>CM018076.1:74918401-75495945 GCA_008658365.1 Alca torda
CACAGGGCAGACCAGGGGTCAGAAGGGAAATGGAGACACCAAGAGGTAAATGGCAGGAGCTACAAAGGAATTTGGGGAAGCCGGGAGGTCTGGAGGCTATACATCATGTGGGCAAGGGGGGTCCTGGCCAGGGCTGGAGACGAAGGTGCGAGGAAAGCCTATGGGTGTGGAAAGTCCTTATGGCAAACATTCTGGATGCTGGAGGTTGCTAGGCAGGGTCTGGGTGGCTGCCCAGCAACAGGCACCCAAAAAAACCATAATCACTGAAATGCTTTGCTGGCTCCTGCCAGGGGCAACTCATGCAAAGGCAAACACCGGTGGCCAAGGCAGGACTGAAAGCTGGTTTTCCTGGCTCCTGGTCCAGCACCCAGTCAGGAGGTCACAGTGGTACTCTCGCCCTGCTTTTAAAAGGAAACGACAGTGAAATCTGTTACCATGGTGACTGTTGCAGAAACAAACATTATGTATGCAAATAAAAGCATCCAGGCACAACAGCCTGCAAAGAAAAAAAAAAAATTCAAGTGAATAGCCAGACTAATACTTGCAAAAAACAAAAAAAAAAAGCGCACCTGAAGTAAGGCTCTGAGATCCATAGTTAGATCCTTAAAAAAAATAGTTTTGTTTCCAGAAGCGCTGAAGGACCACAAGAAAAGAACTTGAACTTTTCCTAAAAACTTAGCTAGTTTATCTGCTGCCTCATCAGAGCATCAAAACCTACTGTTGAGATCCGGGTTTGAAAATGCAGCCCCACAACGATGGCTGCTGTCTTTTTATAAGAGCAGTTACTAAGCTCAGCTGAAGTCTTTTTGCATTATTTCATGTATAGTTTCATTTCATGCAAGAGGCATTTATGCAAATTAAATTGTTTCGGTTTTCTCCCATCCCCCCGAGTTCAACACAATTTATAGTCTGTGGCTGATTCTTATTGTGCTACACCTTATTCTTTGCACAAGAGCATAGGGTATACATGGGTCACAGTATGCTTCTTGGCCTCATCTTATATTCCAAGAATATTTCAAAAACTCCACCAACTAATGGCCACAAATCTATGCTTCTGTTCAGAGGAGATCCCTTATCAGAGAGCTATGGATGTGTCAGAGGCGTTGTGCATTGTGGTGCATCAATAGACCCGTAGGGAAGGTGCGTACACAGCCCTTTCCCCCAGTATATTTGACTCCAGCTCCCTCACTTCCCTGTGTTAAATTCACTCCAAACCTCTAGGGCTGCCCCTCCCTGTTTTTTTCCTATTACACTCATAAGCCTCAATAAGGACCCTTGAACACCTCAACGTGAGTCATGCACATTGCCAGGATCTTGGAGCAAGTCTCAACCCACTCCAAAATCTGACAAATTGTTTTTCTTTAATTTCTGGCATATTAAGTATTTAGGGATTACATTCAATCCCCTATCAAAACTCCTGGCTTCATCACTGATAAGTCATATGATTCCTCAAAGACATGAAAGCAGGCTCATGGCTGTCTCCCTGTAGAGGCCTCAATAACTGCAATTATTGGTTTCACACACAAGACAACACTTCTCCTGAGCTGCGGTTTTCTGGGCAACACTTGATTTCGCCTAACACAGGGAGAAGATTAGCAGAAACTGGAAAGAAAGCAAGGCAGAAACTGTATCTCACAGGTAGCTGTGGACCAACCCAATTGAAAGGAAGCTGTCAACATTATCATCAAATCAAGAATGAACATACTTGTGTTTCTACTGTTAACTATCACAGGATCTCCTTTATTTTAAAGGGGCAAGTATTTTTTAAGTCATTTTGTGTTTTCCCCCCCCTTCCTTTTGTTACTTCTTTGCAACAGAGGCACCCTAAATTGTTTTGTTGAGAACAGAGTTTTTTTATTATGCTCAACTGTTCTTAGAAATAGCAGGAACAGCTCGCCCAGATGGCCCTGAGGGATGTAGAAAACAGATAGCCTTTTTTAAAAAGAAGGCTTCCACAAACTAACCTTCCACCTCGGCATCACGAGGAAATGAAGCTTGTGCAATTGCAGCCTGCCTGTCCCTGCTGAGAACCCTATCCTCTCCCCAGCCAAAAGCGCCTGACCCTGTTATTAGCCAGTTGAGAGCATTTGGAAGGGGAGGGATCTTAAGGAAGCCTTGAGAAGTATGTTCTTTCAAGTTTTTTTGAAAACTAGGTGTTGGGCAAAGGACAGATATCCCAACATGTGCCCTCAATGATGGAGGGGAAAGCCAGAACCAGCCCTTCCCCACAGACAATGCGGCAGAGGAAGAAGCTGAGATCGAGAGACTACAGGGAACTGCAGAAAAACCTGAAGGAAACCAGACTCCACTAGCTCCACTGCTCAAGACAGCAATTTTAGTTAATTGCCAAAGTAAAACAATCATAGAAAGAAAAACATCTGGGAGGAAAAATTGGTAAGAGGCACCTGGCTGTAAATTTGCTTCCTATCCCCCATCAGTCAACAACCTCTCAGTTTCTGCAACACAAGAAAGGCACAGGGGTTTCAGCTGTTACTTGTTTGGTTTTTAAAGAGAGAGCTTTAGGACTCACTTTATACAACAAACAAGGGTGAAGGGGGGCAAAAAGACCAACTGCCCCATTTTCAACACTTTTGAAACTCTCCTTATGAGAAAGAGCCACATCTGATCACGGAGAAATGTGATTTTCCCTTCTTTCCAGCAAAGCAGACAGGAACCATCAAATATAAAGACAGAGCAATGGCAACAGCATCGATACTAGTGGAGGGACAGTGCTGGATTTAAGAGGGTGTTTTGAGGCAAATTCAGGGCTGGTGGCCAAGGGAAGGGAGCTCTGTCCCAAACTGCCACATCAGCTAAGAGAAAGGCTAGACTGAGCCTGTTGAGCAAGATAAAAAAAAAAAAATATGAGGTTATTAGAGCAACTTGTTTGAAAATCTGCTGTGGGAAGCCAGCAACACCAGCTGAATGCAAAAGCTGAGCCCAGGAGCAGCAGCAGGCACCATAAATAAGGTTCTGTCAGCATGGCCATTATGAACCTTGTGTTCCTTGTTCGGTACATAACCCACTCTGTTTAAAAATAAATAAATAAATAATCACATCAGGCTGGAACTTGGCATGCTGGCTTCCATCCTGCCTCAGTGTTTGGACAAACCTCAGCTCTGCTCAGGCTCCCCTATTTAACCAAAAAAAGGCCGGGGCGGGGAAGGAGTGTGTTGCCAAAAGATTTCAGTCAGGAGCTTCATTTGCCATGAAGGAAAGCTTAGAGTAGTATCAGCTGATAGGATTTCTAAAATCCCTTTTGAAATGATGGTCCATGTTTTTATTAATAGCCAGAGAGATGCAGGCAGTTTTAAAGATTTGCAGGTCTCGCAATGAATTTAACAAAAGGTGTAAAGCCAAAAGTCCTGTTTTATGGGCAGCTCTAGCACTGTCTCCCTTCCCACAGAGCACAGCATTAAAAACAAAACTTTCCTACAACGTAGCGTCTTTACTCAAGCCAATCTAGTGACCTTTTCCTTATTAAATAACTAATAAATTTGAAAAGGCTAAAATTTAATATCATTTCAAGTTTTATCAAAAGATGATCTTTCATTTAAAAAAATGGAAACTGAATTTAATGTTTTCCTCATTTTCAAAGAAGTTGAAATAAAAAACAAGAAGATGTCACTTTAGAAATGAAATCATTGAAGTAAATTCTTTTGCCTCAGTTTTTAACTCTCCTCAGGGAAAAAAAAAATCTAAGATGAAACAGTGAGGACTTGTCTGAGCAGGAAAGTTTTATCTGCTAGATATATAAATGTAACTATATAAATGCCTGACTCCTTTTACTACAACCTCTTCCAGCTCCATTTAAACAGTTTGAAATGTCATAGGCTAAGCTTTAAAGAGGAAAGGAAAACCATAGTTTGAAAAAAAAAATAAATGCTTATAGCAAAACAAGAGTGTTCACATGGTTAAACCAAGGTGTTCACCAGTTAAAACCAAATTTAACCCTGGTATATATTCATACCTTAGCTTTCATGTTTAAACTTTCCCATGTAGACAATTTCTCAGAGGAAACATGAGGGTTTGGGAGGGAAGCGAGGTGGGAAGTGAAAATACTTTGCAAGTGCAAAGCAGAATGAGAACTAGAAGCAAGTAAAGACAAGGTTTAAGAAGCTTTCCCTCAGATGTTGTTCCTTTGTCCTTTCCACTCCTTCCCCATTCATTTTAAAATAAGGGAAAAAGAAAGAAAACATGAGACAAACTCACATGAGACACCAGCATGTTTAAAATTCATACAATTATGGGGAGTTTTTTGTATTTTGAAGTAAGAAAAGGCATGAACATAAACCCAACTCTTTTTCTGACAGTTATCACAGATACCAAAACCTTAACTTTCTCCATTAAGCCACACTAGACATCTGCCATTTGACCCCACTGAATAGGCAAGGGGGGAAGCAACACCTCCCTGAGGACACTAGACTTCCTCCACATTGAAAATAAAGCGTGCATCCCCCTTTCACGTAGCCCCACCTCCGGACAGAGGAGTGAGCTGTTAAAAACGACCCTATTTAATGAGTGAGGTAAAATGAACACTTCTTGGAAATTAGTGTGTCTTGTGCCCTTTTTATCCCTGTGTAGAAAAGGCACGTTACCATGATGGCACTAGTTCTGGCTGGCCTGTCACACAGGAGTGACATCCGTTTATACACGCAGGAACATACAGGCTTCCTTCTTCCATCATAGCCATTTACGTCTTTCCCAACACCCAGTTACCAGATGTCTGTCTTCCAGAAACAGAAATTGTGCTTGTTGCAACAATCCAAACAAAACCATCTCCCATATTTTGCATGAGACAACACACCGACTGTGAATTTACAGGCATATCTCTATATGTTACTAGGCAACTCCAACACAAGAGCCTTTTCCTAGAATATAATGGAACTCAAAGGAAAAAGGCGGAAAACTCCTATACTGAACAATTCAGCAGAAAATGTGCTACCACCAGACTTCCTGTTATATCAATGCAAACCATTCTGAAACTGCCTGGCAGTTATCAAGGTGTGGACTCCAGGGCTTGTCAGCACTGCCAGCTTCAGACGTGCAAAAAAAAAAAAAAAAAAAAAGAATCAGACCTCCTAAGAGAACCCAGGATATTAGTTTTAAGTCACATTCTGCTTGCTGAATTTTCTGGGGATACTGGGAAAATATCTAGGTTTCCTTTGCAGCAGAGAAGGCAACTGGAATATCAGTGTGTCTTAAAAGGAGGTTAAAGTTGCCAAGCAATTACTTGATTCCAGGTGCTGGGGCTTTAATGGATATAAAAACCAACCTCATCAAATAACATTAGCTTTGCAGTAGAGGCCATAAAACTCAACTCTTCTAGGCTATGTTGGATGTTGCAGGAGACCCTACACCCCTCCAAGCAGGCTCGCTACACATTGCACGCTCACGTACTGGACATTTGCTCCCCTTTCCTCTAAGCAGGAGTATCAAGAGAGTGCCTTAGGCAGGAGCAGCACAAGGAAAAAAAGACAGCCATGATTTCCATTTTACAAGTCTGTTTCCCCTCCCTTGTTTGATCAATGAGTCCATCTTGGGAAAAAATTAAAAAAAAAAAAAAAAAGAGAAAAAACAGGAAAAAAACACACCCAAATACAAACCAAAAAGAAAGAAGAAGATAGAATGTATCAGTCATGTTCTTTGGTGTTGCAGAGAAAGATTTAGGGTGGTTTTTTCCCCCATTTCAGAATTATATCTGTGTAAATGTAATACAGACTTGTAGGAAAAATATCACGTCTTAAGCTGGAAGCAAAATAAGTAATCCATTTTTGTCTTTACAAGTACTTACAGGTACTCCAAAAAGATCCTGTTTGATTCAGATGAGCTTTGGATTACACTTACCCACCTTCATCTGTGTATCTGGTTCAACTGAGTCTGGTCATGAAATCACACAAGAATTAAGTTATTCCATGAAACTTTTGATATTTCTTGGTTCTGGCTGGGAAACACTTTAAGCTAGGAGTCCTTGTGTCTGGATGAGCTACATTTGTTCACAAATTTTCCTGCATTTAGACAGAGTGACATTTAAAATGGTTTCTCTTTTTATCAAAAGGCATTTACCCAACAGACTGCCACATGCCTCCATTGAAATTTAGCTAGAAAAATTAATTATGAGCTCAGTAATTGTACTACAGTGAGAATTACAGGAAGTCTGCAGAATCATTTAAAAAAAAAATCTGATTATTTTAAGCTTCCCTAGCACATTCATGAAAAGTTTTATTAAGTTTATATCCAGAGCACCAAGATAGCATGCGATGCGAAAATATTCTGCCTCACTTGACACTACAGAGAAAACACATGGTATCTGCTGCTGTCAAAGCCAGCAGGTCAAAAGTTACTAAGGAGGGACCCAAATAAGTGAAACGCTCACTGGCATTTCCCCACCTGAAAATGTAGGTGGGTCCATGGGCTTTGGATCCCTGAACTGGAGCTGATGTTGCACTTCCGGAGGGGGTTTTAGTTACTTTTAGCTAACAGCAATCAAGGGATCTCAGAGGGTTCCCATCATTTTAGAGCACAATGATGATTCATACATGGTTACAAGGCAATATTTACTAAGCTCTCAGGAGGCAAATTCACTAGGAGAGATTAGTCAGCTGTCAAGCACCCGTTCCCTTGCATAAGAATGATATTCTCTAAATAAAAGTTCTCATCTCCAACTTGAACTTCTGCCCTGCTACCTACTCGCTCTTTTCATAATTTCATAATCAGTGAATGAGGATATGCCATTACGTTTTTAGAGATTGCAGAAGAAATGAACGTGGGAGACACTGACAATGAAAAAATGGAGATTTGGGTGTAGCAACTTGTTTCTCAACATAACTGAGCACAATCAAAGAAACACAACTTTTTATTTATTCCAAGCCAATCACAGTTGCAATGAAACAGACTTAGGTGGATACAGATTCCTCTGTCTCCAAAAGCAGCTAACAACCTCAAGCACATTCACTGAGCTCTGCACACCTATCAGTAGGGCAATTGGTTTTCTGTTTTTTTGGTTTTGTTCCGCTCCCCCCCCCACCCCCCCGCCCCCGAGTATACTTCCAGTAGGAGCCACTGCAGGCTCTAGTAAACCACTGTGTTTCAGGAGACATCACGCAATTTTTGTCTTTACATATGAATACTTAGGAGCATTGACTTACATTACCCATTTCTTGCTCTATCCAAAGCATACTCTACTCATGGCTAAAATGGAAGGGATCTGGGCAATGGAGCATGATAGAAAGTTTGGCAACTACTACAAAGCACACTGCAAACACACCCACAAACAGAAGAAAGAAACTACTTGTTAAAAGTCAGCAGAGCAAGACTTCATTCCTAGTGAACGTTGTTGCTGCTGCCTGCAATTATTTTCTTCTTGTGTGCTTTTAAATAAAGCTACCCTAAGCAGGACAGACCATGCATATTGTATGCCCTTCTCATCTAAAAGTTGGAAGCTACTCACAGGTTTAGGAGAGCCCCACACCTGCAGGCACTATTTTACTACTTATTATTGCTTTTATCTCCTCTTGAAAAAGAAGTATCAAATGTAGCAAGTCAGAAGTCCAGCCCTTGATACTACAAAGCAAAGGATACCACCTCTCAGCATGTCTTTGCCCTCACAATTTGCTATATGCCAAACTCACCTTTCCCTTTGCTACCACTATACCACAAAATCCTGACGAGTCAGGTTACTTCGCTATTTACCTGGCTCTCCTCTAAGCCATATGTTGAAGGCCCCCCCTGAGGAGGCCCTAGTGTAGCATGTCATCTCCTAGCAATCAAGTGGGCTTTTATCATGACAGAAGCAGAGATGGGAGCAACAGCAAGTCTGAAGAAACCAGGTTAGAAAGCATTATGAACTGGCTTTGTGCTACATGGTGTTTCCTCATGAAAAACCTTCAGCCGAATGGAGCAGTGATGGTTAAAAGCCTATAACCCTCCCCAGATGTCACTGTGGCCCAAACAGCCCAGGAGGGCTGTAACAAATGCTATGTGAAGCCTTGCCACCATTGACAGCTTTCTGCTTCGCCGCAAGATAAAGGTGACTGATCTGAAGCGCACGTGCATACGGACTTGGGTTTTCTTCTTTCCCCTGCAGCCCCAAAGCGCAATGTAGTAGTAGCACCTGGCTGCCAGCAGTGCACAGGTACCGAATGCCTGCTGGGTGAGGATGGATGCCTGCAGGGACCCAGCGGGCACCCACAACAACTCTCCTGCCTCAGGGACCCCTTTGCTCCCAGGGATGTGAGTCTTACCCACACTCCCTCTTCTGTTCGCACTGGCATCTGTCTGTGTAAACACGCCTGCTGCGGTTGCCAAGGGATCAAATAACAAAAGTGAAGAAACAAAGAGCCTGCAAGGAATCCCAGATGCAACTGTCCTTATGGGAAAAATATTCTATTATCCAGTGCCAGTATCTGCCTTTCAGGGAACGATAACTCAGTACAAGGTAATGCTATTGAGTACACTTCTTGGTACAATCCTGCAGCAAATGGGCATTCACTTTACGTTTAAAATGAACTTGTTAAAAATCTCCTTCTAGAGAAGTGCCTCAGATGTATTAGAAATAAGCAGAACTGATGGCAAAAATCTAACCATCATTCACTGCCAGTATAGTAGTTACATGCTAAGCAAATAAACAAAACTCCCACACATGTACTTTATCTACCTGCAGTCTGAAGAACGCAGGGTCTTAAAAATGGACAGTAAATGTTGCCGTTATATTAAAAAACACACAAATAATCCCTACATGAAAATCAAGGCACTGTGGTTTCTAGTTTTTAAATGGATCATTTGTGGCTGTTCCTGAATTTGTCTGATTAGAACTTGCAATATGTAAAACTAGAGTAGTAAACCATTTCCTATCTCTAATTCTGCTTATCTGCCATCCTCTTATGCAGCAGGTCACCTTAGCCAGCGGTGCAGATTTGCCAAAATGGTTGGACTTCAACCCCAATACAAACACACTCCAAGGGCTGCCAATGGCAGGCAAGAGCGGAGCGTACCTGCTGAACATAGCTGCCTCTGGAAGGACGCATGCCCAGAAGACACCAAGAGCTGCTGGAAATTTCACCATCCATGTTCAGGACGGCATCTTATTCCGGGACATGGCAGGGAGCTTGAACCACATGCCAAACAGCTACCAGTAAGTACTGCTAGCTTCCAACAGCTTTTGTCCTAATCAGTGCAGGGGGGAGGGGAGGAAGGGGGGAAATAAAAAAAAAAAAAAAAAAAGATGGGTGCTCCCTAGCTGACACAGGGTAGTTCTTTCCTACCATGGAAATAATGACGTCACGGAAACAAAACAAAACAAACCCCCCCCAAAAAATACAGAATGAGCACATGTTGAACCTGAAAGCAGGAGGCTTCATTGCCCCAGAGCAGTAGTGCACAGCGAGCATGGGCATGAAGACTGCAAGCCCCGTGGCATTGGGGCACTTGATTCTCCAGGTGGCCACTGTACGGGGGGCATCCAGTCTCCCTGCCCCAGTTAGGAACTGGAGTTCTTCTGTCAGCAGGGAGGCAAGCAAGCTCCCAGCAAGGCTCTGAATTGCCTCCACAACACACCGTTTCCACTGATGAACTTTCCTAATGATGTCTAATGGACTGGGAATATCTCTTAAGTGAATTACTTCCAAATCCACATAATGAGGATAGTGTTTGGTAAATTCAGACCATGCTGCTGTGTTCTACGCAAGCAATGGGATCAAACTTAGTGCTCACTGAAGTTAATGGAATGGGAAACATTCATATACCCAGTAAGAGGAAGTTTTGGACTAAGGTAAAATTGAGCGATGCATGTGCATAAGATGATAGACTAAATCCAAACAGGTATCTTCAGAAAAACAGGGGGGCAGATAAACAACTGTGAACCAATGCCATTTTGGACTTTCAATATCAGGTGTGGGAAGGAAGTTCCCATCACTTCTGCTGAAATCATTATCTCTACTGAAGCAGAAACCCTGGAAGTACAGGAATGCCTCTACATCATGTGCACGATGGCTGAATATCTCCACCTGGATTCCTCCCTACTAACCCTGTTGCAATACAGAGATTGGGCACACAGAGGCTCGCAGAGCCTGACCGTACTGGCTGAAGACACTGGGCACATTGACTTTTCGGTGAACCATTACGTAGGACTCTCCTGGCCTGTTAAGTGTGGAGGGTTTGCCGTGCTCCATGAATTCATCCAGGTCCCGCACCACAACATTGACTCGCATCATCTATCACAGCTGCTAGGGTATGAAATTGCAGGCTGGAGAATACTTAGGAGAGGTGATGATGAAAGAAAGTCTCCAAGACAACAACATAAGCGATTAATGATCACACCAACACCTACATTAAAACTGATTAGAGTTACACAGAGACTAGCTGCAGGAGAGGCTTCCAGGCCTTTGTCCTCTACTGTGCCAAGCTGCTTACTCACACAACTTGCAGTATCACCTACTCAGAGTTTATCAACTTTCTGTGAAGAAAGTGTAACAATGGCAAGTTACAAGATGCAGAATAATATCCATCTTATAAGTCCAGAAAGTTTGCTGACCTTACAAATGGCCTTAGCATGGGACATGCCAACTAACCCACCTGTATCTATTATGTTCGCAGACTCTAGTTTTCCAGATCTTTTGCCTTCACTGATGACTAAAACAATGCTTCTCTTCACTGAACTGGAAGTGCTGCCTACTAGAGCTTCTGGCATGTCCTTGCTGTTAGAGCAGCCAGAGACTCATGTGCCCGAGACAGGCTCATATTTCCTTTCTAGTAAATCAGAAGTATCCACATACCATTTCCCACAGGACATCACTTCAGACACAGACCAGCTTTCCAGGCGCATATACACTTTGGTGATAAACACTCTTCGTGAATGGCCTCACAGCTCAGCAGAGGCATTTCCTTTTAAGACAGAATTTCATGGATTTTTGCCAGAAGCAATGTCAGTCTCAGAAGTGCCAGATTACAGTGACAAGGCAAAAAGCCACTTTCCAGAATTTGAAATGTTTCCTAGTGCATCCCTCTTTCCAGAAATACTCCCTTCGCCATTCCCAAAAGCTTCAATAGGAGTCACAACTTTGTCTGGCTTCACATTTCCACCCGTGCTAGCAAGTGGCAGTCTAATCCAAGGGTTTGCCAACGACTATGACCAGTTATCTAAATCGTTTATGACTAGCCCACAGACCAACGGGATTCCATTTGCTGGAGGGAAAAGCACAGTTTCTTCTGTAACCCAGAGAGAAGCACAGACCCTCTATCCCAAATATTTCAGCCCTGAAGTTTCAGCCTGCTTTTCTAGCATGTTATACAGCACTTTCCCTAGTAAAGCTGAAGCACCTTACGAACCAAATCTGATCATTCTGTCCCATCCTGGTATCGCTCCAGTTCTTACTCTGCCAGTAGACTTTTCTAGCTTTGACATGTCTGAGCTATCGAGACCAACAAATACACTCTATTCTTCTTAAGGTGGCAGCATGCTTAGAACAGAGATGCAGTCTGCAAGTATTTTATCCAGCAGCACAAAGGAATTGCATTCAGACAGAGATCTGGGAACAAGACGGATTTTGCCAAATGTCACCAAGCCTATGCTGGAGTCACACAAAATCTCAGACATCAAGTCTGATGCTGTAGAAGTACCTCTGGTGACTTTATTTAATGCCACTTCTCATCTGCCCAGCCACATACCAGGTACGTTTAAGACTTGTCTTTCCATTTATCTTCTTTCCTGCCCTGAGAGTCCTGACAGAATAGTTCAATACAGTTTCTTCTGCAAAAGCACAACTTCAATGCACGATGGATGGGTTCGCAGCAGTGTTCCACATAAGGAAGAGTATTCTTTCCACTCAGCTTGGTACAGATAACAGCTCAGCTGAACAATCAGCGCCAGCTTTGGCTATCCTATCTAAGGAAGGATGTGGACTTACTGAAAAAGCTCTGAAAGAACACAAGGATAGTCATAGGTCTTGAAAACATGACAAACAAATAATTTGTTAGAAGACTGAGGAAAGATGCAGGTTTATTTAACAGTCTGCTGAAAAGATGAAAGAAGCGTTCTCAGTATCCTCTGGGAACTGAAGCAGTACTAATGATCTTCAATTGGAGTTAAGATCATTTAAGTTGGACATTAGATAAACCTTCTCACAGTAAGGATAATAAAACATTCAAAGAGATGCTTGGGGAACACTGTGGAGGGTTTTTAAGAACAGAGCAATAAATATTTATCAGAAGTGACACAGAAGTAGTTCGGTACCCTACAGAGTAAAGAATTAGACCAGACACCTTTTACAGTCCTCCTTCTCCTCCAGCTGCATGAATCTGTGACACAGGCATAAGCATATACTTGACTACAGAGGTGGTATGTTTGTAGCACCAGTTGAGTAAATTTGCAGGATTATGTCTCAGTCAGTTTATATTACATCTGTAAAAAGGTACACATGGTAGATCTCAAATACTTAGTAAGTGTAGCATTCAGAGCCAAATTATTTCTTCATTCTAGAGTGACCTGATGGCCCCTATTTTTGATGCATTGACCTCGTTAATGCCCTTAAGAACCATCTTCTTTGTAAAACTTTACTAGACCTATGTTAAGTCTATATCCTCAGCACAAGGCTGTAGTCTGAAATATTTAGGTTTGCAATCAGGTGCCCGAGCAAGCATCTGCCAAAGCCCGCAGATGGACAACGCAGGCCTAACACGATACTGTTATTAACACCCTTGCAAACACAGGCAATCTAGAGATGTTAAAAAATATCTTCCTTCTCCAGTGAGAGAAGCCACTTGGGTAAAGAGCTCCGCAATTTTCTAAAGGGGAAGTTGAACTCTAGCTTCCTTCCCATGCTGGCAGATGCTGGCAGAGTTTTCAATTGCATGCCATAAAAGCTTTTTAAACTGCATTCCCAACCCTATAGCAAATTATTAACATAAGATCCCTTTTTCATAAATCTAAACAATCTTTCACCTTAAATTGTAATAATCTTCTCATTTCCACAGATGTTGTTCAGACACCACTGCCATCGCACAATGATCCAAGCACCTTGCTGTTTCCCACATCTGGAAGGCTACAGTCTGTGGACAGTACATGGATTCTTCCTCCATTTTCTCTTTCACAAGAGCTTCAGAATATAACCCCAGGTAAAAAGAAGTTTAATTCTATGTTCTTACTGCTGAACATAGCTGTCATCAGCCTTTTTATCCATCTTGCAAGGTAGCTCTGGTTTCTTATACTAGAGCCCATGCCTCAAACTATTATGACCTAAAGATTCATGTGTCTCTGAATTAATCCCTCGCTATCGGTTATGTTGGCTAATATATAATGAGAGGGTAAGATTAGGGCATGATTTTACTCCATCTTGCAATTTGGTCCCTATCCTAAAGTGTAGAAAACACAAATAAATGAGATCCAGAAACGGCAGAAAGAAAGGAAGATTTTTGTCACAGGTTGCAGGAACGCCCTGTATCCTGATCTTCCCCCCTTACTCCTTGAGCCTGCTGGCAAACTTCACCTAACAGTCACAGAGAGATTTCCTTTCAAATTTGCCACCACTTTTTACCATCCTACAGCTTACTTGCTGTCCACCCACATATTCAAAGGAGGCCAGATGCACAGCACTCAAAGTAATTCTGTCCCACGCAGGGTATCTACCACCTCCAGAAGCAGGGTGATGCTGAGGCAGCCAGTGCTTGCCTGATTAATCTGAAATCATTCTTGATGCTGCACACAGTTCAATGGTACTAAGAAAAAACAAACATTCTCATACAATCCCCAAACAAAAAAACCATGATTAGTGTTCAAAAAAAAAGATAAAACAATAACATTGTTTAATAACTACCTTGTACATGAGCTCCATTTCAGAATCTGATAACAGAGCAGTCAGGCATCAGGGCTGGGACCAACTCTTTGCAGAGTTAAGAGTTGTTTCTTCAGGAATTGTGTCTGTTTCCCAAGAGGACACTTCATATGGAAACATAATCATGAGATTCTGCACTTTCTAAGGGTCTCAGCTTGTGCAAGTGCACTCCCAGGGGTTCCTGCAAACTTAATGTTGGGAATGAAGGCAAATCAAGGTAATGCCTGATGACAGCCCTACTAATGAGATATCTGTGCTATATCTTTGAGAGGTAAAGTGTCACAGTCTCAGGTAGTCTCCTGCTGGACAGCTTTGAACTGTAATCCAGACTCAGATTTTAGTAGACCACCCAATCATACAAGGAGGGGCCTTGAAGTTGACTTAAGCTTTCTGTAACACAAAATGCAAAATAAAAAAAATGTTCAAGCAAGAACTTTGCAGTAACACTAAGGAACACCACCCTTATTCTTTGATATTTAAAGTATTAGAAATGAGACATAGTTAACCGACACCATCAAGTAAATACACCTGGGAGGCACATAGTGACTTTTCTGGGTAAAAGTTACAAGAAAAAGTTGTTATTATTTGAGAAGGCACTATACAAGACCCGACTAGTATGTTAGACTAGAAAGAATTGTGTTGTGCATATTTACAACTCTTTGAATGCAGGCTAAGAAAGGACAGCAGCTGAAGTGACTTGCTTCTGGTTTACACGACATTAGCAAATAGTTATCACATGATGTAAAGCAGATTTAAGCTAATTTATCTTCTAATTTGTTTTCTATATTTTAGCTTCGAATTGAATTGTTTAAGACTAAAATCTAAACTTGAACCTTTTTAACTGCTTCCAAGATTTTCCTCCGATTATATGTTGAATTGGTCTTGTTAGCATTTGGTTTGCAAAAAATGCAGATTAAACAAAAGAGTGCTTTATTGGATTTTAAATATTTATCACCCATGTATTTTCAGTCTAAGTCTCCCAAGGACTAGTATGTGATCCCCATTTAAGCATGCTACAGAAACTCTAGATTACCAACACATTTCCATCTTAATACAGTCAGAGAAAGTATTTAAAAAAAAAAAATCTTCAAATTGTCTTCCAAAATGATGCTGTAGCTAAGTGATTGTGCTCAGTTACTCACTTCATAGGAAAAAAAGATTTGCAATGTCTACCACAAAGGGAAATAATGCAAGAAAAGCAGTGGGGAGTTCTATTGACCCTAAATAAAATCCATAAGAAGTACTGTTTCTCAAAAAAGAAGTCTAGAGGGCAATGTAACACTTCTCTTCTGAAAAGTGGTAGATGATAAAACAAGGGGCAAAAAGCACAAAACTTTATCTGAGGTTCAGACCTCAGGAAAAAACTTTTTCACTTGGGGGTAATGCAGCAATGGAACAAGTCACACAGAGAGACCTGGGACCCATCATCCTCAGATGTTTTTAAGACTCAGCTAGGCAAAGCCATGCTTGATCTCATTTCCTCTTGGCTACAGCTCTGAGTGGGAGGTTGGCCAGATGACCTCTAGAGGACCCTTCTAGCCAACATGCTCCAAAATCCTATAAGGCTGATGAGATTTCTTTGCTATCATTCAGTGTCAGATAGCTATTTTTTCCTCATAATTCTTTCCTTTCTTCCCTCCTTTCCAAAGGGCAAACAAACACTTCCCCAAAGGTTGTTCATTCCATTAAATTCCTAACAGCAACTATCAGATGCCTCTTCTTTTTTCCTATACCTGCCAACACATTTTACGATGAGGAAGATGGTAACTCAACTCAGTTATCTCCACAAATCATTCCAGCTGATGGCTCGCCATTGGGATCAGAAAGCTGGCTGCAATTTAACACTTCCTAGCAAGCCATGCATGGCTATCCTCTTGATATTGATTTCCAGTATTCGCCTCAGGAGTTTGTGCTGTTCGCCACAGATTCAGGAGGACTGACTGCCTGGGAATCCTTCACCATTGAGCTTCTGAAGGCCACCAACATACCGTGCCATCTTTACACCATCAGAACAAAAAACAGCTACTACTCTTTCCTGAGAGAGAGAAAAAGGATTAATTTGTTTCTAGAGAAGCTCTCCCTCTATTTGAACTCCAGCAGTCCCAAAGACATCATGGTGACTGCTCTCAAACCTGGGTCCACAGTAATCTCATGGTATAACAGTTCGCTGTGTAGAAGTGCCAACACATCTTCCAGCTAGTGCGCAAAAGATGAAATCTGGGAAGCACTAGAGAAATTAAGAGTGCCGGATGGGTATGTGAACCCACATTTTGTCCAAGCAATGTTGCCAGAATACAAAATTGATGTCATTTTCAACATTTCATATAGCGAAAACTGCTTTCCCACTAAAAAGCCATTCAATGGGTCTTTCAACAGTACCGTTCCTACACTTCAACACAAGAATGACTCCAGGATTAGGAAGACCCCATCTGCCTTACTAAGCAGTCTCTGTGTCACTGTTAGGGTGGCTCTGATAATGTTGGTTTACTAGTTTTGCAAGTGTGATAGGAAGATTCCCAGATCACAGCCTGTGACATTTCAGAGAAACTCCCACTTAAGCCACGCCAATGTGAACTGGATGTCCTGAAATCTCGCAAAGCACCTGTACACGAGTGCAGGGCTTCACCTTCACCTCGGTTATGGATACCATCTTCAGCATCACTTACCTCCCAAGAGCAGTATTCTAGGTCAATACCACTGCCTCACTTCACACCATCTTTCCAGCCACCAAAATACCAACTCCCTCCCCGTTACCAAGAGGGTATAACTACCCAGAACAAACAGGGCAATATCCACAGACTTAAGACCTTTTAAATGATGTTAAGAGCAAGTCTACAAAAAGACAGTTTATACTAGAATGTACTATCCTTATTACTCAGAAAAACATCATAAGCAAATAAGAGATTTTATCACTTTTCAATTTAAAATAGAGCATGCTTAACCTATGCCTGATGAAGAGACAGTAGCGAAATCAGAACCTTGAAACTAAGTACTAGAACAAAATGGCAAGTAAAGCAGATAAAGGAGTCTATGGGTGAGCTGGGTAGATATGCCTGTACCACTCAGAACAAAAAAAAAAGAAAATGTATACCAAGCTGATGCTAGTATACATATGTAAAATAATTCCTAAAGTCTTTTCAAATATTTTGAAATCCTTTGCATATTCTAACATACGCAAAATTTAATCCATAACTTAATTATGGATTAAACTACTTAATCAATAACTTCCAATTTTAATATGTAAACTGTTTTAAAGATGAGAACATCTTCCTTGAACCTGAAAGGACAGTGTGAAATAGGATCAAAGTACCACCAGCACCACCACCACATAGAAAGGAAAGGAACATATAGAACACCCTTAACAGAATTGCCACAGGATTTTCCTGGAGAAGGCAGATCACCAAAGAGCCTCAGACCACTCATGTTACAGCTCTGGAGACAGAGTTTCGCTAAGCTACCTAGGAACAAGAACTCATAGGGTAACCATCCTGTCATGGTGTCCTCTTGCTGACATGGTATGTAGTGGCCACCTGTTGTTCTGATGAGCTCCAACTGAGCAGAAGGTATAGAAGCCACCCTGTATACAGGGCAGCCCAACCACCACAAACACTGCTCTGGCACAGGGAGCAGACACCAGAGAGCAGCAAGTTAGCCAAAGAATAGCTTTTGCAGGCTAAAGAGCACAGGCACAAATGCACACTCTTACTGTAAGGAAACCACGTAGAACTGGATCCAGTTCGGGAGCAGGCTGCTGACCAGTCCAAAAGGAATCCAGTCCAGGGATAGATCTGGGAATAGTCCACAAGTGGGAGATGAGAACAGCTCTCCCGTGGTCCACTTCTATGTTGTAGTACAGAACGTTTGCAAACAACCGGATGCCAGCATGATGTATCAACACAGGTCCCTGCAGCCTCTGCTGGCTTGCCTTCTCTCCAAACTTCAGATTCTCACCACCCAGCAGCCCCAACAACAGTACAGCTAAACCAGTAGTCATGGCATAGAAAGAATCTGAACAGGTCACCATCTACAAGTGTACCAAGAGCTACAGGACCGAAGTATTCAAACAGATTAAATTATATTTGTGTGTACATCATACATGTACAACCCAACTCTAGTTATAACATATTCATGGGAGCAGATGAACATGCACTAGTTAGCTATGCATATGAAAACTTGGCTAACATGTTATGTTCATTTTTTAGGACAGCAGTTGCTCTGTGAATATGGCAGCAGTGACAGGATTTGCATTTCCTTGCATGAACGGGTAGCGCTTGTCTGGGTTTACAGTTCTGAGTAACTTTTTGGATAAATACAAATTCCTCTAGATGACTACTTTAATGTTTTCCAGAAGCCATCCAGCTATAAACCAGCTCTAAGGTTTGGTGTAAAATTCAACAAAGTAGCAGTAATTCACTGTCAATAGTCTAGGCATAAAATTGGTAAAATATAAATTTAAAAAGGATGACTGCAGGAAGTATCAGCCTTTGTAGTATCTCATGTCTCAGCAAGACTCTTCAAATACTTAGAATACAGGCCCACAGCCAACCACCTTGAAGAACTGGGCCCCGTTCATTTAATTGCTTAACAGTCTTACCTGACAGATGTTCCAAAAGTGGAAAGTGTAGTTAGTAAGTGAGCTGAACATATACGTATTTTAATAGCAGGTGCAGAATTTTTCTTTTCCTCTAATAAAGTATTTAATTCCTGTGCATATTTAAGAATTGCAACTGAATATTAATGGCACACCAGGAGATGCAATACACCCAATTCCCCAAGGCACCGGATAAGCTTTTCAGTTATACTGCAACAAATTGCAGGAAGCTGACATTTATATGCTCCCTAGGTTCCAGACTTCAAAACTCCTTTAGCAAACAAGAGAAACATCCAGACTGATATGCAGTACAATCTCATTGAAAAACACAAACTCGTGAGAAACAATAATGCCATGGTAATTTTCTCCATCAGGACATTTCAGATAAGGCATCAAGAGATGTGGTGATGCAGGACATCCTATTTTCAATTAAGCAGTGAAAATAAAGTCTTCAGCCTTTAGGATCTCCAAATATTACACACTGCTTCTGTAAAAGCTACATAAGTTTTAGAACATGATAAAAAATATTATCATGCAAGTACTCTTTAATCATTCTGTAAAAACGGTTCTAAAATCATTTAACAGAAAACACATCTGCATCACAGTGGCTAAATAACCACCTTGAAACCAGACGCTGTACTTGAACACAGCTGACAAAAGGACTCTGATACCAATGTAAGTAAAGAATACTTGCATGATATTTGTGTTCAGTCATCACAAACTATGGTATTTAAAGTTTTGGGTGAAGAAATATTAATATATTAATCTTGTTTTAGAAAAGCTCACAAAGATGTGTCTTAAATCAACTTAAACTATAACATATCAAATCTGTAAGACCTTCAGTTGCTTACACAAGCTAGAATAAGGCAACAGATGCAGATCAGAGGAAGGCTGATATACCTAGGGAGCTTTAGCTATTCATCTTTCCCTAGCCCACTCAAGTTGACCCATTTGGAAACCAACCCAAAAATTTTGCAAAGGATTAGATCACAGGCATTGGGTGAGAGAGTTCTCCTGTTTTGAGAATTCTACTCTCCATTAACAGAAAAAGAGGATCTATTCAAACTGAAGACAGATCACCTACTTTGTCATTTCCCAGCCATTAAAATTCAGAATAAGTCTCCCCATGATGTCCCAAAACCTTAGACCTAAAACCACAGGTGTCTTAGAGGGCATATTTCATCAAAAAATAATTTAATGATTAGCAAAAAATTTTATTTTACTTTTGCTTGCAAACAAAGACTTAACTGTAGCACAACAACCTGAAAGGCTTTGCTTTCTAAAGATCATTTCTAGTCAATTTTTAAAAGTACTTATCTCAACAATGCTTAGCTGTAAAACCACTCACTCTCACAGCTCCTTAGGTGAAAACCAAGACTGGCATTTTCTCAGCTCAGTGACTAGGTACTCAGTGTACGGTCTTTTCCATAATTCTGGACTCCTGAAGAAGTTTCATATAAATAAGAGTATTCGTGAACCAAAATTAACAATATTATCAGTTAATTATCAATTACTTGAATAATTATTTTTTTTAAAAAAGTCATCACTGATTTTGAAATATTAAACAATGCTTATGGGAAGACTTTAAACTCTGACTAATATTTTTGATTACTTGATTTAGTTCATGGCAGCACAGGTTTTCTTAGTCCTAAAAACACAACTGTAAAATATTTCAGGACAGCTCCTATTTGCACACTATTCATTTAATGTGATATGCAGATTTCACATTTCATAGCAAAAATAGAAAAATGTAAAAACCAATCAAAACAGAGCTATACAATTGTACTGAAATGGTACCAAGATCAATTCCAGCATTAAATATTTTTGCATTTTGGCCAAGTTTTGTCCAAAGAAACAAGATTAATCATCACTGCCGGCCTGCTTTTCCATTTTCCGTCGTTTCCATTCTGCAATGCAAGACAACAATTGGTAAGGCTTATTACTGGAAGTACAATCAACAGATTAAGAAAAAAAATAATCAGGCTTAAATAGTTTCGTAATAAATATTTTTTACTTCACTAACCATCCTGTCTCTCCCTGCCCCCAATACACACAATCTTATCACCTCTTCATACTTCTTTAAGCAGTAATGGATACACAAAGGAAAAAAAATTTCCAGCAACAACCACAAAAAACTATCCATTACCAACCTCACCGAAAGATAAAAGCCCATATTCATGGGACTACAGAGAATCTATTTCTAAAATCTGAGCTCTAGCAGTTTGTTTCAAGGTCTTCATTTTTACCCTTCTTACACTGATCATTGACCTCCAGCAGCTTATTGACTTAAGAGGAGGTTGGTTTGGTTTTTCAGTATTTTTTGTTAGAACACAGACTACTATCAACTTCATTACAGCACAGCATAAGATTCAACCACTCTACTATGGATAATATTTTTATATTAGCCATTCCTTTGGAAGCTAAAGCAAGCAACAGACTGGAACAAGAAATCTCAACTTAGCTACCATTTTAAACCCCAGAAGTTTAAGAGTTTTGCTGCAAGGGCAATCACTAAGGCACAGGGAAGACCATTTCTCAGCATTCGGCCTTGCTACGCACAAGTGCAAACAACTGAAAAGCAAACACTACTGTAGTTCTCCATCACTACTGAGAGACAAAGGAATGTAGTTCTACATTTTAATCCTCAAAGAAGTAAGGAGTCTTTTTAATGCTGTAACTGAAATATTCCTCCATACTGCATATTGACTATTGCTAAGGTATTTATAGTAAATCATTTACTGATACAAACCCATTTTCTTCTTTCAGATGTTGATACAGCTCAGCTTTATTGTTGACCGAGTTCAAGCGACCAATAAATTCCTGGTGTTTCCTAGAGTTGGCAGTATTAATCCTGTTGCTCCATAAAGACAGCAAGGACATGGGCCCTAAAATTCCAAGTAAAAAGAGTTCAAGCGATTTAATTTCTGAATTCTTAAACATTACATCATTATAAAGTCTTAGAAGTTATGAAAGACTATGGTAGTACAACATACTAAACCCACTAATATTAAACAATCTTATAACAGAGGCTAAATAAATACAAAATATGCAAAGTGATAACAGCTCAGTAGTTGCTTCATATGAGATTGACTTTGCTTCAAATGCAGAATCTGAGCATCAGCTCAGCCATTGTAACAGATAATAGCTCACACCAGGGAAGAGAAGTCAGTGAGTACTGCCCATTCCAACAACTATATGGTTAGGCATGTTTATATTTATTAGTCAGCAGGAGATAGTGATTTCTGATACCTGTCCTTTAATAGCATGTAGTAGCTCAAATAAAACCAGCAGAAATTTGTCCAACCCCCTGTCAACCCAAGTGCCTATCAGCAGACCCACACAGGATCTTGGTATCTCTCTTTTTACATAGACCTGTTGAGGTCAACATTTATCAAGAATTTCTCAACATTCAGTGTTTAATTAAAAATTATCCACACTGACTTAGCTTTAACTCCCAAGAAGATTCATCTTGTTACTTCAGAAAAATACAGGCTGGTACAACAATTTCTATCCTTAAAATAAATAATCTGTTGCAATTCTTCTGGTTTACCTTTTGCCTTTTCAACTGTGGGCATTTCATCCATTGTAATAAGAGGCTTTTTGTTGGGCGGCTCAGGAGAATCAGGGGAATCTTTGATAACTTCAGCTTCTGCTAGTTCTTCTTTTTCACGATCCAAAAGACCTTTTAACCTTTTTGAGAGGGAAGGAAAACAGTGAAGCAAAATATGCTAGAGCAGCACATATGATTCTTGATACCATTCTGTAGTCTTTAAAGTTATATGCAACCCATATTGTAAGAAAGTTTCCCTTGACCCCTTGGAATGTGTGAAAAACAATAGAGAAAACTAGCCAAGTAATCCTCTGGATAAAGCCTTAAGTGAAGGATCTTAAAATATAATTTCACATAAGTTCATTAGCTGTATTTATACTGTAGTTGTTGAGAGTTGATCATAATTTTGAAAGAAAGACTAAGTAACAATGAATATACAAAAATAACAATTTCCTATTATCTTCTCTATGTGGATTCAGACCTATTCTACACCAAATCCCTTTTATCTCAGTTGTCATTTTTGTTCCACATGTGAAAGTAAAAGTAATTGTAGGAATAGTTTCATCATACACAGAAAGGCCATCAGCATGTTGACAATAACATAGGTAGGTGAAAAGGTCCCCCTATCCTAAATGATCATAGCGTGCAAAAAACATATGCTAATTAAGCTTACTACCATAAGGGGGTTTTGATCTCTTTAGAACAGTAGTTTGAAAGATGGAAAACTGACAGATACTTACCACTTAGACAAGTTACAATGAATTATAGACGGTAGGTATATGGACAATCAATCCTGACATTCAACTAAAGACAAAAACCAAATCAATCCTGATTGTTTATCTACTTGAACACTAAACTATCTACAACTCAAGAGAAAATAACTGCCTGTCCCAAGTTTTTAGGCATGCTTTGTATTTCTATAAAGCAGTTTAATGTCTAACAGGTGATGTGGTTACGATAAAATCCAACTCCTCAAGCTGCAAAGCCCCGATAAGTGGTCAACAGCTTGTCCAACAACCATACTGCTTGTAAAATAACTTAATTTGAAGAGTCTGATAAGCAGGCATCGTAATAAGACGCCCGTTTCCCAAGCTTGATAACAGTGACTGACCCAAAAAATCTTAGAATCCACGCTCACTGGTAGTAAGTCAAGGTTACAAGCATGAACACATCAAATTGAAACCTGCAACTGTTTCACCGCAATTCCTCTCCCCTTTGAAGTAGGGCAGGACAAAAATTATTATGCTACAGTTACTTCACTTCAGAAAATTTACCTTTCTGATTCTTGCCATGGCTTATCTGATTCATAGTCTTTGCCCAACTTCTCTGACTTGTCTTCTTTGTCTTCTCTCTTTCTACCTCGTTTCTTGCGCTCCTCTTCTTCTGGGGGTTTGCTTCTGCAAGCCATCAAACATTCTAAGACTCGTTGGTGTTTATCAGAGTTGTTTATGTGTGCTCGTACAAGGGTCTCCAATTCATTCCACATAATCCGGTACTGTTCATCTCTAAGCAAGGCCAGAAAAAAGATATTACATATAGGATTACCTAGATCATTAAACCACTGAATAAATTAAGGTTAAAGAACAGGCCTTAAGAGACAAACAAACAAAAAAACCCCAACAAACCAACCCAAGCCCCAAAATAATCCTGAACAGATTCGCTATCCTCTTGTACTGGATGTCTATTCACCTGGGATTACTCCATCCTTTAAACTTGAAGCCACACTGCACATAACCTTTCCCAATTACCATCCAGAGTTAAGTTTAAATTCTAACAGACTATGTCCACTGAAATCAAATTCTTAAATGCCATGAGATCTGACTGCCAAAAGGCACTTTTGAATCCTCTCAGGTGTTTGCCAACTATGCAACATCAGGATATGCAGAGAACCACTCATGTACTGACATGCAAATTAATTACTATTTAATTCTTTGGATAAAAAAAATTCTAGAAAGAATTGTACCATGCTACTGTAAGTAACTTCCAGTCACATGGGCAAATCTTCTGTAGCTGAATTTCTTTTCAGCCAGTTCTTGGAAATACAATGCACACATCACAATGACTGAGATATCAGGATATTCTAGGCTTGTTTTAAAGGAGTAGCCCATATTTTAAATAACTGTTTCAAAAGGATTTGACTATTCTAATATAACCCAATTTTAAAGCATTATTCCTTTATAATATGTTTAACTTTTTATTAATTTGAGATTATTACACTTTCTCTGTCCTAGCTTGTATCTATCTCTTACCTCTCTTGATGCTTTCATATTTTAAACACATTCACAATTCTTGGGCAATAAAATGATAATTTTTTTTCCTAACATACAGCAATACTGATACAGCAATATCAGTCCTGTGATAGTCCCTAAATGATAGGGGCAAAGTATTCACAGCATTTGCTTTGTGTACATACAACATTTAGTTTACTATGTATTACCTTTGGCCAAATTTTAAAAATTTGAAAATATGAAAACAATGTTAATAGATTATTTCTGAAAAAAGTCCAGCATCAAAAAAAAGAGATATGCATGTAACCTTTTTGGACCCTTTCCTCTGGTGCCAACTGTTGAAATTGGGAGCGGATCATTTTTCCTCTCCATGTCTACCAAATTGTATATTGTTTTTTGACAATTCAGAACATCCTCATCAGTCATTGCTTCTTTTACAATCACACTGGCTAATGGCACTACCTGCAAGATAAAACAAAAGTCAACAACGAGAAAGTCTGTGTATGTCACAGGAGAGAAACAGGAAGAAGAAAGAAATGAAAGAAATCAAAGGCAAGGGAACCATGGAACAACACACAACAAAAACACACTCCCTTATCCTCAATTTAGTAATAACTGATCAGACATAAGCGGATGCTCATTGTCTTTACTAAGCAGCACTGTAGCTGTCAGGTTAAATATTCCACCCTATTTAGATGGCATTCCAATACTCTGTTGACATTAAACACAGAGTACTTGAGAAGAAAATAAACTGATTTTGTGGCAAGTGATTTATGATAAAATAGAGTTAATAATTCATCGAGTGGCAAGGTGAAATAATCTAGAACAGAATAAAAGGTTACAAACCCCAAGTTACTTACAGCTTGCATGTTGAAGATGGTAGTCTGTGAAATGATCATAGGCCAGTAACGAGTGTGTTTCTCTAACTGATCTTTTGCACGTTCTAGTGGAATTTCAAGACTTCCATCAATCTTATATCTGGGCTCTAGAAAAGGAGTTAATCGGTTTTCCCTCATAAATTCACCAAAATCCTAATGATAACCAAACAAGATACAATTAGGCATTTCTCTAACAAAGTAATTTTTACTGAACGGGCAAAACAGCATAGTCTTATCACTAAGTGTGTACCATCCCCACCACTAAATTCAACCCTAATAACCAGAGTCCCGCTTCTATGTTTCATATGTACATTATTCTGTGTGAACACAAAAAATAGTTGTATAAGAATATGGATTAAAAACTGATGCAAAGTTTTTGATGAGGAGGCCTTCTGGATCTACAAGATATTTCGTCTATGGTGACAGTTTTGTTATGTTTTTCTGGAAGCCACTTCTGCTTGCGTACAACAGATACAAAGAATGTGTTGAAAAAAATAAAGGAAAAAAACAAAATGAGTGCCAGCTGCTGGTCTGCTCCATATCCAGAGTTCAAACCTGACAACTTCATCTTTTCTATTTATTGTACAAACCATTTACGTGCAATCTATCCTTATGACTGTTAGCAGGATATAGTCCTGTCCAGCCCACAGAAAAAACTTGCCAAAAAAATGTTATTCTAGAATCAGAACAAACTTTAAATACTCATAGTGCACAAGGAGGCAAGTACTTCCTTAACACAGAAAGGATTCTATGAAGCAGGTATAACAATAAGCAGATTAGCTACTTTGAACTAAATATGTAGCAGTAGTACAAAGAAAAACCGTTTGACCGTGCAATCCACTCCAGCTCTCTAGAAAACAGACCAACATTTCCTTTACATGTCTATTGCACTACATCTTTTATCACCTGAGATAAGCAACAACTTAAGAAAAAAGAAGAAAAAAAAAAAAGGAAAGAATCTTACTGTAATCCGGTAGTCAGTGACTCTTCCACCACACCCTTCACTAATTGATGGGGGATCTTCTAGAATTGATCGCGAGCTGCTTAATACATGCAGAAAAATTTCTCCTCCATGGCTGCTAAGCATGTGACTAATTACTTTAGAGCCAGACTTCCGTGGCTGTTCCAACAAAACAGAACGACCTGTTGGAAATGAGATCAGTTTCACTAGTCAGCGTGCCACAATTTTAAATTATATACTGCATATACACAACATGGGTTTGTACATGGCCAGTAAGACTCTGAATCCATTAAAGTTGTGTTTTCAGATAGCTGAACGAGCAACAGTTATTCCTTTGAGTATTTACTCCACATCTTTACACAGAATATAATGTCATGTACTCTTAAATTTTACACAGAAAGATCAAAAAGCCTCTCTCCCGGACCAATAAATCAGTTTCTCTGTAGGGCATTATTCTTAGGGAAAAACACATATTGGTAAGGCATTAAAATGGTATATTGTGTAAGGGCAGTTTGCTATTTTTAATTATTAAGGATTATGTTGTATACTAAACTTCTTCGACCCTACTACAGAAACTCATTAAAAGCAACTTCTAAGAAGTAACAAAATAACCTACTTGAGTATAAAGCTACCAATTGATACTATTTGTTAATGCTTAAAATGGATACTGTTTTTCAGATAGAGAAATAAAATTGCCTTTGTCTTATTTCCAGTAAAAAACACTAAGCGTGAAAGGGTGCATTCTCCAATTAAGTTGTTTGTTACGAGGATGCAAAAACAGAACAAGATCAGAAGAGGCTGGTTATCTGAAATATGCTATTAATTTTTGTTCTAACCATTTCTATTGATCAAAGTACTTTTTCAGTACAGAATCTTTAGAGAAAAATACACAAAACCACCGTGTTTAATAGAACTACTGCACATTTACTTAGACATTCAAATGACTTGACCGAAGAAAACATCCCTTTAAAAGGATGTTTGTCATTCAATTTTGTTTGCAAACTGTAAAAAAAACCCACATGCAATTAACATTGACCACATGTTACTTGTTTGGAACAAACAGGTTTGGCCTACCTTTTTAACATGTATATAACAAGTGGCAACCTCTTATAGCAAGATTATTCAGGGCAGTGGGCAAGACCTTGCAGATAAGCAAAAATCTTATCTACTTTTTGACCAATCCCAGTACACCTAGGTATGTCTGCTTCAATTGACCAACATATTTAGTTGGTCATGACACAGTTAAAAGAGCTTTCTGAGGCTGCCCAGCACATGCTAGACGTCAGGCATAGACATAAATTGCTAATATTTTGCAACAGTCAGAGTAAGCATTATGATCTACTATCACCTACTGAAAGCACTGTTTCCTGCTAAATAGCATAAAGTGAAAAGTATTCTACATTTGGATTCAGAAAAGAACTACCAACATTCAATATTTGCTCCCTCTTTATGTCTTTTCTCACATCTTCATGTTTCAAAACACATTCCATTTGCCTTTGAGTACATTTAACAACTTTCTTCTCTTATTAATGACATGTTAAAATAAACTTGACATTTTTACAATATATAGACATTTACTGCTCTACTAACCAAAATGTGGTAAGCGCTCAATTCACAATGTTAACAACTAAAATGTTAAATCATTAGCCACGGACACAAATTTACCATTAAGGAGAAAGTTAGTAAGGCATGAAGAAGGTCTGCTATTTACATCTACTGGTGAAATTCTGTATGCTCCAGTGCAGTAGTGTAATTCTGAAAAATAAACAAGTAGAGAAGTTGAGTGTAGTTCCACATACAGAAAAAATATCCCACAAAATAAAAGAAAGGCAGAGGGAGCTATTCCACAACCAGAAGAACTAAAAAGTTTAACTGTCTCTCAAACGAAAAGTCTGCTCCTTTCACCATCTCCTCACAATCGCTCCAGTACCCTCAACTCTGAGAGCCTAATACATTCCCATGCCTTATTTCCAGCAGGACCTCCAGTTCTTTATCTCCTGAATTATTTCACTACAGAGTCAGCCTCTTCTTATTTCCCTTATCTATATTTTTGACCTGCTGGTTGAGTCAACATATCTTGCTGATAGTCTGCAGGGTGCACGAGCTGAATGGCCAGGTTACCTCAAATCTTCCCTGTCCTTCTCTACTCAGATTTGGGTAGAGATATCTCCCTAACTCAGATTTGAAAGTTAATATAGAGGGACTAGTCTACTGATAGTATCACTGCATACATTTAATTTTCTTACAAAGCTTTTTACTCAGCACTCTAAAGATTACCCTAAAGATAGTACTTTGATCTCCGTCCTGCCCTCTCCCCCCCCCCCCCAAAAAAAAAACCCCAAGAATTAAAACCAAAAAAGATTCAATGTCTCAAAGCTGCTATGTTAAAAAACATCACTGTGTAACTGACAAGGTATACTTGGCCTTGTGGTAGTGGCAAATAATCACTGAACACTGTAGTCAAGGAACAACTTCACAGTACACAAGACGAGACTGAAAAAGCCACCAAGAAAAACATTATTACCCTTCTCATCTCTTACACAAACCACTGATTAGCCAAGATCAGGACAGCATCATATGACGCAGTCAGCAGCAAGGTTTATAGAGCAAGTGGTAAAACCAGCATTAACAAGAAACTAATTACGCCCTTATTCAGATTGTTATCACTGTACAGAGAGAACAGTGTCCAGCACAAGTTAGAATATAATTTTTTAAGATACCATGTTACCTACCCACACTATTTGTTCGAGGAGTACACCATTTTAATGTTACAGTTTCTTTAAATGTGCCTTCTCTGCTATTGCCACCTACATGATTATCACCTGCAATATAAAGTCAGAAAGTGTGATCAACCATATTTTATTTATTACAGCAAAAAACTGTAATGGCCTCTCATCTACTCTCATGTACTTTTTGTATCTCAATAAGAAGTTGACATGCCTCTCAAATCTCACACAAATATCCTGAATATACGCAAAACCTTGTCTGATGAGTTTGACATGGTTTTTCATTGTTATATCCCGATTACTATATTAAAATATGCCAATAATTACAAATCAAGTTCTTGGGTTGTAAGGAATAACTGAAAATATGCTAATCATGCCTGAAATTTACATCAATTTGAAGCCTGAAATCTTTCTTTGTGAATACTTCAGCAGGCTGATCAAAAGCCACTTTGAGAGGACTATTTCTACTTACCACTCTTTAAAAAGTCAACATGTGCCTCTTTGTGATGAAGAAGCTCCACATCATAGTTGGCTGATGTGTTAGCATGTTGTTCTTCCTTTAAAAGAGAAAGGTAGAAAGAGTAAATATATAATTATTTTAATTATAGGTCACTGTTTTCATAAATAAATGATTCTATATTTACCTTTCACTCCAGAAGAAAACAAAAAGCCTCCAAAGTGCATTAGACAACAATGGGATCGCAATGTTGAGGAAACTGTTTGCTCTCTGACCTGTTTAAAGATGCAGCCATCTGCTTTTCCCCTTTTTCCTTTTGTGAAAACCTATGGTTTCCTCTTCATACAAGTGTCATAACAGAGTGTGTAGTGTAAAATATAGGAAAAAATAGGCTTCTACTTTTGTTTAAATTAGCGAAAATAAAGAAGCCTACAATATATTGAATACCACCAGCAGTTACAGCTTACTGAGCAGCAACAAATGGTCACTACAGAATAGATTGGCAATTACTTTTCGTAACTAGAAGATCTCAAGAATCCAAAGCAAAAACCACACTCCGAATTTATTATTGTTTCCTTGCACTTAAGATACATAAGAAGTGTACTTGCAGCCGCAAGTTCATAATTTAAAAAGGGATGTTTGTGAAGAGGACGCTGCATCTTTAAGCAGCTGCAGACTAGCAAAAACAGAACAGTAACCTTGGTAATTTATTCCAAGTTAAAACAAAAAAAAAAAAAAAGAAAAAACCACAGAGAACCCAACATAGTCTATTACTATAAGGACAAAGGCAGAAGGGAGAGGCGTACCAGCAGCACACAGGTCAAAGTTACAGACAAGGTATTTGCAAACTTAAGTCACATTTATGCCATGACCCATGTCAAAGTTTCATTAAAGCTCTGAAAATAATTTTTAATTTCATGTTTCAACTTATAAAAGCCATCCAATGTTGCTAGTTTTCAAAGATGCAAGTAATGATTGACAGTATTAGAACTTGATAATTTTTTTTCAAAATCAGGAAAGTTTATCTGCCCCTGCCCTTTGTTTGTTTGAATACTGACACTTCTGTTTTGATTGTCTCTTGCTGCCCGATCAGAAAATTACTATAAACTTAATATTTAAATTCTTAGTTGCGCTGATTTCCCTCCCAGTAGCGATAAAAAAAAAATTAAAAATAGGGCCATAAACAACTTTGAAAAGAAGATGTTTAATTTAATATCTTTATTCTACTTTATATCTACTTTCTTAAGTAGATATATCCCCTTGTTCCCGTTTCTGGTTTATGGATCTTCGAACAGAAAACCTACTGGAAAACCTTTAGTCAAAAATCAACTATTAGTTACAAACACCTTTATTTTCGGTGGGCATGATAATGAAACAGAGGAAAAAGAGACTCACTATGCCACTATAATGCACAAAGATCAAGGATATCTAAACACAACTAGAAAAAGACAAAAGAATCACAGACAAAGTAATCTGATGTAAATAAGATAGTATTTATATAAAATAATACAAACAACTGAAATAACACTTGTATTGCTACATCAAAAATTGAGATTCAGCAATACAACATTTTGTTCTGTGATCCTTCTTCACTTTTTTTTTCCTCCTCCTTTATATTTACTAACCTGGTCACAGACATTGAATGTGGGCTAATAAAAAAAAACAAAACAGAAAATATGATATGGAGAGAAAAATCAATGTAAAAATTTGATTAAAATAAACATTAAAAGATTTCAAACAAATTTAGAAGTAATGTAGCTAGTTAACACAAAGCAACAGACACAATATTACCTTCATAGGAATGTTAGTTATTGTGGTTGAAGCCAGATCGAAGTGCTGTTGCACTAAAACATTCAGTTTTGTAGCCAGATGCCGTCCGGCACGGACACTGTGCACTTCACTGGTTAAAACAGGTGAAAGCTAAAATAAATTGACACAGAGTATATAGTATTAACAAATTAGGCTCTAGTATCATGTAACAGTATTATTCATTTGAAACTCTAAGATAAGCACATTAATACTGCTAAATTTGACTAGGGAGAAAAGCTACCACCCAAAAAACCCACACCATGGGAAACTAAGAATGAAGAAGCAAAAATTATTTCTCATTCAGAATTTTTTAGGTTATGCCAGTTGTTTTAGTTGCAGTTGCTACAAACTCTCAAAAAACTAGAAGTGTGCTAAAAAACTTGAGTCATTAGTTGTGAACAGGAAGAATTAGTATCACAACGTCAGAAGAAATCTTCTTAACAGCATCTCTGGGCCTAGCTTTTCACTCTTCTACCTGCTGAGTAACCGGAACAAAGTAATTTTTATACACCTACCTGTACGCACATCATATGTACACAAGGGAAACAAACACAAGCCATAAGATGCATTTGATTTTTCCCTAGCCAACAGGGACACTGGGCTTTTGAGAAAACAAACAAAGAAACAAACAAAATAAAAAAAACACAAAAAAACCCCCAACCCCAGTCATACAGATTACTGTCTTACAGAGGAAAGTAGTAGTCAATTTATTCTTTTATTCTCTCCTGTTCATATTTTATTTGTTTTAGCACAACTACAAGAGAGCTTTGTAGAGAAGGATCTCAGGAAGGTAGCTATTATAGTCCTTTTTATTTATGAAATAATATGCAGGACTAGATGCCTTTCATGTTAAGAGCAAGACTTTTTTTCTTGCATTTTTTCTTGCACATAGCACATTAAAATACTGAGCAGAGCAGACTGATGAGAAGCAGAATATATTACAAAATATTTTGTATGTACTTGGTTTCAAACAACCACCACTAAGCATACAAAGGCACATGTGCTTTTGTTACTGAAAAACTGAGATATTAATATATAGAATAATTTCTTATATGCGCTCATTCACCTTTTCGTAAAAGAATCTTTGAAAGTACCTGTAGGGTACTTGAAGTATTTGATGAACTTATATTCTACATTCCTACAATACATTATCCTTTCACTTGGAAGCAGATAAGCTTTCCAATGCTTTTCATTAAAAAGGCATTCTGTTTGCTAACACTGGAACAACAGAATTTACAAACAAAAGCTCGTTTTGGTTTCATGAGAAAACCATTCAACGAAAAGGCTAAAAATGCTAACATGTTAGTCTGCATAACATAGAACATGCAGTGCTGAACAATATCCACACCACTCAGTAACAGGTGTTTGGGAAAACAGGGCTTGTGCTAGCTAGTGGCTTACGATTGACTAGCAAGAAAGTTACTCAACTAACCTATTCAACACACCAAGTAGTTCATGGTTTTCCACTAGGTTCCTAAATGTGCCTTTTCTTCTCAAAAAAAACATCAAATCCAAGACTATCATTCTATGGCATTAATAGTCTTACTTCACAAAAAGATGAATCGTGAATTATTAATGCAAGAAATTTAAGTAATTGAACAAAAAAAGAGGATACCATATGTGCATGAAGACTACAAAACAAGAAAACAAAGCCTACAGTTGAAATGGCAATATGCGGGCTGTCAACTTTTCAAAGAATTATCACTTGCACTTTTTCCCTACGCCTTACCAGAGACCAGAGGCTCAAAACTTTATTGCTGAATACTTATTTTGCATTGTCTATTTTGAATCTGACATAGTTCCTAATCCTTGGATAAAGTTTTCCATTTTAAGCTCCTTACCTCTTTTTTAGGACGATCTGAAACAAGGCTGTCTTCACCAACTGGGTAAGTGTGGATTAAGACCAATTCACATTTCTGAATCTGCATTAGACTTAAAAATAAAAACATTCCATTTAGCCTACAGTGTTGCAGACTACCTCGTAGAAATTAGATAAATTCTCCCAAGATTACTCTGATTTCCAGAACACGAAATCATAAAGATGTATTACAACATACTGTTTCTGAAAGCATTCTGTAGAAAGGAGGTTACATTAATGATTTTTCAAAAAAACTGATTTTGAAGTATGTGCTTTTATCAGAATAAAAAAAAAACAGGTATAACATATATAAAGCTCTTTAGATGCTACAGCACTGTGTTTCTTTTTGGACATATCAATGGAACAGATCCTTAACTAATGTAATTTGTTCAGCTCCATTCAACTGAAAATTGACGCTACAAAGGATTTGTGTCTCCAAATGTGTGTGCAGGTATTAATGAGGGGATTCCAGTGAACATGAAAACAACTACACAAATAGCATGCTTATCTCCTAATGCAGCTGAAAATTTGGGGAGATCAAGACATAGTTCCACATCTCTACCTAGCGGAATGAGACCTCTTTTCTGTCTTTACACTGGACTTAGAACCTGATTCCCTGGGGCAATATCCTTTATACATACATGAAACTGCAATTGCAGCAGGTAAATATACACCTACTATATACTTTACAAGGCAATACACAGTCCCTGGGCCAAACAGTTCACTGTTTAATTAGACAAAACATATGGGAAAATGACTGATCAGAGAAGATGCAACCTGTATTTCAAGAGATTCGTTTATCTCAAGGGAAGTATCAGACAACACAATTTTGACATTAAAAACTAGTTTCAAAGAAGTTAGTTATTTTAGTCAAAGGAAGATGAATGCAAAATTAATGCAGGGTTATCAAGAAAAAATGCATCAAATACATTACTGATTACAAACATACAGTATACAACAAGGCACAGTTATGAGTCACATTTTGGAGCAAGATGTAGAAGGTAACAACGTAAAAGAAACCCTGTCCTATGAGGATAAAGAATGATACTGAAAAGCTAACGATTATACACCGTCTCTAAGTCAACAATATCATGATTTAGCACCTTCTATTTCACACAGGCATTCATTCAAACAGTTCATTAGAATAAGTTTTAAGTGCCAAAACCACATCTGTATTTCATGGAGAACGTAACATGCACGCACAGAATAAGAGAAACCACATTTGTAAAAAGTATACTCACTGATCTGAATTAGCTGCAAGTTTGTTATGCTCATGAATGGTTTCCTGAACACAATCCTCAAGCATCCGAACATGACTGTCACTAAAAAGAAAAGTTGTAATTTTTTTTTTTTTTTTTATGCAGGATAGTCAATCCCCCTGTTCAAAGCAACACACCACTAAATGCTCTCCTATTTCAAGTGGGAAATTTTTGTTTTTTTACTGTAACAGACCTCCATAAATGCAACCTTTAATAGGACAAGATATGATCTAACACAGAACGCAAAAAAGCTAGCTTCTCAGGGCATTAACTCATGACAATCAATGAAAGACTTCTAAAAATATATGAAATAACTTCTTTTTTTTTTTTAAATGGTAGAAGCACACTATCATACGTACCTTTTTGCATTAGTAATACAGATTATTCTTCCTCTGTTTCCAACACGTTCTGCATTCTCCATGAGCATGGTTCGAGCCTCATGCTGGTATTCTGTTATTTTACAGAGTGCTTCAACTGCTGCAACCAGACCATGAAGTATGCTGCAGCACTCTGGATCTGCCCGAGGATTAGGTGGCCCAACAGCTGCTAATGCTGCCATCAACTAGTTAAAGAAAGAAGTTACTATTGAATAGTAAGTTACTTTCCAGACATTTGTTAAAATGACCATTTAAGAGAAAAGTCACCATTATAACTTATTCTACATACAAATTAATTTTGTTGGGAGAAAATCAAGCAGAGCAATTAAAGACCATTATATGTTACCAACCTTCTGGAAAACATTTGGCCCTAAATTGTCCTTTACAATTCATTTATTAATTGTTACTAAGTCTTGAGAACATAATATTCTCATTTATTACAGAATAATACCTGACTATAATGAATTCGGGAATTCAGTTACTCCCCAAAGTAAGTTTTCCAGAGGACAAGCCCATTCAGTGTGAAACAAAAGAAGAGCAAAGAGAATATTTACAATTTATTTTTTACATGGTTTATTTACCTATCATGTGAACATAAAAAAAACCCAACCAAATTTAAAATTCAAATGTCACCAAATTACAGAAGAAATACATAGGTAATTTCTTCTTAACATTTATTCTAATATATAACTCTATACTCAAAGCTACTAGATTCATTTTAAATTATGTAAAGCTGCCTATAGAACAGTCCAGCCTCACAAGCTACTACTTAAAATTCTGTTATGCAATAATTTCAGACCAGATCAACACTTTAATTAATGAAAGTTATTTCACATTGAACACAGTGAGAAGCTGCTATTTATTCTGCAATTAAACTAGACTTACAAAAAAAAAAAAAAAAAGAAGAACAGTTACAAAGCATACCTCCTGCAAGTTCTGATCTTCTTGAGTCCAAGAATTCAAGACATGAGCCCCAGAATCACTCACAATGAAATTCACCTAAAAGGATCAAAAAAGCACATGTAAGATAACAGCCATTACGGCTACTTCCCCAAATCCAAAAATTAATTAAATCTCTTTTTTCTGATACTCTGAAGATACACGCAACGGCAAGGCAAACTAAAAATAAGACACATTAGAAAAAAAAAAAGAGGAGCATCCATTCCTGCTATATTCAGTTACCCCTTTAGTTACATTATGATCAACAACTTCTTACTCTAGCTATTTGTATTTTTAAGCCACTGCATCTCTACACCAAAATAGCATTGCAGGATATTACAAAGTACTTTAATAACTAGGTAATATTTTCAGTAGAAAAGCTACAAAATAAAGTAAATTCTAATACTGCAATTTTGCAAATCATTCTCCAAAGACTCTCACAGTAGATCACAGAGTTAAATATCTAGCAAGATTTAATAAACCTCACATAGCAAAATGTGTTCTAAAGATGACAAAAAAAAAAATCAAGCAGAAGCACACCTTCCATCTCAATTTCTGTTTCTCATACCACACAAGCTCCAGTTCAACCACCCGATTCAAATCCTTTAAGCACACACTTGATATAATCCCATAATGGGACTTGACTGTATATTAAATGCTCTAAAACTAAAGTTTCATTTAAACATTCATTGTCTGAGAACCAGGACATGCAATCCATCAAGACAGTGCTGCTGACATGCATCAAATCACTGAACTACCAGAGGTATTTGTTAGCGCTCAGCCTCTGCCTCAGCTGCTCTCTGACACAGCCAGTATTCCACCATCACTACTTTATACCAATATCACTGTCAGGAAGTTGTTTAACTTCCTTTTTTATTTTTAAGGAAAACTAACCTTTAGAACATTGCACAATGTTTTATTCAGTAAGGAGAAAAGACCTAAAAAACCAGGGATTTGTTACCTTAATCTATGATACAATGTTACAGAACCCACCGGGCGTTTATTTTTCTAAACAAGGAGCTATGTGCCAGGAAGCTCTCCCACTTTTTCAAACTGCTAGCTTCAAGGCAACCCTAACTCTTCCTAAAGCCCAGAATTCCTTCAAAGCTGACACCAAGAAGTGCTACCAAGTGCATTTAGAAACAAAATTCAATTTGAAGCAATACCTCACTCAAGATTTTGTAAACTTATAGCTAAGGAGAACACAATAATAAATCTCTAAGTTACCTTTAAGCACTTGCCCTCATGTTTTGCACTGAGTTACAGTGCATTGCACTGAGTTACAGTACATTAAGACAATGAAAGGTCCCAAAAATAAATATGTAATGGGATTCATATACCACTCTAACCAATTTAAACAGCTATAAAGTTTATCAACAGCAAAAGGAAATTTTTATCTAATAAATTATCTTTTAATTTAAACTACAGTTAATGACATTAAAACACTTCATTAAAATGGGAAAATATCCCTTACGCTATCAAGTATCATAAGCAGTATGGCTAGAAGAACTTACCAGTTTCTTGAAAGGGAAAATATCATACATTATTCTACAGTACTCCATGGATGATTCCACTGAACATGTCCACAGTGATTTTGATATGGGTGCTAGAGGTATAATTCCTTGGGTTCGATTCTTTACTAACATATCAAATTCAACATGTTGTCTGCAGGATTCTGCCATATATGGGCAGTGATCCACAACAAAAACAGTTTTATGAGACTCAGAAAAGATTTTCATTTTCTTCCTAAAAGAAATAGATATTACAATCAGAAAGAAATTGTACAAGGCAAAAAAAAAAAAATCACATCACAAGATTACTGTGCAATTTATATAGCATAAAATTATCTTACTAGAATATGCAAGTTTTAAAGAGGCTACCTCTTACAGTATCTAGATTATATATTGTATACATTAGCTCCTACAAAACTGGTAAGCTTTAAAAAAAAAAACAAACTACCAAAACTGCCATTTTAAGAATATATTTACACAGAGACATATATCCTCTAGAACTCTTACTAGTCCATGTATTTAGTACACCACATATCAAATCAGAAGAAACTATTTTTTTCTCAGGAGGAAAAAAATATAGAAAATGTGAAAGCATACTCTTGCAAAGGCAACGAGGATGCACAGTGTTACCCTCCCCATTTTTCTGATTAAAAGAAACTTTTAAGAAAAAAAGTACAGAAACTGCTTCCTATTTAAAATTTATTTCCTAAAATAAGCAACACGGAAAAAAAATATGTATCATTAGACTATACAGACCTTGAAGCAGCATAAACATCAGACCTTTAAGTAGATTTTCAGCCTTCACTTTGCTAGGTACACCTTTCTATTTTTAAATGAATATTTGCATCTGTACTTTGATCTCTCACCGGCAGACATACCAAGTCTGAAATTATAATGTAAATGTTTCTTATCTAGCAAGGCTCGTAGGAGCACACCTTGCATTCTCCCCAACTTGAAGCCCAAGAACTCTGCAATGAAGCGTGGTGCATTTTCCCGTTTCACATGGATAGACTGCCTTCCCCTCTCCTACTACATCACTGAAAGAAATACTTCTAAAGCAACTATAACATCAGATTCTTGCGTTAGGGTGGACATCATAACTTGCAGACCCACACTACATAGGAAAATCAGTCTTAGACTAGTGCTACTTAGGCCGCTAATCTCAGACCAAACACTCATCAAACTTACTAAACTTCTAGATGTTTCCATGATGTTTCTAGTATAAAGATCGATTTTGTCTACACAAATGCTGCTGAATTACAGAATACACAAAGCCAAAAAGTATATACAAGCTTATTTGAGAAACTAAAAATATTAGCAGAACGAGGATTTACTCAGGTCAGACCGTGAGCAGCACCTCGCTCTGGGGGGCAGGTTTCGCATCCCTCCTCGGCAACAGCCACCGCTGCCGGGGCACGCACATACACACACTACACTCCCTTCGGCAGAGACCAAGGCTAGCCCAGCCTGGGCCACCCCAGAGCCGAGGGCTCGGCCCAAGAACTTGCATCCTATCTTTAGCCTGGCGGACAGCTCAAGGGAGCGAGGCAGGCAGGCCTCAGGGACGCGCGGCCGCAGACGACCGGCGGGGTCCGGAGAAGTGAGGTCAGTCCCCGCCCGCCCGGAGGGAAGCGCCTCTTACCTGGGCCGGCTCCTCCTCTGGTGCAGAAATCCCAGTCCCGCTCCCCGCCGCGCCCGCGCCCGACCGCGGGTTCGCTCCGCGGAGGACGGATGAGGGCCGCGGGCCGCCCTAGACGGGGTCGGGCGCGGACGCCTCCGGCCGGGCGACCTCCATGCCCCTCCGCCCGCTTCCTCCTCCTCCGCCGGCTCCGCAGGGAGCGCGGGGCCCAGCTCCTGCCTCCGCGCCCGGCGCCCGCGGGGGTGGGAGAAGCGGCCGAAGCCCCCCCCGCTCCGCCCACCCCTGAGGCCGCGGGACCCCCGCGCGGCCACTTACGCCGCTGTCAGAGCGGCTCCCCCAGCGCTGGCGGGGGGAGCGCCTCTCCCCTCCCTCCCCTCCCCTCGCACCTCCGCGGCCGCGCCAGCCACCCCGGGCCCCGGCGGCTGGCCGGCCTCACTCACCGCCACCCCCCATGCCCGCCGCCCGGCCGCGGGCCGCCCCGCCCCGCCCTGCCGCCATGCGCCGCATACAAGGAGGAGCCCGACGGCCTCGCGAGACGCTAGAAAGGGGGCAAGTAGCGGAGAGGCTTGCCAATAAGAGGTAGCAAGGGAGATAGCCAATAAGAAGGCGAGGGCGGGAGGGGCGGGACGCATCTCTCGCGAGAACTGGAAGGGGGGCAGGGGTAACGGTGTCCTCTGGCGAGTGCGGCGGGGCGGACCCTCGCCCGGTGCTGCCCTCGCCTTACGCCCCACCCCTTGGCAGGGACGCGCCTCCCCCCACCCCTCCTCTGCTTCTCCCCCTGCCGCCCGCCGCCATTTGACAGCGGGCCGGGCCGGTTGGGGCTTCAACCCCGGCGCTGGGCGCTTGCCGGAGCTGCCGGTCATGAGTGAGTGGCGTGAGACGGGGAAGGGGCGTTTGGGGGCAGCCCGGCCGGCGGGGTGGGGGAGGGGGTGCTGTTGCCGCCGTTGCTACCGCCGGGCGCTTGGGAGCCCAACGGACATGTGTTGGGCCGTGACGTCTCAAGGGGTGCGAGGGAGGAGGAGGAGCCCCCCCCCGTCACCCCGCATTAGTAGTGCTGGCTTTAGGAGGGAGCCTTCATCCGCCCTCACCTCCCCGGAGCGTCGCGGCAGGTGCCGGTGTCGCGGCAGTCCTGACTGACGTGCCCGTTGTCGCGGGGGCGGGGGTGAGGAAAGGAGGCGACCCTCCCCGAGACCGAGATGCCGCTCCCCTCCCGCGGCCGGCGAGGAAACGGCAGATCGAGCCGGTGTATGTGAGCGGGTCGCGGCGGTGGCTCCCGGTACGGTACGGCCCGGGCCTGGCGGCGGCGGGAGGTGCCTGCTCAGCCCTCCTGGGACCTCCCGTTCTGCACGGAGGGTGCTCATGGGCGTTCGCAGCCAGCCGACAGCTGTGAGACACGGCGGGGCGGTGCAGCGTCGCACAGCCGGTAACGGCGGAGAGGAAAAAAGCGAAGTGTTAAGCTTTGGGGAAAAGGTATTTTTTCAATCAGGCCAGAAAAGAAAGAAGAGACAGAAAAGTAGAGGAAGGCAAAAATCTTTATTCTTTGGCGTTGGGTTTGTTTTTTGTTTTTGGTTTTTTTTTTTTTTTAAGGGCAGCTGAATTTGATAATGAAAGCAATTAGTAAATAGCAGGAAGTGACAGGAAATGAATATGCAGTAGCAGTATTGCTATGTTGTTTGAGTTGTTGCTCTTGCTAGCTGTTGGCCCAGTTGGTAAGATTGCAGGCTAACAAATGTATTCACAATTGGACATCTCTTGTAGGGTAGAGTTCAGGAATCATCAAGTTTAGCTACTATCGTCCTCGTGCTTGTAAAAAATATTAATATACAACACAAATTGGTTTGAATCAAATATATGTCATTAATTGGTTGGGTTTTTTTCCGTAAGTGTCCAGATCAACCTAAAATAGATCTAAATCTGTGAATTAAGACAAAAGGTGTTTTTTTTTGTAGGCAGCCAGATGAGCAACTACAGAGAATTTTAAATTCCAAGAATTAGAGTCAATGTCTTGCCCAAAGGAATCCCAGTTAAGATTTGGAGCCACTATGAGTTACCATGATACAAATAATAATTTTCCTTTTTGAAATACGAATCCTGCCTGAAAGCAGGAGATGGCCTCTGGCCCGCTGAAGCTGCTGCATGTTGACGGGTCACGGGGGAATTTACATGGCTGCATTTCACACAAGGCGCATATGTGTCTTCCCCACCTCATTCACTCTGAAGAAGAAAACTGGTGGCTTTGCTACAACTGAGTTTCTATCTTGTGTGGTTGGGTTGGGTCTAAATGAGAAAGTGCGTGGGAGGGTGAATAGGTACCGTGTTCAAAAATTTATATTGATGCATACAAATTATCAGAGGTGTTAACTGCATGGTAGTCTGAATGCCAAATGTATTCCAAGCTCATGGACAGAGGCCTGAGAGGCTTTGTTTATACTGGCTAGAGAATTCATCAGCCATTAATTGAGTTAAAGACTGCTCTTCAAATTCTTAAATATGGATCTGATTAAATCAGTTTCTGTAACAGTTTAGCCAGCAAATGTGGAAGATCATCCTTTGTCTGTGATATTTTTGTAGTCTAGTAAGAATATGAGACCAGAATGGGAAGGAGAGATGAGGAACAAGAAAAGCAGATGCTTAAAAACAATGTAGTATGATATCTATCTACATAATATTAAAAAGAGCTCAAACTGCTAAACCAGAGTGAATATATTAACTACCTGTGATAATATACCAGTCTGCTGAAGAACTTGACTTGATACCTCAAACACATATACACATCATGTGGAAGTGAAAATGAAAACTCTAGTTGATAAACAGGAAGGAATTAATATTACCAACGTGTATAGGAAACTTGTACCTGTCAAAATGCTGATGCTTTCAATAACATATATCACAGAAAACACAGGTTAAAATAGTTGTGCTCTGTGCATACACAAAGCTCACTTACAGAAGCTCCTTTGTCATAAACAAGTCTCAACCTTTCTGTGATGGTAGGGTCCCTGAAAGACCCTTCTACATTAAAAATTACTACATGTGCTCCTTAGAGCAGAGGGAGCAGCTAATTAAATTACCAAATTAAAATGCTTTTGAGAGGTTGGACCTTGCAGGACTTTCTGGGTGCAAAAGAGCTCTTTCAGAGAGAACATTCCAAATTCTGCTGCTGTCTTGCTTAGTTTTCCCCCATCTTAATGGATGAGGGCAAGATATTCCTGCTATGTTCGTAAATATTTTGAGGGAAATGGTGGAACTTCTGGGATTTGAAATATCCTTACTTCTATTACTTACCTGGTACGGTGGGGAGATGTCAGTTGGGGAAAATGTGAGGATTTCTTTAATCTTGGCTTAAAACATCTTAGGCTGTGATTTGTCAAGGTGCCTAAGAAAGTCAGAAAATCAACTTGGAGCAGATTTTTTCCTGTACCTCAGGAAAGGCTCACTGACCTTTTATGCTTAAAAAAAAAATCTCTCCTTTACGCAAATGGCCTGGCTAAGAAATGGATTTAGTTGATTCTTTCAGTAGTTTAGAAAGTTTCCTGAAACAAATACCAAGCTGTATATTAATAAGGCCCATTACTCTAATAAGCCTCTATAGTTGCTGTCTGATTGCTGAAGAACTGTTCAAGGAGTTTAAGTAGATTTCCTTTTCAGTAGAAAAAGTGCAAGGTTTCTTAAAAGAAAATAAGAACTTAGGCTGAAAATCTTGGTCTTGAAACTTAATCTATCAAGAACGAGTATGAAAAAATTCAATGTAAAGTGGTTTTGTAAATGCTAGTATGTACAAGTATTTTGCAAGTTTAGCAATTCTAGCACTAGGTAATTTCTGCTAACAAACTGCTGCGATAAGAAGGCTAGTATTTTAACTATGCAGTCAGTTCTTTTTCTTAGCTAAGTTGCTGTCTTTCTCCTGTTGAAAATTTTACAGTTTAATTCCATGCAGTGATGTTTGTGTTCATCTATAGACATGAAGAAAACACGAGCTTTAGTTTTCTGATTTTTCCCTCAGTAATTTGTCTACTCTGTCAGTTTGAGCTGTTCCTTCTCTGCTGATTTAATTCATCAAAATCTTCTAGCCAGCTGTAGTCCTTTGGCATTCTCTTTAGTGCTGGATTTATACTTTTCAAATATCTTGAAGCATATCTGACTGGTAGGATGGCACATTAAAAAATAAAAAAGTTAGTATTGAAAAATGAAATAGTTAATGGAATATTCTTTTTCTTTTCCTCTACTACTTAAAGAAGGACAAGCACTGCTCAGTTTCCCTATGTTCAATAGTCCTCCTTTTGTACTTAGTATATTGATACTCTCTTCACAACCCAAAGTTTACTTTCATTTCCTTGCTCTGATACATAATCTCAACAACAATTAAAAAGGAGGAAAAGGAGAGGCAGACTTCAGGGTATTCTTAAGATTTATGCATTTCTCTTACTTATAAAAGACAACAAAATATCTAGATGTTTCTGAGGCAAAGGTTGTATTTCAGCTGCTTTAGACTTAAAAAAAAAAATATATATGTATCTTACATAGATAGCTGTTCTCTGTATAGCAAACAGGTGGTATTGTGACAATAATACATTTCTAATCTCTAGAAATGAGTTGCACAATTGAAAAAGCCTTAGCAGATGCGAAAGCACTGGTGGAACGGCTAAGAGAACATGACAATGCAGCAGAAGCTCTTATTGAACAGACTACAGCTCTTAACAAGCGGGTTGAAGCAATGAAACAGGTTTGGTTTTTTGACTTTGTTTACTTCATTAAAAGAACAATTTGGAAGCACATAATTTAAAGTAATTTTTGTGTACTACAGTAGAATGTAGAATCAGTATGTTGTTTGGTTAAACCTTTAATATCATACTAAGTATTTTCATTATAGGTGTCACTATGATCTATAAACAGGTTGTTTATATATTTACTTTGATCCTGTGAAGTTTTCTCTAGTTTAACTTCTCTAGAAGTTACTCTAGTTTAAATATTGAAATATTTATCAAATATTGAAAACTAGCATTTATTTGAAGAACACTGGTAGAAATGGTGTTGGTATCTTACAAACCATTGTGTGGTGTCTTGTGTTTTGCTCTTCTGTGAAATACTACATGTTGTATTAATTTCAAGATGCACATTTAATCATACCAAGGCCCTGTCATGCTTTCTTCTGTTGAGAATACTTTATATTTTCACAGTCTCCTTTTGTTTCAAAGTATCCTCTTAAGCTTATTCATGATCATTTCCATTCCGATGTTAAACTATCCAAGGCATGTTGCTAGACTGACTGTGACTTTGACTGGAGAACTCCTGGAAAAACATAAAGGTGTCTACTGACTTTCCATATAGGAGTTTATCCTGTCATTTTAATAGAACACAGGCCATATTAATGGGCCTGTAAAACAATAAAACCCTGCATGTGCTTCATCTCTGTAAAACTAGTCATGCAGAGGCTCCATGACTTCAAATCAAGAGTATTGTATTTGCTCAGTCAGGATTCATTCATTCAGGGCCACGTGACTTGTACCTATACAACTTTGTCATTTAAGGTATTGGGAAGGCACAGCAAATATCTAGAGGTTAGTACCCCGTGGTTTTTCTTTACTATATGTATATCAGTTTTAAATTACTTGATGGTGAATTTGATCCACATTAATTGAAGATTAAATCACGCCCACTACACACATCTGAGGTATGAAACTTGTTTAAAAACAAAGGTGCTACTTTAGTGTCTCTACAGAGCAGTATATTAGCAATACCTTCAGAAGCGGTTTTGTTTGTTTATATTATATAATTATTTCAACCAAGCATTATCTTGCTGGTTACACACTTTGACTGATGCTAGAGCTGGTCCTTTGTAACTTGCCGAGTAATGCTTGCCTTCGGTTATTTAAATATGTTGTGTTATTTTTAATAACTAGTATCAAGAAGAAATTCAAGAGCTCAATGAAGTAGCAAGACATCGTCCTCGGTCTACGTTGGTAATGGGTATCCAACAAGAAAACAGACAGATTAGGGAATTGCAACAGGAGAATAAAGGTAAGACTTGACTATTCTGTCCTTCTCAAGTTCCAGCCTGCACCACTGGAATCAGGGAGACTTTTACCATTGATCACTGGGACTATGATTAACAAAAAAACAGAGTTGTGGAAAACTACTTTTTCAGTCCTCATCTAATGTTCAGCACAAATAAGGAGATAAATAGAACTTAATTCTGCAATATAGGTATCTGTTTGGAGATGTGTTTTCCCACTGCTAAAAACAACTAATTTAGGAGCAGTGAGGACAAGTTGTAAATGCAGTAGTATAATTCCTTCTGGAATTCTGTATGCTAGGAATATACTGTTCCTCCTGGAATACCTTAGGTATTCCAACAGTTATATTCAGCAAAGGAGTCAATGATCTTGATCTGTATGAATATTGTCTTATCTCAGACATTATTTGTCCTTGACTTAGTATATTTTGAACACAAGCATTTTTTAACTCTTATTTTACCAAGCTGCACATTAAAACAGATCTGTAAACTTCTTTCCAGCTTCTGTACAGTGTTGCTTATAGTGGCTAGAGTAAAGCTCTCCTCAGCTACACTCAGGATGGCTTATATCAGCTAAAGGGATTCAATATGAAGTCATATTAACAAAAGACCTTATTTTTCTGACTGAACAAGAATTTTCCCATGGTAGTCACCACTGAAGACATTTGCAGAGCCTACGAAGATTTTATGATGCAAGACGAGGGGACACTCAGTTAAGGGCCTATTTCGTTTTTTTCAAGCTGAAGTACATTTGCATTGTGTTTCAGTTCTTCCCTGTTAAACTTTATCTGAATTTAAAATTGTTTGTAGAACTACGCACATCTCTTGAAGAACATCAGTCTGCTTTGGAACTCATAATGAGCAAGTACAGAGAACAGATGTTTAGGTTGCTTATGGTGAGCAAGAAGGATGATCCAAGTATAATAACGAAGTTAAAAGAGCAACATTCCAAGGTAATGAGTTCAGGTTTTTTTGCCTTTGTTTTTTTTGGTTAACGTTTAAGTTACTTTGTAGTGGATAGGTTCAGAGCTTACTTTGTCTGAGTTTTTATATCATTGTACAAAAGTCCTAATTTTTATAATCCAGGTCATGAAACACAAACGGGAAACTTGATCAGTCTCGTAAGTCAACTTTACTGGCTGCTGATTTATTTAAGATTTTATCAAGTAGCATTTCATTACTGTATCTACTTAATGACTTTTTGCCTAGGTCTTTAAGGCAACTGCCCTATTATACTTCCAGATGCCCGTAGATCTCAGTAACATTCAAACATTTAGACTGGCTTTAACTTATGCTTGTGACCCCAACAAGTAATTAGTAACCCTGTGCTTACTGGGGAGAGTAGGAGGAGTAAGCTTTTTAAATTCAATGTTAAAATATTTTCCCCTATATATGGCAAATTAAAAAAAAAAAACCAAACAATTAAAAGCTCTTTTGAATGTTGAATAACTGAGCATACACTTCTCTTTCCTGCTTCAACCCTTGGCTTCAGTACTGGTCAGGATTACTAAGTAGAATCCAGGGCAGCCTGAGATGCTTGAAGGGTGGTGAAAGTTGCTGGTATTAGGTGTGCTTCATCTTACAGCTTTTGAAAACAAGAAAAGCAAAGTGCTGTCAAGTACCATTTTTGTAAGCTGTCACGAATGAGGCATATATGAGTATTCAGCAGCTTCATATAAGATTAATATATGTTTTAATAGCATTAATATATAGTTTAGGCTTTTAAAATGTATTTTCAGAAAAAATCACAATTCTAGATCAGTAACAGATCTAAACAGGAGCTTTCTATCAAAGTATTGTATTACATTGTAAATGAAACATAATTATCAGACAGCACTGTAACTGTGTAGACAAACATTAGTTCTAAGTGTTTCATCATCTTTGACCTCAACAAACTAAATCCGCAAAGCAGAGTTAGGGTCTGCATACCAAGAAAACAAAGACTGAGAATTTGATGCTTTCTTATCTCCTCACAAAATCACGTGTGTGTAATTAGTGCCATTGAAATCAATGTAACTACTTAGATTGATATGAAGGAATTTATTGGATTAGAACTGTATCTTTTAACATTAGTGCCTAAAAAATGATAGGTATATATCCTTTTCAAAAGAAGTTACCTTAGTATATAGTGTAACATATCTTACAGCCTCAGGAGAGCATAAATTTATATCCAAGACAAGAGAGTAAAATTATATCTGTCCTGAAATGGACTTTGAAGTTTCATTTAGGAACACATCTATGGGTTAAAAGCTTGAGGTAAAAAAAGCAAAACAAACAACAACCAAACCCCAAAACACACAAACAATATTATTTAAACAGGAGATTCAGGCTTCAACATTGTGGTTAAATCTGATCCCACAAGAATGCCCAACGAAGAGGATTTATCACCCTTATCCTGACGCTTAGAATTTCAGAAATTTCATTGTTTCTTCTTCTGACCAGCCTTCACATTCAGTAAGATTGTTCAGTCTTGAAGCAGTCTTTAAATACTTCTCTCCTATTAACTAAGAAATCTGTCATGTCTAAGGAATTAATCTCTGTTACCAGTAATCACTGTTCTCAGAAGTGACAGCTATTAATTTTAGTGCCTATTTACAAAAGATTATTAAAAAAAAATCATTGATTTCTGCAGGTCAAGTACCTCTGTTAAACAGAAAACCAATTCCTTTTAGCAATGTTGTATGCATGAGAAAAGTGTATGTTTGTAGTAATGATCAAAGTGTGCTGTTTGAATTCACTCAACTGAAATAAGCCCTAAAAACACGTGTTGGTTTTTTTCTCCAAAGAGAAAAAAAAATTGTAAGGAAAAGAGAAAAGAGGAGAGCAACACAAAAAGTGTTTGTAGATGTTTGAGGCTATCTTCATTAAGAAACACTTTGATTGGATTGTTTGCTGTTACAGCATCCAAGTTCTACACCTCTGCCTTCCAGTCTAGAATCTTACAGTTTTCTGTTAGTATCTGATCTAATGTCAGTGACCTTGGAAGAGGCCCTAAATCATATTGATCAAGAGGCCACTTAAGCTGGCAAAATAGGAAGTAGGGAGGACAGAAATATAACTAAAAACCACTAACTCTTTCCCAGCCCTTCTCACGGGTACATCCTTGCCAACTTACTCTTTTAGCGCTGATCACAGCTTCCTTTCAAGCTAAATTTAGTTTTTTCATTGAAAAAAAATATTTAATGTAATGGCCTTCTCTGAAAACTGAGAAGAAAATAAAGATTCACAGCAAGTTTTTTGGGGTGTTTTTTTTTTTTCTCTCCCCTCTATGCTGTGAGTGGGCATTTAATGAGTAAACAGCTAAACCATGGCTTTGGTGATTGGAATGGCAGAGAAGAAAGGATGGAAAGGGCCAGTGTTCATTTTAGTAAAGTATATTTGTTTTGGTCAGGTAAAGTTTGATTCCAAATGAGGCAGTTCTCTATGGTACTTTAAAAATTTCTGGAAGTTTAAAGGCAAGTTGATCATCTGCTAGATTTATGGTGTTCCAGTCAAACTCATAATTTAAAGGTGGGATTTAACTTTAGTCTATACCATTCTTCATTTCACTCCTACTGTTCCACTTTTCCTGATACTAGTTAGTAGCTATTGTGAATTTTGTCCAAAGGATAGGCTGACATGTTAGTAGAGTTGGAGTAAAAGACAAATTGAAGAAAAGACAATGAAAAATAAAACCTTCTGGAAATACCATTAAAATATTTGGCTCAACTGAACAGCAACGAATGTCAAAGGCATAGGCTCGTTGTCTAGATCTGCCATAGTGACTCTTTAAGTATTTCCTGCTGATAGGTTGGACAGTGAGAAAATAAACTGTCACCTGAACCAACAAGGTCCAGGCAAGAGATCGCTTCTCTGCAAACAGTGAAGGTTATCTAAAAATCTAGCTTCCTTGCAAAGGCTGTTATGCCCATGTTAATGGTTCCTATCATCCCACTCCTGGCAGTAGAACAGGACAAGAGCAAACCAAGCTACTGCTCTTTTTCCTCCTTCTTGAATCTTTCAGCAAGATGTGGTCGTTAGTTATTTATTGTAGGAAAGTACCCTACCAGCATTAATAAACAAGCACAAAGAGGTCAGTCAGGACACCAAAGTTTTTGTTACAATTCAGCAAGGACAAGGGCCTCTGAAGTCCAGATCACAGATAAGCTGGAATTGGAAGTGGATTCAAGTGTAAGTATCTAAAAAAGAGCGAAGGACAGATCTGAGTTTCCTAATACATGACATAATTCGGATGACCACTTCACCTGCTCATGGGCTGGTACTGGCTGTACCAGCTTGAGATGAGATTTCAAACAAACGGAAAGAATACCGTGATCCTGCTGCTCTTAGATGAGTTTAGTCTTTCTGCATATCCAAAATGATGTACATCAACTGTTACATCACAGTAGGGCCTTGTCAGAGCAAGCACATGGCTAACTTGTAGCCATTTGGAAGATGTGGAAGCTATGTAAGACAGTCATGTAAGTATATTTTTTTTTTTAATATAAAATTCTAGTAAAAGGGATCACTGCATAGCAAACTAGATTTATTTAAATAAACAGGACCACAGTGTCTACTCATGCTGTAAAGTTATAGAGAGCTTGTTTATTTTCACAAATTTAGGTCTCTGTTCACATTTTTATTAAGTGACACAGCAGATAAAATGCATATTTAATGTTTTGCTTATTTTTAGTAATGCAGAAAATATATTACTAAAGCTTTCATAATTTTATTTTTATGTTTTAGGAGCTGCAAGTGCATGTGGACCAAATTACAGAAATGGCAGCAGTAATGAGAAAAGCCATTGAAATTGATGAAAAGCATGGCTGTAAAGAGCAGGAACGTATAATTCAGCTTGAGGTAAGTATGAAATAAAATGGCAATGGCACAAATAGCAAGGGAGTAAATGTTATCACAATTATTTCTATTGAGTTACTGTATCTCTCAAGAGTTTCTGTACCATTCACTTACACTGCTATTTTGTTACACTTTTCTTGTTGAGTGGGCTGTAAGTAGTATTATCCCAGCTACAGCTTAACTCTCAAGTCCCGCATAGGTGATACTTCATCACCAGAAATCAGTGATTAATATTTATGTGCTGGCTTTCTCTTTAAGTCTCTGAGTGTAGCAAAGAGCTAGGAAATAATACAAATTCATCATAATAAGACACTGGGATGCAAATAATAATATCTCCCACCTTTGGCTTTTAATTATTATTATTATTTTAATAATAATTTTGTGCTTTTGGGAGGATTCTCCATTGCTTATTATTGGAAGATCAATACTATTGCTCTTTGATTAAGTGCTAGCAAAGCAGCTCATTATGGGTCAGGGTGTGTGGAAAAAACAGATTTTTTTTTTAAATGCAACATTTGAATTTTATTGCCCTTTTCTTACTCATCTTTGTGTTTTGATCTTTTTTTTTTTTTATGCTTAGTGACCATTCAAAAGAGCAAGAGGGTCAGAAACCTAATGTTGTTAGTTTTAGAAGATAACATAGCACTACCTGACTGCAAATCAGTATTTTAATCCTTACACGTATGTTTGGAGCAGAGGGGAGGGGGGATTATTAACATAGTTATCTTGACTTCTTTCTGGAGTTCTATTAAATGCCTTTTATTTCTCTGGTTATAGCAAGAAAACAAAGGCTTGAGAGAAATTCTTCAAATAACTAGAGAATCATTCCTGAACCTCAAGAAAGAAGATGCATCAGAGAGCACGTCTCTGTCAGGATTAGTAACAAGCAGTGATTTGAGCCTGAGGAAAAGCTAAAGACTGTGGAAGTCAACAAGTTTCAATTGCACACTTTACAAACGGAGTATCAGGGGTCACTTGTCAAGCACTTGTTATTGAATAGGGCACCAGCAAGCTAATGCATCCTGAACTCCAGTTCAGTGGCTTTTATACTGCATAAAATAAATTAAAGTTGGTATTCTACAAAAGCCAAATGACAGATTAATTGCCGTAAGTCTAACTTCAGTAGGAAATGGATTAATGCACTTACTGAATAGGGAATTATTTTTGTATGAAGTCATTTTACAGGTAAGACAAGATTTCACATAATTTCTATAAATTATTGCTCATACGAAGTTTCAGTGCACCTATTATATAATAAAGGTAAGATTTAAAGTCTGATCTCTGGCTAAAGACTGGTAATTTAAGAATGTGCTTGTGCATGATCCACATCATGTTTTTTCCTTTTAATAAGTTCTAAAAAAAATTCTCATTTTGCAACAAATCTGTTTAATGGAAAGTGTACATAGGCACCATAAAACTGAAGGATTTATGTTATTTAGCCACCACAAGAGTGTCCTGTTGAAATAAGGCCAGTTGTCTCAACATAAGCAATGCTTTTGCATTTGTTCAACTTTTTTTTTTAATTGAACAAGATTGTTTAAAATATGTATCCTTAATTGTATTTTCAAAACAAGAGCTGCTCCCACTTTATTGCTTTCTGGAACACAGCACAGCATCATTCTGCCTTAACTTTTATGAGAGAAAACCAGGCTCGGTTCTCTGTAGGTGAGAAGCCACATTAGTCCCACTGATTTCTTCTCTTGGTTGCCTGCCCAGACTTCCTGACTGGGAAATGGCAGTTTGAAAGCACCCAAACAGCAGCAGCAGAAAGGTGGTTGGGGGAAGAAGCTCTCTAAATCTTCACTGCATTTTTTTTATAAATGGAGAAACGCCTACGTCTCTATCCAGAGTATCTTAGCTTGTTTCTAGGCTTAAGAATATATTGAGGACATTCATGTGCATGGAAAAAAAAAAAATTGAATCCTTTCAAAACTTGCTAAATGTGTGGGGGGAATTTTTTTGGGAATGTTCTAGCTCAAGCACAAAATCTACTGTCTGCTATTATTTTCTTTAAAACTTTGCCAATGCTTCTATAATTAAGATTTTGCATTTCTTCATAGTTTGCAAGCTGGTGACTTATCAGAAGCAACATCTTTTTTTTTTAATGGAGTGTTCTGCTGTTGCAAATGTATGAGAAGTTTTGGGTTCAGTTGATTAAGTTACTCTTTTTGGAAGTATCTTTTCAGATATTGACTGGTATCAGAGGCATTTCTATCCATTTAATGCTGAATGCAGTTTTATGGCTGACTTTCTGGTTTGTCTTTCAAATACAGTCTCCAGAGCTGCACAGCAGAGAAGGGGTTGTTAGTCTGTGGCAGTTCTTTAAGGTTGCTCTATTATGAAATAATGCTTGATTAGTGTTTATTTTTGTAAATTAAAAAAATGTGACATAATTTATCTATGCCTAGTCTTCATGTTTGATAGGTCTCCCCTGTCATTCCTCTGACCTGATCACTTTAGGATTTTAAAGAACCTTCACAGTGTGTGGAGTGACTATTTTTCATTGCATACCTGTTATTTTTGTAATGCAGATAGCTTGAAAAGAATTTATGTCTGGAATTGTGTACTGTACAGTAAACTTATTTTATCAATAAAGTTGACTGAAAATATGGATGTCTTCGTGATTAAAGTAAGATACTGAATCCAAAGTGAGCCTTGTTGGTAACATGCAAGAAAAAAATTACATCATTTTGCCATTTAATCAGCTTATTTTTATACTTTAAGGCAGATAGGCCACTTCCTAGTGCTTTTATTCATGTTGCTATATAGCAAAAGAAGAAATCCTCTGTAAAGTCTTCATTTGCTCTTGGAAAACTAACCATCTCTTCCACACAGGCATTCATTCATTCATATTCATCCTTCAAATGAACCACTGGAACTGTTTACTAATACAGAGGAGCAGTAAGGATAAACAAAAAGGTCTTTGATTTCTGGATCAAAACATATTTTGGTATAGCTAGGATGTGACAGCTGTGTTTTTTTTCATGAAGATTAAAAAAGTCGGTTTCCTTTCTCTGTGATGTGTAAATGAGAATGTCAGTGGAGTATATTTGTAAGCTGACAATGTAATGTTTTCTCCACTTCCCCATGATTTCTCAGAAGAAAAACTTGTTTTCAGTATCATAAATCCTGTGTTTAATGACAGGTAATAAAGGGCAAGCTAAATCATAAGTACATGTAGCAGCTATTCAGCTGAGGTTAAACTAAAGGGCAGCTTGAAACTGAATTGGGCTGTTTTGTACAATTAATAAAGCTTTAAATAGCTGGCTTTTTAACAAACACATTGGGATTAGAAGATTATGTTAAAATACAGAGCTAATGGTGCTCTTTTCATGCAGATTTACTTTTACTAGGATCCCGTTGTAGATACCCAAAAAATTATTTACATTGGCTAGGAAGTTTTCAGCTTTAATTGGTAAACGTTAAGCTTTAAAAGCACTTTTGCTGTTTAAAAAAAGAATTTCTAATTCGCCCATTTTAGTGTAAAACATGCACTCCTTTCTGCAGATATTGATGTCTGAGATGACAGGCTGTTAAACTGGCTAGTGCTGGTCACAATATGACCGGTTGTATACAGTGACGGTGGGAAGATGAGACAGGAGACCAAAAGAAATCCTAAGTTGGAAGCGAAGGAATGTGGTAGAGGAATAAGGTTTTTTTAACGTTAGACAACTTCTTTAGCGGCCTTTCCAAAATCATGCTGTTGGTAACACTTAAATTCTGGAAGCAGCATCAAGGTACATACTGCCACCAGAGACGAAAAAAAAAGGAGAAAAAGCAACAAGATGCAGTGGGAATGCAGCTGAGCTGTAGGTGTCCAAAAGTTGCCAGCTGTCTGCGCGACTGTCACAGAAGGTGTCTTCTCAGAGGGTTTCATTTAACTTGGTGTGCAAGGTCTCATCATTGTCCTATAAAAATCCATATGCTCTCCCACGCATATCTCTGAACCAGCACCAACACGCACATACCTGTTGTTATTGTTTAAAGAGCAGAAAAGTAGGTTTTGTGTAATGTCAATAGAGGACTTCTTACTAAACTTACCCTTCGAGAACACCAAGGTGTGCTGGGAGAACCATGCGCAGCAGAGGGCTGTGTGATACCACGTGCACGTACCTGGTAGAAGTGTAAGTCACATTCAGCCTCACCTTTTGCCCATCCCATTTTTCTCATTTGTGATGCAGTTGAATTTCATACTGATGACAGCAGAGTGGACTATATAAAGAAAAATGTTTAGCTTCCACATATTAAAGTGTGCTGCAAAATAAAACATTCTATTTCAATGACTGTATGAGAAAAGGTACCAATGTTCCTGCTGCCTGCAACCACCTCCCTGCCCCAAACATGTTCTGATGCAGCAGTGTACCCGCTGGGAGCCAGTGTGGCCATGCCTTTGTGTCAGAGGACATCGTCATCTCCCAAGTTTGTAATAAACTCACCTGATATCTAGAAGAAGAAAACCTTAAGCAACTGCTTAACATGGAGGGAAATGTTTCATAATTACAGTCTTGGAAAAAGTACATGCTGGCAGTGCTCCTCAGACACGAGCTAGAGAACAGAGGCACAAGGGGAACAAGCAGAACTCCAACCGCAGCCCCTTTTCATTGCCCTAAGGTGCAGTTTTACCTTTTTTATGGACTAGGAGAATGAATAATTTCCCTACATGTTCTCACCACCAAAAATACCTTAAGAAATACATTTGAGGATGGCTATTTCAGCAGTGAAAAGCTTTAGATAGATACATTTTTGAAAATTCAGTTGTTGGAAGCTTGAACAATACAACACACTAATGGATGCTGGGCAATCAGTGTCTTAGGTTTTCCAATGCTATGCTCAGTAACATAGTAAACAGTTTTTTAAATGAATCATCACATGGAACTCATTAAATTACTGTCTAGGCAGACAGCAGCTGCCTCCTACAATATACTGCATCTGTGCTTTTTTGCTTCCTGCATATGGCTTTTTCCTCACCCAGAGCATTCATGATAAAAAAAAATGAATCCAGCTCATTCTGAGCACATCATTAGATAATCTGTTGTTGCACCAGAAGGCACAGAGGATAATGTGGAAAGATTGCAAAGGGTGCTTTTTTTTGACAAGGCAGACTTAAACGCAAACCCAGTTCTGAAGCAGGCAGGTAAGTTGGACACAACCATTTTTTTTCCCTCCCACTTCCTCTCACTCCCCAAATGAGCTAATTTATTGCTCTGTTTTGAAGTTGTCTTCCCCCAGCATGCATGAAAGTATGTATAAAGCCTTGCATACTCAAACAGAAGACAGCTGGCTGACAATAGCTATGTGCTAGCAGACAAGGTCTGATATCAACGAAAAAAAAAATACTATAAACAAGCATCTGCTTGAACAAACAAAAAATGTTATTGGCGCTATTATTTCTAAAGAAAACTGAAACACCAAAGCCTACTAATCAAAGATGTGGGACGGGACAAGCTAATCAGAGGAGTATTGGCGAGATTCAAATAAACAGGCAGGGACATATCAATGCATCTCAGCCATTGAGTTAGAACACATTGACCTAATGCTTATAATACGTGTATTTTGTAGGCTATTTACTTACTGAAAACTCAATGCTTCCTATTCTGACTATTCGCTGGATAAACCAACCAAAAACCAAAGTTATAAGAAAGCCCACCAAAGGTACCACTGCAAAGAACACGTGCAAGCCTACAACATGCTGCTTCCAGTTTTAGGAGGACAGATGAAAAGCTCAAAGGCTAAGTGAAAAATGCACATTTTAAAATGGGGCATATTTATTTCTCAGGAAGGGCTTCCTGTCCTTCAGAATTGTTTTCAGATAAGGGACAGCTCTAGGCAAGAACAGAATGAAAGCTGGAGAACCTCGCTGGGGTGAGAAGCGTCAGTGAAAACTTAAAAAAGGAAGGCTTTGGGAAAGGCCATTTTTGTGCACGTTCCAGGTTGGAGTAAAAGACAGATACAGAGGGGATCAAAGAAATATGCCTTTATGTCTGTCGTGGTTTTGGCCCGATTGGCCAATCAGAATGACAGATGGCCCTTCCCCCCCTCCCCAGAGGGCCATCTGTCATTCTGATTGGCCAATCGGGCCAAAACCACAACAGATTTATTGGCATCCAACGTGGGGCCCAACTGTGGCCCAACCGTGGCACTACCAGAGTTCTGATAGATGGTCTGAATAGTTTGAGTTCCAGTTTACTCAGAGATTGATACAGACAGCTCATGTCATGCCGTTGCTAAACAGATTGTTGTATTGTCTCTTTGTAGGGATTACTTTAAAGTTAATTGATACGACAATGCTTAGCTGGCCTTATGTGTTGTATTGCTTGTTTGCTCTTTCTATCTGTATGCAGTGGTTCAAACGTGCTATTTTGCTGCTGTTTTTAATTCTGATCCAGGCTGTGATTGAACGTAGAGCTTCTTTACCTTCATAGCTTGGGCATTATGTAATGGACTCTGTTGCTACTCACACTAATTATACTTTGAATTTTACCATGGACATGTTCACTTCGCCCTTTACTTCTTATGTCAAATTGTCACCATCAGAGCCAGGAGAGGGATCTCCTTTGGGTATCGTGAATGACAGTTGCGTTCCTAAAATCGTGGTTTTGGTGTCGATTTTCATGAATGGGTTGCAGGGGTGGTTTCTCTTTAAATCTTGGTGCAGGAATAGATGTTTCACAATATGCACTACTCGAACTCCATCAGCACCGGTACAAGTTGCCCCGGTGACCAGAAGAAAAAAGAAGAGGTCAGTAAGTTCCTCTGTCCCTTGTGATAAAGACCAAGTAAAGCCAAATAGCAGGGGAGAGGACTCTTCTGATGAAGATCGAGGAAAGAGTTCTTCTAAAGACAATAGGGGAGAGGCTCCTGCGTCAGCCCAGGAGGAGGAATCAGATACAGAGGTGATCATTAAATCCTTCTCTATGAAGGATCTGCGAAATATGAGAAAGGATTTTACCCGGAATGATGGTGAGACACTGGTTTCCTGGTTGCTCTGATGCTGGGATAATGGGGCTGATAGCATGGAGTTAGATGGTAGCGAAGCTAGGCAGCTAGGAAATCTGGCCAGAGAGGGTGGTATAGATAAAGCTCTTGGGAAAAAGTCACAGATTCTCAGTCTCTGGAGGCGACTCGTATCAGCCGTAAAAGGCAGATATCCTTTTAAGGATGATATTGAATGCCGCCTGACTAAATGGACCAACACAGAGAAAGGTATTAAGTACCTGAGACAAATGGCTGTGAAAGAGGTGATTTATGGTGACTGGGAAGTGAATGTAGATCCTGATGAAATGCCATGTAGACAACCTATGTTGCAAAAGTTTGTACAGAGTGCACCACCAATGTATTCCCATACCTTGTCAATGCTGATTTGGGGAGGAGTTGATGATGATTCACTAACTGTAAATGAAGTGGCTAGCAGAACGCGACAGTATGAAGACAGTCTTTCTCGTCCCCTCACTGTAGCAGCTGTGGAAAGATTAACTGATAAAACTGAGAAAATGATTGAGAAAAATGAGAAACTGTTTGATAAACTGTTTGATAAACTATCTAGGATGGAGCAGAGATCTTATTCTTCCCCTGCGCGGACCCGTGTTGCAGCCATTAGGAGAAGACCCCCTCCTACGATACCGACTCAGAAGAAACAGAACACACTATGAAATATCCTGTGGTTTTGCCTCTGTGACTATGGAGAGGACATGAGTAAGTGGGATACTGTCCCACAGATTATTCCAGGAGGACTGCTGCTCCAGTCCGCAGGGGGCGGTTCTCCGGTCCAGGTAGAAACTCATCTACTAGTTACAGACATTAGAGGTGCCCTGCCTCCAGCCAGGAGGAGGAGAGGGACAACAGAGTTTATTGGACTGCGTGGATTCGATGGCCTGGCACATTAGGGCCACAAAAATATACAGCCCTTGTGGACACTGGTGCACAGTGCACCCTATTGCCATCGAATCATAAAGGGACAGAAGCTGTGACTATTTCTGGAGTGACAGGTGGGTCTCAAGAACTGACTGTACTGGAGGCTGAAGTGAGCCTAACTGGGAATAAATGGGAGAAGCATCCCATTATCACTGGTCCAGATGCTCCATGCATCCTTGGCACAGAGTTCCTCAAAAGAGGGTATTTCAAAAACCCAGAAGGGTATCGATGGGCTTTTGGTATAGCAGCTGTAGAGACTGAGGACATTACACAGCTGTCTACCTTACCTGGCCTTTCAGATGACCGCTCACTTGTGGGACTGCTGAAGGTTAAAGAACAGCAGATGCCAATTGCTACTGCCACGGTGCATCAGCGACAGTATCACACTAACCAAGACTCTCTGATTCCCAACCAGAACCTGATTCGTCGGCTGGAGACCCAAGGAGTGATCAGCAAGACTCGCTCACCCTTTAACAGCCCAATATGGCCAGTACGAAAGTCTGATGGAGACTGGTGGCTGACAGTAGACTATCATGGCCTGAATGAAGTCACACCACCACTGAGCGCTGCTGTGCCAGACCTGCTACAACTGCAGTATGACCTGGAGTCCAAGGCAGTCAAGTGGTATGCTACAATTGACATTGCTAATGCATTTTTCTCTATTCCTTTAGCAGCAGAGTGCAGGCCACAGTTTGCTTTCACCTAGAGGGGTCTCCAGTACACCTGGAATCGACTGCCCCAGGTGTGGAAACACAGCCCTACTATTTGCCATGGACTGATCCAGACTGCACTGGAGAAGGCTGGAGCTCCAGAACATCTGCAATACATTGATGACATCATTGTGTGGGGTAATAGAGCAGAAGAAGTTTTCAAGAAAGGTAAGAAAATAATCAAGATTCTTTTGAAAGCAGGTTTTGCCATAAAAAGAGGTAAGGTCAAGGGACCTGCATGAGAGATCCAGTTCTTAGGGATTAAATGGCAAGATGGGCATCATCAGATCCCAATGGATGTGATTAACAAAATAACATCTATGTCCCCACTTACTAACAAAAAGGAAACACAAGCCTTCTTAGGTGTTGTGGGTTTCTGGAGACTGCATATTCCAGGCTATAGTCAGATTGTGAAACCTCTTTATGAAGTGACTCAAAAGAAAAATGAGTTTACGTGGGGTCCTGAGCAACGACAAGCATTTGAGCAAATTAAACAAGAGATTGTGCATGCAGTAGCACTTGGACCAGTCCGAACAGGACAGGACATTAAAAATGTGCTCTATACTGCAGCCGGAGACAATGGCCCTACCTGGAACCTCTGGCAGAAGGCACCAGGGGAGACTTGAGGTCGACCCCTAGGATTTTGGAGTCGGGAATACAGAGGATCTGAAGCCAACTATACTCCAACTGAGAAAGAAATATTGGCAGCATATGAAGGAGTTAGAGCTGCTTCAGAGGTAATTGGTACTGAAACACAGCTCCTCTTAGCACCCCGATTACCAGTGCTGGGCTGGATGTTCAAGGGCAAAGTTCCTTCTACTCATCATGCCACCAATGCTACCTGGAGTAAGTGGGTTGCCTTAATCACTCAGCGAGCTCGAATAGGAAACGCAAATCATCCAGGAATCGTAGAAGTGATCACAAACTGGCCTGAAGGCAAAGACTCCACAATGCCACCTGAGGAGGTGGTAACACGTGCTGAGGAGGCCCCACCATATAATGAACTCTCAGATAATGAGAAACAATGAGTTCTGTTCACTGACGGATCTTGGCGTATTGTAGGGAAACACAGAAAGTGGAAAGCTGCTGTATGGAGTCCTACATGACAAGTTGCAGAAGCAACTCGTCAATCAGACCTTTTACATAATATAGAAGGGGATAAGGCCCCTGTGGTGCACGAAAGGAATATGCTGGGGAAAGCTGTTTGGGTTTCTCCTACTTCAGGCAAAGGCAAAGCCATTCGTGGGAATGTTTTTGTGCAAGGACCTGGATGTACTTGGTGGGTGATGATGGAGAATGGAGAAATTCAGTGTGTACCTCAAGGAAATTTAACACTTGGTGAAAATACTCATCTCTGAGCTGTATGATGTTAATTGTTATATAATACTAACAGTGTTCTATAAGTGTTTTTCAGGATAACATAGTGGTGATGAGACCTGAGCTAGCTTCATCAAGTGGTGTCCAGCAAACTCTTCAGGGTGGACATGGACCACAATGAACATCATCTTTTCTGCCCTGAGAATCTGCTATGATCGATGAAAACCTGCAATTATGAACTAAATGAACTTAATGAACTTTGGTGTATAAAGATAAAATCATAAGTGAGAGATCTATGTATCTATATATACATATATATTTGACAGAAAAGAAGTGACAGTAATCTGAGCATGACGCAAATAGTATGGAATAAGGGGTGGAATGTCCTGGTTTGAGGTAAAACAGAACCAATTTTCTGATGTGTAATTTTATTTTTTAGCTGGGCCTCTTCTAACTGACTAAAGTCTGAAATTAACAGCATATTGTTCAGAAACTGTTCGCTCTCAGAGTGATGAGACCTGATTATACCAAGGAACAGTATGCACAGAGGCTCTTGCTTATACTTATTGCTATAACAACCAAGGTCAGATAACTTCACTGTTTGCCCCATTAGAAGGTCGGAAGGAGAGAAGTGTAGAGGGGTCCCGCCTGCAGGGAGGAGCGGACAGGACAGGTGACCCAAAACTGAGCAACAGGGTATTCCATCCCATCTGCATCACACTCAGTATAAAAGCTAAGGGATCAAAGGGGCAAGGTTCCTCTGGCTCGTCTTTTCTTCAGTGGCCGACATCTGAGGAGGACCCTGCTGTTCGTCTGCCTTTGATCCCGGTCTGAGCATTCCTGACGCTAGTTCTATAATTCAGCTCCTGTCTGTCGCTGACTCCAGTCTGGGACTTTCCCTGTGTCTGCTGGTGATGCGATCGTCATCCTGGGAGCTGGATACGGTTTTGTATATATTGTATACTTTTTAAAAATTCTATTATTATTTACTATTTTCTTATTTATTATTATTTTCATTAGTTTAGTTCTTTTTCTAAACTCATAAATCTCCTTATCTCTTCCTCTCCTCTCTGAGGAGAGAGGGGGCGAGGGCCATCTGTCGTTCTGATTGGCCAATCTAGCCAAAACCACGACAATGTCTCATTTATTTTTCTATTGCAAAGAAAAGTAAAGGCTGTGTAAGAGTAACTCAACACTAGTTAGGGAAGCAGGAGGGAAGATGTAGCTATTGCTTATACACTACAAGATTCTGAAGGATGATTTTAACCCAGCCTGCTGCCTAGACACTACAAGCCAAAACGTACACCTTGCACTTCAGGATTAGGAGCAGGAATGTGCTAACCTAGTCCCCTAAAAGTTAGAGAAAGAGTTAAAAAAATTAATTAGGGCCTATTTAAGGAGATCTGATAGAGAAAGAGAATGTTTTCTTTGCGAGCATCTCCCCAGGAGCTCCATAGCTGACAAGCTCACCCAAGAGCAGCAGTGAGGAACAGATCTCACATTGGACACAGGAGCCCAAAGCAGAGACAAAGGGTCCCATTTTTCCCTCTAAACACATAGCACTCTTATTAAACAGGCAAATTGTAAAACACTTTCCCTCCTACCCAAACCCAGTGCCGCCAGAGGACACTGCAGTTGGCTGAGCTTCACTACTGGGCCCTACTAGGGGCATCAGCAGCTGTTAGCCAAACTCAGTCCTTAGCCTCTAATTAAAAATAAGAACGCCCTCCTGAAGAGTTACGGATGTCTGTGCCATGTAACAACAGGATTTTGGTCCTTAAGCAATTTTAAACCAAGTATTGCTTTACCCTCTGTTTCAGTATCCAGTTGCTTGGGACAGTTTTATACAGTTTCAGCAATGCCTAAATGCCTCAGACACCGGAAAACAAAACAGCCTGAAAGCCACCAAACAAGCCAGGACACAGTAAAGTCTCTCTCTGACAGCAATCCCAGAAAGACATCAGACAGCGTATTTCACAGCACCGACTTTCTGTTTCAGACCGGCATTCCACAATGTTCACATTCTGCTCAGGTTTCTCAAAGCCAAGCTCAGAGTCACAAGTGGTAAGGTATTAAACGAAACCAAAATTTTCTCAGAAGTCTCTATCATGTGTTTTACATAATACCCAGCAGCGTAAGCCCCCAGAACAGTTCTGAGTGCTTTTGACCTGGTGTATGCAACATATTTCTACCAACCAGTTGAGAAAATCCAAGGATAACGCCAAATACCTTTTTTTTTTTTTTACCAAGTACTAGCAGCATAGACTATTAGATTGGAATATCTACACCACACCATTCCTCCTAGTAAGGAAAGCCACTTGCACCAGATACATAACCGCAGAGATGATGAAGGAATATGTATTTCGTGGGTCCCTTCTGTAGTCTCCCATCCTGCTCCCAAATCAAAACACAAAGCTTAGGGGAGGGGAAAGTTTGTCTTCCTCCCCTCCAAAGTACACTTGTGGAAAGCATGATTGGTTTCTATTTTCCATCATGCTTTCTGAACATTTGGGGAAGCAGGTAAGGCAAACTGCCTTACACACATAATGCTCCATGAAGTGGTGGAGTCAGGTTGGGTTTGTGTAAAGGTGAGGAAGGAGTCACAAGAACAAAGGAAGATCTGTTTCTCTGAAAAGATCAGTATCCTTGAGTATACTCACATCACAGCTTGTTTAACTGCTGGAAGTTAGCATGGGTGGGAAAGTGAGGGAGGAGGAAGAAAGTTTCTCCTGTGGATTTGAGGCAGGACTGCATCACATGCAGACCTGGGAAATCTCTACAAGCAATTAAGACAAGTACTGTGATGTGATCATTGCAGCATTATGACAGTACAGCAAAGACTGCTCTGAGAAAACTCTGTGAAAAAAGCGTACTGGAGCCATCAAAGCAGAATTCTCTACAGCAGCAGGAAGCAGATCATCACCATAGTCCAGAAAGCTTCAGTTTACATGAGGCTTCAAAACACTTGATTTTACAGGGGAATCACTATTTAGAAGAACATAGTTTAGATGTAGATTCCTCAGGAGCATCATACAGCATTATTTTAAGCTAGCAAAACTGCAAAGTAGTGCAGTTAACGCAGCAAGGCAGTAAAGGCTTTCAGTGAGAGATTCTGCAGTCAGAACAGAAACATAGCAGGGTAGAATCCAGTTTTCATTTTGCAACTGGCTCAGGTGGTGCACAAAAAACTGTTGAAAATTACCTCTTCAATACCCCTGAGGATCAGTTAGTGATCATCATCACTGTTATCGACTATGGCTTACGGAATATGGAAGAAATTCCCATACCACCTCTTACAGTATTAAAAAAAGACAAAGTCTCCAAGTCAGTGTTACCCGACATAAAAGCTCCTAAAAAACAGAAGTAGTTTAGAGAGTAGATATTGCTTTATTTGACATCGGGTGCTAAGGGGAAAACCCACAAATCTAGCACACCTTACCAGGGATATTAACCCATTATTTATACACAGAAGATGCTCATAATTTCGCTTACCTAATCCATAACTCCACCTAGGCTTACATACTCATTAGGATGACTGAATAGCCTTTTTGCACATGCATATTAAATTTTGCAGCATCAGCAAGACACTTGTGCACAGGTGTGAGTTCCTCAGTGGTCATTTGGGTAGGGATACCCTTCCTCACATTATCCTTTTAAGGTATTGAGTCATCTCAGGACAGTAAAAGTTTACTATAAGTTTGCCAGCTTCTTGAGGTTGATAAGGATATCCCTTGAAGTAGCCACAGCTCTGTCCTAATTGGTATAGGAGCACATACTTGACACATAAAAGCACCCTATTATTTCTTGCTATCCCATCCTTGGTGATTAGCTACTTCTGGCTGTCTCATTAATACTATTTGTAACATCAGCTCAGTGACTATTTTCTCACACAGTAGGAAATAAACAACGTTTTAGTTAGCATATTGTTATAAACAAAGCAGAGACCTGTCTTTGTTTCATCAGGATCACAGAAAAAAAAAAAAAGAAAAAAAAGAGTTCAAAGCCCAGTTCTGCCTTATGGACTTCTGACGTGACCTTGCAGGCTAGCTTCCACTTAAGAACTGAACAACCACCATCCATTCATTATCTAGAACCTTGTCCAAAGCAGCTATAAAAAAACCTCTTTGGACCATGCACTTCCTCACTAGTTTCATACAGAACATAACCACACTCTCAGCCTCTGGGTGTCACTGTTATTACAGTAAGCACTTACAACAGGTCAACTAAGCTCCCCCCCACCTCATCCCTTGAGGGTCTAAGAAATTTTTCCAAAACTATCCTTACAACACCAAAGGCAGAAGCTAAGTTGTAAAAACATCACTGAATTCAAAGAGACACCTTTAGTTTCAATATTCTTTCAAAAGACATCTTTATTATAAAAGACATAGAAAATTAGAGTTAAACTTGTTTCTTCCACAATGTTAATCACAGCAGTTATAAAAAAAACCAAGGTAAACACATTTAAGAGCATCTGTATACCAAATAAGTGTTTGCTACTTGCCACTGACTATGGCAAAGACATGCTTGGTATCAGTGCAGTAAGGGCAGTCAGCAAGCATTCAGTCTGCCAGAGGCCAGGGAAAGAGCTCCTCGTTTCCCCCCATGTGCTGCACAACAGCACAGTGAAGCAAGACCCAAACTGCAGGATTTCAGCCTTGCCCTGCTGTATGAGGCAGATGTTCAAGCTTCAAGCAACCATGAGATTTGTCTCGCTAAACATCAGATCAGCTCAGTCACCTCAGATGCTGTCATTAAGCTTCACTTCTTAAAGAGAAATGGTCAGCAAGTAGAGTCATTTTGTAGTCATTAATTCCTTTCTACTGCCAGGGTGTTTCACCTTTCAACTAAGTTCTCAGATAAAGTTCTTTTGCCAGTTTCCTTACAAGGAGTTGTTTCTTACATACTTACTACCAAGAATTTAAAGTGATGGCCAAGAACTTAAGTTTCCACCACTAGGATATTCATTCATAGTGGTTCCATTAAGGTAGCAGAACAGCCATTGACGTTCAGACAGGAACGACTATGTGTTTGCTGCCTACACTAAAGGTACAAAGAGAGTAAGAAGGAAGAGCGACTGTAACCTGTATCAAGGCACAGGACGCAAGACTTCAACCATCATATAATGCATGACAGATCGCCACGTAAACACTTAATGTGAAGACCAGGAGCGGGTGCTGGGGGCAGGTAAAACCAAGGAAAGCCTCAGGACTGCTGGTGCATTTGTGTGAGCCAAACCCACAATGCTCCAGTTTGCATTTTGAAAATGGCTGTTTGTTTTGTTTTTAAGGAGTTGAATAAAGCCACCACATGAGATCGCAGTTCACTGAACTCAAGAGTGGTCCCTTATCTTTTTTTACTGCATTCTGCTTTGGGCAGATGCAATCCAAATTGGCAGGGAACACATTGAGTCAGCAATGATCCTGGTCAGTATTTTGACAGCCGGATGCTGATTTTACCCCTTAAAGGCAAAATTAAAAGATATATTGATTAAAAATAGTTAGTGTTTCAACCAATTCCAGGAAAAACACTGCTATTTGTGACAGAGACCTTACCTAGTTTTTTCTTTTATGACAGCACCATCAAAAAAGAGATTATGCCAGAGCAGAAACAAGACACGGGCTATTCAGAAAGCAAACAAGGAGGCAAACCTGTTGTGTTCTCTTAGCAGTCATCTCTGCACAGAGATCAGATTACGAGTTTGCTACAGAACTATCTGAAAGCGAGGGAGAAAGTCTTGTCTCAGATCAGGTCCAATTCCTGAGCCCCAGTGCGCATACTTGCAACAGTTAATTCAGTGCACTTTAAATTCAAGTCGCTCAGTTTTGCTTGCAAGGTTCAGTAACACTTCTTCGAAACAGTTGTGTCTGCAGCCACACATTTTGTACCTTTAGTAGAAGGTGATACTTCAGTTCCTGCTAGAAGAACTCCTGTGTATGGTCCTTATCTCTCTCCCCTCACAATTTGACAGACTGCTCACCTTCAGGAGCAAGTCAGACAGTTATTTCAGTAGTAGTTTTCACACTGCGAGGGAAGAACCAGCATTGTACAGGTTGCTTTCTAAGGGATGGTTCACACATCACATAGCTAAACATCAAACTATATCACCTCAAGAAAAATACTTGTACTTGACCATTAGTACAAGATTCTGCAGCTAGACATACGCATATTACAGCAGGCTGAGTGGGCAATTGAGAGAGTGTGTCACAAAACAGCATGTAGTGTACCATACAGATAACTTTTCTTCCAGGTTGGGCAAATATCTTCTCCTCTTATTAAGCAGGACAAATTGGCAGTAGTAAATCCTGCACCACTGTCTGGTTTGCTAGTGATCGCTCATCTTGCCATTCCTAGATTTTTTCCTCTCTGTTCCCACCCGTTGTTTGGTGGGTTACAGAAGCAACGGAGTTCTTTCCCCAGCCGGTTGCTCTTTCTGAAAAAACTCTTTGATATGTAGTATCTTGTTATGGATCCTCTCTCTTAGGGGAGGAATATGATGGCTAGGGTCTAAGACATTGGTGCTTCTGCGCTCCCTTTCTCGCTTCCAGGTGACATAAGGGTGTGGTGGGAAGGGCACTTCACTTCTTTCTCGGCGAAGCTGCACAGTTACTCCACTGAGAGCCAGCATTGTCCACACTGACAAGATAATGAAGTCTGAAAGAGAGAAAACAAACAGATTCCTATATCAAAGCAAAACATTGTTTCCTTTCCCAAGCACAAACACTGAACAAGTTTAGTGACAGAAAGGAATGAAGTATTGTCTCTGCATCCTCAGTTGCCTAGAGCATATCCATGCAAAGAAAAGAACACACAGGGAGTGGAGATTAATCTGTTCAGTCACCATACTAGGCCTTTTGAGTGCCCACTCCGCAAACTCATCAGCAAGGTGGCAGTCCAAGCCACAGAAGCACATTTCACAACGGCCTTTGTCTTTTAACACCCGCTGGAAGGTTGGTGCCTTTGGGTCTACTTAGTATTTCTTTTGAAGGACTAGAATTTATCATCTGGGTGTTAAATCTCACATTGTACTTACTGTGTTTGCCTTTCATACCTTCTTACACTCAACACTCACTGTCTACAATGGAACCAAAGAGGCAGCAGTTTTTCTTTTTTTAAAAAAAAAAAAAGGTCTTAAGAGCAGTACTCACCGTTTGTTTGAAAAGGTACATTGGTGTAAGCTCTGCTGAAGTAATCATTGAGGACCCTTCTGAGTAGGTCTAAGGTGATGTAAGCAAGACTTGTGTACACATAACAAGCAATAGCTAGGATCACTGCATAGGAGCCTACTATTCCAGAGGCCAGTATGTTCAGCTAGAGGGGGAGAAAAAACCCACAGCTTTAGGAGACTGATAAACACGCTTTATTCCCCACCTCCTTAAGGCAGTATTTTGTATCAGTTCTTCTACAAGAAATTGGCTGCACACGCCTGTTGTCCAGACCTCTTGTTAAGACAGCAGAAGTTGACTAAATACAAGTGTTCGTGAATGCTATGTGCAACATTGCAAAGAGTCATTCCTTTGTTTATGGACCACTTAGCACAAGTAGGGCTGAACAGGAACTCCCTAGAGCTGGTCCTGTGCTAAGCTTCATGAAGCTGTGTTAAATATTCTATACATATCTCACAGGACTATATTTTGCATTAGGAAGTCTGAGACCCCTTCCCTCCTTCCTTTTGAGGTGATAGTGCAGATTACTTACAATTCTTGGACAGCCAACAAAAAGCACTGGAATCATCAAGGTTACAGAAGAAAAGGTCACCCAGAACACAACATCATCACGAAAGACCCTGTAGTCTCCTGCAAAGACACCGTATTCCACATGTAATTTACTAGCTAGCAAAACATATCCTTTTTTGCGAGTGGTTGGGGGCAAGCTTTTTCTCCCCAAAGATTCTGTGCCTTCAGAAATCTTGAGTAGGCTGTTGAAAAGCTTAGCTTTTGACCTCAAATGCCAATTGTTTAAGATTTATTGTAACACAGTTACTCAAAAACAGAAAAAGACTGTCCCAGTTGAGTATAGATCCTGTACTCAAAGTTGAGACAACAGATCTTGTCCGTGAAACGAGAGAGTTTTGACGAGGTATACATTACTTATCTGATAAGAAGGAAAAATACCAGAGTACTTCCACCCAGTGAAAAGCCATCATATTGCCAAGATAAGTTTATAATCTATAAGCCTGCATCTATATAAGTTTGACTCTAGAGTATAGTGCAAGTGCAGCTACCACAACAACACAAGGCAAACAAACTTCTGGCTTTAGGAAGAGTAACTAAGTCACTCAAACACTACACTCCCCTACTTTCTAAGGCCTGTCAATTAAACAGAGGGGACAAGCTGACCCCCAGCTGAGTCACTATTTTACTTTAGTGAAGAGCAACCAGCAACTGCAGTATTATCAGAGAACTGTGGCTTGAGTCAAACAGAGATGACTGGAGAATGAAATATTCCCCCATCAAGGGATTGTAAGTAGAAGAATTTTGAGATTTATAGTTACAATAGGGAAAGCAGTGTGGCTGAAGGTCCAATGTCCCAGAGGGATTCTAGCTCAGCAGCCTTGCTTGCTTTTAAGCAGTTTGTCTATTGTTTCTTTCTTAACAAAGTCATTCTAAAGACCCTGATGATGTCAATCCAACTGCAAATACAAGTTTGACTCTTACACAGTGCTCCCAGAGCCTTGCACTGTAGTGTGGTGAAAGGTAATGGCAAGAGCTCCTCTTAGTCCACAATGCCTTTGTGCCTGAAAACTCCAAGTTAGACCAGAAATTTTCTACTGTAACTTGTTCTAGACAGAGAACAAGACAGACAGCAAGTGCTTGCCTGGAGCAGAGCTGGTGTCACAGACTGCTGAGATAGCATGCAACTTCGGTAGGAAGAGTCTCAGCAAGTTCTCTGCAGAATAAGCAGTTTCCTTTTCCCCCCAGAGCAGATTCCCTAAGTAGTTTTAATTACAGCACACCTGAAAGAAGGCTTTAGATACATCTCTATTCCTCCCAACACTGGAAAGGGAAAGTTAATAAACACTAAGATAAACCAGACAGCAGTATTCATCCCAGGCCCTTGCAGTGTCCCTATAATACAGCAGGAACACATCACTCAATAGCCAGCACTCTGTAGCAAAGTATTTCAGGGCATACCTAGTGGAGTAAAGAAGACTATAGATGAAAAGAGAAATCCCAGCACAAGTCCAATAATAAACATACAGAGTAGGACAGAGCCAAATCTCCACCAGCTTGCAACCAGGAAGAGCCCTCCAATAATTCCGGCTACTGCTGTCAAAATAAGACGCGCTGAAAAAGAAAAGGCAAAATTCCAACACTCTGAAAACTTCAGTTACTGCAATAATGTATTCAGCAGCTTTACTTACATGCTTGATTTTGTTATCTTTTTCTGAAAAAAGATCCAAACAAGAGTATCAGTATTTGCTTCATGCATTTCATTTAGACTCCAGTCTGCAACTGAGGATATGCTGAAAGACTGGCATAGGACTGGAATGAAAGTCTTACTACTATGTACATTAGTACCTTGAGTTCCCAAGGGCAGTTACAGTTACAACAGCTAGCACACATATATCAAAACTATGAGGTAGGACAAAGGCAAAAGGAACTTAGTCTTGCTAGCCTAACAAGCAGGACACAGACCTTCCACTCCATTTTACAGATAAAATTTGCATTTGATCTGAAACTGAAGTCCATCCATTATGAAAGAACTATGTCACAAATTCCCAGAGTTTTAAAAATCTGTATCTTCCTTGGATAGATACTTAAATTTGTCTTTTACAGTCAAAGCTATTAATTCTGCATCACTATTTCACATTGGAAGCAACAGTTACTCTGTTGCGTATACACTTATTATGGTAATCAGAGCTCAGTGCAAGTACCCAGGTATCATCCTCCTATCCTTCCTACGGCTGGCCAACAAGCACAACTGAGATTTTACTTCAGGGATTCATAATAACAATACTTTGGTAGGAGCGTGGGGTAACTTGACACATCTACTCACCATCATAACCAAGGCCAGTTACCCTTGTAATGAATACAAAGAAGAAGAATCCTGCAAATATGAAGCCCATGAAGAATAAGTCTAGAGAAGAAAGAAAAAGGATTTAGTATGCATGCTGTCATACCACTTCACACCAAGCCCACTTCAGCACATCTTCAGACATTTTCATATTACAACAGGGAAGGAACATCTTAACTCTCTGGCTGAGCAGCACAAGCGGAAAGTCAGAAAACACTTTGTTCTGGAAAGGGGTGTCCTCAAGCACTTCAAATAGTCAAAAAGTCACATGTTTATATCTATATTGCCCAGCATGCACCCTAGCTCTACATTTCTGTTCTTTGCATACCAGAAACTTCTTGCTCTGCACTTAAAAGCTCTGATCCTGTAGAAGAAAAGCAGTGGACCCAATTGGCACATAATCACTACCAAGTGAATCTTAGTAATAACACCACCATTCTAAGTTACAGCAAGTTACATCTATGAAATTCCAACCAGACTTATAAGAAAAAACACCCCAACATTCAGTACCTGTTTTCCAGAATCTGTGTCCAAAAAAGCAAGTGAAGAGACCAAGAATAGCAACAGCTGTGAAGAATACTTTGGTAGAGAGTTTGCCTACACGGAGAAAGAGAGGGTTACTAGAACATTCCACCTAATAGTCCCAACAATGAGACTAAGGTAAGGTCAGGTTGCTGCCACGGAGTCTACTGACAACTTAACAGCTGCCACCCCTTCAGACACACCACGTGAGCAGATCCACAATGCCTAACCTGATAGGATCTCCAACAAGAATACTGAAGTAGTTCCAGTCTGATTAAGAAATTAAGAGTTTCCTCCTTATTCAAAAGACTGAAGTTTCTGTAACAGTAATTAAGTAGCTGTAACTTACTGTTTATAATATTGATACAGCTTTATCTGAAAATGCTCTGTTAGCTTTTAAAAAAAGGGACATCCAATCATCTATAAAAATCAGTGCTACAGGATTAGCGACCCAAGCAGCAGCTATAGTCTTTATCACTGCAGCCTTCACCATAGTCTCCCTTTAATATATTCTCCATGCAACACAAAGGACCAGCAGCATCCCAGTATGGCTCACCTCTACCTCCTAGACAAAGTTTTTAACAGGAATTGAAGCTCTTTGAAACAAGTAAACCACATTTTCCTACTTCCCTGAATCAGGAAAAAAAAAGGGGGGGGGCTAGCCTAGATAATTTTTCTCATGTTGTCATAAGACAACACTGAGTTTGACAACAGTTACTTGTGTTACAGTATACAATAGGAAAATAATCAATAACAAATCTTACTTCATGAACCACATTCTACCCATTATTCTTGTCGCTTCTGTGGCCACAATAGGAGTGGCAGTTTTGCTCTTCCTCAAATTCTATCATTATATAGCTTTGTAGAAAGTAGCATGACTTTGTAGTCATTTTGCTATTGCTGGCATTATCTTCATGCTTATTTTAGGTGACTATCTCCTTTTAAAACATTCGTAAGTTACCAATTCCTGTTATCATCAGCACAGTTAGGAAAAAAAAAAATCAGGCTGGACCCTAATATAGTTCATATTTTGTTACCTTAGTTTCACATGCAGCAAGTCCTACAAATGACTTAAGATTACATATCCAGTTCAAATGGAAAAAGCTAGGGGGGCACTAGAGTTGAAAGCTATATATTTGCAAACCGCACATTAAACCTCCATTAAGTTAAATCTTCGATTGATAATAGTTCTTAGTCTTATGTCATTATTCTAGAATTTCTCCTCAATCAAGAAGTAGACTCTGTCATAAAGTAACAAAATATAACTAGTGTAGAACAAAGAGCTCCTTCACACATTTAAGAAAAAATAAAAACAACCAAACAACAGATCTCAAAAGCATCACTCAGCATGTTGGAGGACAATAAGCTTGAAATGAGTTGGCAAGGACGTAGAAGTCCCAACTTACTGAGAGAAGAGCAGTTATCCACCAGGTCAGCAAAGCGGCAGGCATATGTATGCACAGGTATGTATGCAGCTGAAGTATTCCAAAGAGGATCCCATACTATGACACTGTAGATCACCCCTTGTCCAGGAAGCGACGAAAAGTAGACATTGGTCTTGTCATCAGCTGTCAGCGTAAGCATCTAGAACAGTAAAGAATATTTTTAATTGCAAGAAACTGCTTGTCACTGTTGGCATATTGATATGTCCATACAGTTGAGGGAATACTCAGCAGTTCGAAGATGATCATCAGCAAGAACTGCAGGCAAGAGCTCTCTCATTCTGAACTCTTTCAGTATTACCAATTGAAGCTTTAAAGGCTTACAGGACAGATTCCACTTCCTCCAACATCGCTATGTTTTCTGACAGGGGAGAAGATTCTCTCACTCACAGGTTTTGCTCCTCCCCATTTAAGGGCATAGTTCAGTTTCCCTGTCAGACTACTAACCCAGGTCTGGCCTCTGAAGCAGGCGAGGCTGCCATTCTACTCCCTAGCAAGGCCTGACAGGTCATGGCTACTGAGATTTTCCCTTCTCATCTCTTTGCTGGGAGGTAGGTATCATCTTGCATATCAGACCTCTTTATGCCACTCAAAATGGGGCCTGTTTCTAGTCGAGTTCCACCACTCTCTCCTCCCTTCCTTGTATTCCCTGCCCAATTCTCAGCACCTGAGGACGCCAGTCCCCAGCATCTATAAGGCATTGTAGGAAACTATCAATCTTTGTCTAAAGTGGCCCAGCTTCTGGATTTATAGGTACTCAGTGGCAGTATTGCAAGCCGTCCTCAACATCACTGAAGGAGCACTGTGGCTAAAGTAGTATTCAGCAAGCAGGAAGACACTGCAATAAGAGTTTGTTTAATTACGAAAAGTGTGCAAGTCAAAAAACATCTCACAGACCAGTCACTAACATCTACTTAATATCAGAGCCCACTCCAAGAGGCCTCAACTCTGCCACATTTCAGGCTGTGCTAACTAGCCGCCTCTGTTCCAAGAGAGAGTGGTTGCCATTTTGCATGTATCACTCACTGTGTACTTCCTAGACAAAAATCTTGGACACAAGCAAGAAGTCTGAAGCATCAGCAGCTTGCTTATGTCACCACTCAAGGAAGACAAGCACAGGGGAGGAGAAAACTTAAGGTAGTGCCACTGCCACATGCCTGGTACACCAGTGCTTCAGACTTACTTTAATACCATTAGCTTTGATACTTTGCACCTCAGACATCTTCCGTATGTGGCTTATAAGTACCATCTCAGAAAGATCATTCTCTGGTAAGAAGTACTGGTAGACATCATAGCGCAGTCGCCATCTGGAGTTCTGACCAGTCCCTGAATCGCAGGACGGTGGGTTTGCTCCTCTACAATTAAAAAGAGATCAGTTACACGCCCAACACAAGCCCCCAGATCTTAACATTAGTTTTCAGAAGTTAGCTGTATGAGTTGGCAGTATTTTGCTCCTACTCTTTAGAAGTTAACACCACTGTTCAAAACTAGACTGTAAACGTTTATGAGCACAGACTACAGTGGTATTATGCATAAACTACCCTGATGCAGGCAGTGTCTGTGCTGGTACCTGCCTTTACATTTACAGAGGCTTCCTATGGGTTGCCTAAGGAATCAGCCCAAGAATTCCAAGAAGTCCCAACAGCCAAATATCACAGCATCACTTTTTTTCCATGCATGTTATATATACAGCTCTGAACATAGTCTTCCCCATTCCCTGCTTATCACCTGTGACATCAGGCACCATTCAGGAAATAATGCCTTATAACTTTAAGTCTCAATATTAAACAAAATTCTAGGTCATTAGCATGCTTCAGTACCAGTAAAAGAATAAAACTGGCTATAATACACAACTGCTCCTCAAACAGTTTAAGTCATTATGAGGAATGGGAAGATCCAGTATTTGCTGACTGCACATCTGAAGCTGCATAACCTCTCCCACAAGATGCAACTCTCAGCCTTTGTCTCTCTTCCTGTTACCTCTCTGCCTCCTCCTTTTCCTCATTTACTTCTCAGCTTGTTGCAGCAAACAAGATTTCTGCCAGCAGCTGGATGGTCAGTCTTTCCAGCAGAATCTTTTTTTGATGACCTTGGCCAAATACAGGACAAAGGAGATCTTGCTCAGTGCTCTGAAGTTTTTCCACACACCTGGTATATCCCAAGTTTGCAGGAGCAAATTTGATGTGTATATCAACCAATGTATAGTCTAGGTAAATATTTGGATCCACTTCCAAGTCAAATTCTAGATTGCAGCCTCCAGGAATAGGATCTAGAACATAGAAGAGACAGCTGTAGTAGTTTTTACTTCACCCTTACACAGCATGAAAAGAGTTCGAAGACCTCAGCAACGCATGTACTTGCGGGCATGGTCTGCTTGCTGAGCACACAAAATTGTCAGGTTCTAGTCCTGCAGACAACACAAGTTGTTTCACTGCAGTTTAATATAGGTCCTGATACATATCACAGCAGTTTTCTACTCTAAGGCTGAAGTCATGGCAAGACCATACTTGCAAATCAACAGCGATACTAAAGTTTTTCAGCCCATTTCAAAAGAATTTATGGCATCTCCATCATATATTTGCACCATGTAAGAACATCACCTCCGAAAGGTCAACCCTTCATTTCATAGTTAACTTGTAATAAGCAGAGCTGGTATCCCTTAACAAGTAATAAGAACCTACCTTTCTCCATATAGGGAATGGAGATAGCTGTGCTGAGCACTTGGCTAGCATCCAGCGACCGAAGGTACCATGTACATACGCTCTGTTGAGGCCGAAGGATGGAAACCAGTCCCTTGTCTACTCCGGTTCCTGAGCTGTTCACAGATGGATTCTGGACAGAAACAAGCTATATAAACAAGCAGTTCTTCTTGAGAAGATTTCCACCACAGCTTCATGTATTGCACAGGAGTCATATTCCTGAGGGCACACATTTCAGTGCCAGCTGCCACAGATGATGCATTCAGCCCTCAGCTAGCTAGTAGCTCAGAGCTGCAGAAAAAGGAGTGGCCTCTGACACCACACGTTCCTAGTTCAGGCTCAAAAAGCCAAGAGATGAGTTTGAGACTATTAAAGAGTTAATACTCACATGCAAGTTGAAAAGAAATTTAGCTAGTTGAAGTCTACTGCTGTACAGCAGTGGAGTGACTAGTAAAGGTGTAAAATGATTGGAATATCCCTCACAGAGTTGTGAGATGGCATTTAAGGGCATTCTGGGAATCAAAGGGCAGAAGCGCCTCACTATCTCCACCAGAATGGAGATGACTGTATGACCACTTGCTTAACATTAGCCATACCAGACAAGTCCTTTGGGCCAGGTCAGCTACTGATCCAATGCCCACCAGCACCACCCCTTTCAGAACCAGGGGTCTTGAGAAAAGACCAGGTAGCAATGGCAGTATCACACTCACACAGCTGGAACAACCAATTGACCTCCAGTCAAACCTGTTTTTTAGCATGGAAAACATGCTTTTGTCAAAGACAACGCCAGTTATCTGAGGCAACACTATAAGGAGGCACTTTGAACCTGGCAGGCTTTAAGGTCTGGCTTGTCTTTGTATTTCCAGAGGCAGCCATATCTATACACCACTGTTCTTGGCCTGGTAAGGCCCATGAACGCAAAGAGGGTCTGAATTGACAGCAAAAAATCCTACCACTGGTAATCAAAGACTGATTAGCCAAGTAAATTACTGAATAGTAACGCCTTAGCCCTGCAATCCTTGTTATTTCACCAGTACAAAGACTGAGCACCTGGGTGACTTTGTTACAGGTTATTCACCTTCAAAGCTTCACAGGATACTTCTTGGCACTCTGTGTATTCTCATCTGGAAAACACTGATGGGGAGAGGGAAACCGGGTGGCAGCTGTTAGACCTCCATTTACCACCTTCACCTTAGTCTACGTTCTGCTCAAATACTTAGAGCCTCACAGCACCATAAAAAAAAAAAAATCAGTATTTTAGATTGCATCCCAGTAACAATGGGACAAACTGAGGCTAGTGTATAGTAGTAGGAATGCTTATATTGTTGGCTAGCAGTAGCAGCCTTCAGTAGAGTAGCATGGAGGAATTTCTCCATATGCAACCAAAGGAGAATTACATCCAGGACAAGAAGCTGAATTGACAAGACATCATATCTGTAGTGGCTAGATCCAAGCCACATAAACAGCAGATAACTAAACATCCCAAAGTGATCATGTTTAGTGTGTAAGGTATCTGGCAAAGACTTATGAATCCGTTTTTAATTTGACAAGCGATGGATAGTAGTCAGCAGTCACATATCAGAAGCACCACTTCCACCAAGAACAAAGAGCCTTGAAACATTTTCAGGCCAGATCAGAAGTTCCTTTAGCATTCAGTCCTCCAAAACAGCAGCTATGACAATAAGCATAAGAAAGGATTTCTGAAGCTAAAATAATACTATGTAAGAGCCATGTAGATAAGATATTCATATTTATATAACTTCAGTTCTATATTCCTATATGTACTAGAGCCCACTCCTTTGTTGAAAGAAAAGTAGCACTTCAGAACAGACGTGACACTTATCATACCTTATCAAAGGATATCACCACTTCACTTTGCTGGGCATGTACTTGAAAAATAACAACAGTCACATTGCTTGCAATGTTCCTGATTACAGCTTCCACTGGATTGGTATGGTTAAGTAGTACATTTCTGAATTTTCCCAGGGCGAGCTCAAGAAGACCTGCATTAAAAAAAAAAGATACCTTTTTTTTTTGGTCTAGAGGGAAGCAATTACCAAGGGGATTCTGGAAGCTTCCAGTAGCCCAGTATTAGTCAGCTGGAAACAAAGCAAGATGTTGTTTTATGCTACTCTCATCCTGTAAACTGTATTAAGATTTCAGGGACTGCTATACACAGAGCTATACCTATAAGAACAGATACAGCTAGAGAACCGGCCATGCAATCTGGCACTCACCTAAGCACACAGGGCAGGCCTTCCTGCCATGAGCTCAGTATTTGATACAGCTGAGCTCATCAGTAACAGACCCTAGCTGCAGCTGACCAGCTACTGCAATCAACAGCAAGTAACATTCAGCAGAGTAAATAAGAAAGGATGCTGAGGGTTACTTGCTGTTTGGCAAATACAGGCAAGCGTGCTTGTATTAGCCAGCCAACTTGCACAATACTTGTTAGACTTTCTGGGTGAGTTCCCAGACCATGGGAGTTGAAGTCAACTTCTATAACACAGAGTCAAATCTGTAGTTTACATATGTATACTTACCCACTTTCAGCTATTTCACATATATCTTTTGCTCCCATGCTATTCTTAATTATTAGGACTGTTGGACCCTGATTTTGTATCTAAAAATCTGACTAGTTTTTCCAAGACCCAACCAAGGCCATTTCTTCCTACAGTAAGTATAACCCCATGAACCACTGTCATTTTAAGGAGAACCACGTGATCTAGGATATAGGAGAATCTTTGAGAATCACCTTTGACTTGTCATTCAAGTCCTGCAAGAAAGCCTGGTTTCTCCCTGTGCTGGGCTCTTGAGGGATAGGGGATGTGTCAAGGGAGGAAAGAGAAGCAGCTGTACAGAAGCCACAAGACTCTCTTTTGCTGTTGGTTAGCAGACAAACTAGATGCTTGCAGAGCATGCACAACGCCTTTCAGGTTTTTCCCCTGAATTCCCCTACTTGCACACATAGTAGTAGCCCAGCAGACCTAAAACTTACCAAGCCCAAACACACACACAGTACTTCCTCAATAAAGTCACCTCTTCTAGTGCAAAGGGTTGATACTGTCAAGTACTCCAACTGAAGCACAGAGTAATCAACAGCACCATTCCATATACACTGTTGCTGATGACTGGGGTGGTCTCCCATCCAAAACAGGAAGCGATATAGTCTTCTCATCCAAAACTGAACCTGGTACTCTGTAACTCCTTTCCTGTTATTTTTCATTCTCCCCTGCCAAAAATTGGCATCTTTGGCCAGCTTCTTTGCCTCTTGATAATATGTAAACAGAGGAGAGCTCCTACCCTCATGCCTCCTCCACTCACCCCACAGTGGAGCAAAAGTCTAACTCATCTCTCATCTTGCTAACTTCAACCCTTACATGCTTGCCCCCAAAATCTGATTAATACCAGTATTGCATCACCAATAAAACCCCAGCTGAAATATGGGGATCATAAACCATCTAGGAGGAAAGAAAAAAAAAAAAAGATTCTCCATTTTTCTGTCCTATTATCTGCAGTTTGTATTAAGGTAGAAAGAGTATCTACCCCAAGTTTTCAAACAGTAACTAATGTAAAATTAGAGCTATAAAAAAAAGCTTTGTGTATTCTTCAGTCTCTGATAGAGTCCCTTGAGCAGCATTCAGATATCCTCTCCTTCACAAGACCTCTTTCCTCCTCAGCTCTTAAGTTCTATCAGAAATGCAACTAGCAGTATGAATGCTAAAAAAAAGAGCATTCAAAAAGCACAGACTATACATCTATGCACTCAGAAATTTGGAGAAAGCTTAGAATGCAGGAAAAATATTTTTCTTTGCTCTTTAAGAACTTCAGCACAATTTCCTGAACTGCAAGAAGTTCACACTTAAGATATTCTTTTAAGAAAAAAGCTGAAACTATATACATCCTCTCTATGCTCTACATAAAGGGAAAAAACACAACTGCATTGCTGTCTTCGTTCTCACCTCCACTCTGTACTCATACCCAGAGGCCTCTGCGTAAATAAGAACAAATTCGTCAGCAAGACATGCAGCCACTACTTCAACACGATCATGAGACTCTAAATGTCAGAGACACTCTCTCAAGTTTAATTTGTGTGGTAAATTAAGGCATGGTGATCTACATTGCTTTACTGTTTGCATGACTGCTCCTAGGACAGTGCATGTGACATACGCTTTAAACCAAAGTCTGGTCAGAAGAGCATAGATTCAGGGTGAAGAACAAGAACGGCTACATCCATCAGACAAGTATTTTTCAGCTTGTTGTTCACAGGCTCCTTGAACCACACTTGTAGTCAGGCTTGAAATATGACTAAAAGGAGAGTTCACAAGCAGTGCAGAACAGCAGAACCTTCTAAGTTTTCTGGAAGAGCAATTGCTACATGGCCACAGACTACAGCACCTTTCCAGCCTTCTCTTTTTCCTGTCATTTGAAAGAGTCACTGGTGGTGCTATGAGACAGAAAAGGAGCACGAAGCAAGACAAACTAACCAACTCACAATTCATCAGGCTCATTGCTATCACAAGTTCCCAGGCAGGTATTAGACTACCTGAGCCATACAGAGTTCAGTGTTGTCAAAGATGCTTTGAAGGACAGATACTGAGACCTCCATGAACATGTAGTACTGGCCACAGCATGCAAGCTGCTTCTCTGGGCAAGCTTGATCTCACTGAAGGTAGCACATCAAACAGGACTGCAGGTTCAGCAGCACATGCAGCAAAGATAACACCACAGAAGTGACGTAGTTGACCCAGCAAGTCAGCAACAGAACCAGTAACAAAATCCAGGCATGCCAGCTTTTTTTATTGTTTCACTTACTTTAAACAGTTGAGGTCTGGAAATACTTTGTAAGGTGCCGGGCTATCCCCTCTCTTCCTTGACTTATAGAGAGAAGTATGACAGCCGCTGCATGTCGGAGTAGTTTGGTGTTAGATACAAGAGAGGAACCCTCACTATTACAGAGTCTATCAATTGAAAACATAAAGGAAGTCAGCATTATTGAAACTGAGCACGAACAGAGCAAAAATGGAGTACTGAGCATGTATAACTTGGTATACTAGTACTGACAATACTAGAACAGGAGCACAGATATTCCAGCATATGAAAGAGAACCGATGAACAGAACTGGACAACCGTCCACTCTGTAATTCCACATTGCATCTTTTTCCTACATGAAGAGCAAAACCAGTAGAGACAGCAAAGGAATTGAATGTCTCAGAGCTCTTCTGGAATCAGAGGTCCTTATTCTTAACTTTAAGAAACGAGGTAGTCGACTCTACAAAGGCTCAGCATTTATTATCCCTTCCCTATGACATCCAGTTTTCCCAAAAGGCAACAGCCAGCTCGAACCATTTCCATTCTGCTGATTCAGTGCCAAGCTCTCAGTTTGTTTGATGCTTTAAGTAAACCATATTTCCAGCTCCAATAGACAAGTGTCATTGCCCATCAACAATAAACAGCTAACCATATGAGATTCTTGATGACATCTAGCAGTCCAATTACAAGCAAGAAACACAACTGAAGAAGTGTCATTGCTGCTGTCATGTCCCACTCTCAGGAAAGAGGATGGGTAAGTGACTTCAGATTCGTGAATTCCCAATGGCACGGACTAAGGTGAGATAAATCTCAAGGTCCATAAAGAAACATTTATTAGCCTTCCAAAATTATTAGTATAGGTCTTAACAAGGCCACGATAATTGCTTAATTATATAACAAATTATGGCAAGTGCTGAGGTATGCCTTGTGTTACTTAACAGATATAGGACAATTTATGGCAAGCGGTACTTAAGGTCGTTACTTAACAACTCTAACCGTTACTTAACAATTCTAAGAGAAAAGAGAAACTGAGGGATAGAGAAAGGAAAAGACAGAGATAAAGAGATAACCGGCCCTGGTTCCAGCGTCTTTTTCAGGGAATCTTCCCAGGCATCATCTTCTTTTTTGGAAAAATCTTCCCAGGCACGGTCATCTTCATTCCCCCTCTAGAGACACTTATTTTCCCCTTTTATGTTTGCTGAATTAGCATGGTCCACCTCCCTTGCTGAGGACAGCTTTGTCTCAGGTTTCTCCCTTCTCCCAGGTGAAGTGTAGCATGATTCGGGTGGAGAGACAAGTGCCATAGTCATACTTGTTTAGCATGATCTCTATAAGCTTCATTAGTATACACAGGGGTGTGTGCTTTCATATTCATTTCGCGGATAATGATATCAGACACAATGGCCTTGAGAACTGAGAACTAGCAAGCTCACCACACAAGTGGCAGAACTATCCTGTCTTCACAAGACAGTTCTCCCACACTTTCAGGCACCAAAATGTTAGCCTTATCAGTTCTTTGAAGGCCAGGCCTGCATTATTTACTTCCTTGTGACTGTTTGAGACGTTCCATTGAAAGCTTGGAGGGCCTTCTGCCTCCTGTTAGGGAATTTACAGTCCATCTCTTACAGCTGCCTATGCAGGAACAGTCGTTACCTACAGAGCTGTGTTCAAAGAGTATGTTTACCTCAGAAAAAGGTTCTCTACCTTTGTAGAGAGAGAAAATGCATTTCTACTCTGTACCAACCAAATTACAGTGGATATGCAGAATAGTGTTATGTAAGTTTTAGGATGTTAGAAGAACCTTCCAGTGCAGGGAGTATGACAACAAGTAGTCACATGAAGACATTTAACGGAGACAAAATGCAAGCTCAGACTGAAAACTAGTTTGAGTGGGGAAAACTGAACATACAGTTACTTAAGAGAATAAAGCCCGCAGCTATATTACATCAGACCTGTAAGGCCATGCATACGTGGATGCATAGCAGAGTCCTTCTACAAGGTCTCTTTATTCCCACACAAGTAAAACCCAAAATAAAGACACCACCCACCCCACCCCCAAAAGAAGCAAGAAGACTTATGAAAGCTTCTAAACTTTAACTGCATGTGTACTGAGACTCATGCTTAGAGGAGTTTGATGCTTAAAGCAGATAGTGCTACAGAATGTGGCTTGTCACCAACTGCACCACTCCCATCCCGGAAAGCCATTCTATTCACCAAGTTAGAGTTCATGAGGTCTTCTACAGTCTGAAAAATGAGGGAAGAAGTAAGTACCTGTCTCACCTGCTTATAGTTATACTAATCCACTTTTATTAACAGCCAGAACACACAATCTGTCTCAGTCAGTGGCCTCAGTCACATTGCTGGCACTGTTAACATGTCATTTGTGCATCTGGGCCATAGCACTTCAAGATGCAAGTGACCAACTGTCCAATACATTCAGACAGCTGAATTAGTATAAAACCTCTTATTTTAAAATGTTGTCTCTGCATAGACTAACCAGCTAGCACAAACTAAGTTCATCTAGATAAACTCCCTTTATGAAAAGGGCACTGCTCAATCCTGATTATACTATAAACTTGCTTTAGTTTTTCCAACACTACACAACCTGGTTTGGATGTAGCAAACAAGGTCAGTTGCCCTCCTGCTTCATGAAGGTGGAGCTCCCTGGAAGGTAACAAACATGATACATACAATACTTCTGCACAAATACTAAGTTTGAAGAGCAGCAGCCCATCAGAACCCCAGGTAATATAGGCCATCATGCACAGATTTTACTTATCAGCACTTTTAAAATGAAGCAGGATCTTCTAGTGTTAGGAGATAGCAGAACCCGTTCTTGCAAACCTCTGTGTCCAAGACTGAATAACCGCAGGACAATTTCAAATAAGTGAACCATTAAGCAAGTATCCTTGTTTAAAGGCCCTAATGATCAGCTAGACATTGGTACACAAATTACACAGCTTATTAGCTTTTCATGAGGAAAATTCTTTCCCCCTCCACCCTCAATTCTGCAAGGAAATACAGCAACAGGCTCCTTCAAGTTAGCTTAGTCCCATATTCATTCTGCCTTTTTACATACTGTAAAAAAAAAAAATGACTCAACACATGACCCATTTTCAACCAAGTCAGGGAGACAAACTGCTTATCAGCATCTTTTAATATAAACATTAAGATCTAAGACCTGCTTGCCATCATCAGGTGCCAAGCCTAAGCTTCCCTGCAAGAAGCAGGGAATATTTGGCTCTCCACTAAGGTATTGGACATGAGATTGGGAGGGAGTAGAGAGGTGGAAGAAGTCTTACACACTTTAGACTGAATTCAAACACAGTCCTGCAGCATTGCAAAGAATCCAAAGAGTAGATTTCTCCTTTTGGACAATTCAGCTTCATTAGAGGCAAGTTTAAAAATAAAGAAAAACTAAGAAGAAGAGGTTTACATCAGCCCTAACATAAGGGACTGTTTGCTTATATCTGAAAGGAAACTGTTTATTTTTCCTTTATTTGAACAGATAAGAGTTTAACCAGAAAAAAGTAAGCAACTGCTAAATCTTCACAAGCTATACACATTATAGTACACTTACCTCTGGACACCTATCTTAATCACATGCAGGAACACAGGGGAATTACAAAAAAAGCCCATGCCAAATAAAGTCAGATTACATCAGCACGACCAACAGGTAATTTTAAGGAACCAAGCTCCGAATTCTAAGGGGTTTTGCTCATTTCCTAAGTTTTACAGGGACAGTGGTTTTCAACCCACAATTCACAGAGTGCTGGGAACCCACGACTACCTATATGTGGTTGAAAAAAAAAAAATAAAAACCGCTATTAACCTTTTTCCGTTTCTCATATAAGCTCATAGGTAGTGATTGCCACCTTGTTTCCTTAGAAGGAAGGAACTCTACACCAGACTCATCAGCCTGGATCACATGCCTGCAACGGCACGGTTAAAATTAGTCCAGCGCATCTACATAAGAGTTAAAATGATAGAATTCACAACAATTAAGCTGTAAAAAAAATGTTGGGGGGGGGGGGGGGGGGAGAACGGGTTCTCCCTGCCCACATCAAAGTTTAAGATAGCCACGAATATATAACTCTTCAGCTCCGCACACAGCTGCATCTTCGCTTTAATCTTCACTCTTGCTCAACCCTCGAGACAGCAGCAGGTCGCTCCCCCCCCCCCCCCCCAAAAATGGCTCTGCAGGCCCTTCCTCGCAACAAACCCCTTCCCCTCCATCCTGGCAAGATACCAATGCGGCCAAAAACACCCTCACCCCCGCTGCAAGCCCGGCTCCACCGGCCCTGCCAAACACGCCCCCGCCAAACACGCCCCCGGCAGCTTCCTAATGGCGGCAACGGCCCACAGAGCGTGTTTGTGTGTCCGCGCCTCACTCACCTGAGGCGCCGCCATGGCGCAGGACCCCCAGGAGCCCAAAGAGCACCACGGTGCAGGGAGAGAGCGGCATGGCGCTGAGGAGGGAAGGGGAAGACAAGGCTGAGATCGAGTTAGGAGCGGCTGGGGACGGGCGAGTCCTGGGAGGCGGCGCTGCGCCCGCGGAGGCGGGCGCAGCGCCGCCTCCCAGGACTCGCCCGTCTGGGCCCCACCGCCCCTCACCCACCTGCGCGAGGAGCCTGAGGTAACGGCTCCAGCTGCCCCCACCAACGGCTTTTAACCTCCCGAGCCGCGTCCGACGGCGTGTGGCAGTTCCCGGGACGGGTGAGGGGCTTAGGAAAGGTTTTCAGGTCGAGGTGAGAAGGGTTGAATTTTTTATTTTTTTTTTTTTAATGCAGCTGCCGTTTGTTTTCACTTTATAAACGCCTCTGAGGCTCGCTGGCTTGTGTTGGAGGTGCCTCTGGCTGCGAAGGTGATTCACGGGCGCATGACAGGAGAAAATGGAAAGCAAATTAAAAGTCTCTCTTCTTTTTGAGGGGTGGTGTTTTCGATTTGTTGTTCGGGCCTCATTTATGAACCCATGTCATAACTCAGCCTCTAAAAAGCCTTGTACAATCACCCCTATTTTGTTTATTTTTTTTCTCTAGCTTGCTTCAGTCTGTCTCACAGTTAAAATGCAAACGGAAGCTGTTGGTCTGGCATGAGAAGAACAGAGATGAGTGCTGGTCCACATTTACAGATATTTCAAATAAATGGGTGTAAATGCCTCTCCCCACCTTTCCCTACTGTGCTTAGAAAGGCAGCCTGTCTAGTTTGCTGAGGTTATTTTTGTTCTGCTGAATGAGGTTCCTGTAAGTTTGAAATCCACGAGACACTAAAAGCCTGTTAAGTTTAGCATTTGCCACTGTCCTAGCTGACTTCCTCGAGCGAGACCTCAGTCGCTCGTTACTCACAGCTCAGCATTTGAACTTCTTGGCCACAGATAAATGGTGCCTGCGAGAGGCTCATCTCGTGCCATGAGCCTCACTTATTCCAGGCTCCGTCCAGCATCCAACCAGGTAATGGAAATCCAAGAAAGAACCTGTTGGCTTTAGTAATTCTTGTAAATCCTTAAAAACGCGCAGTAGGTTTTGTTCTGCAGCACAGCAGGTTTTTGTGACTTGACTTTTTAACAGAGGAGCACAAAGAAGCCCCACATCCCAGCTTACGTACACAGGCCAACAAAACCCTAACCCCAACCACGCCACCATTGGAAAAAACACTTTTGTTGGATTAGTTTGTGTCACGGCAGAGGGGACCTGTAAGCTGCAGAAGGGTTTCTTGGCATATAGAATCATAAAATGGCTAGAGTTAGGAGGGACCTTAAAAATCATCTAGTTCTAACTAAATGATCAACTAAAGATCAACTAGTTCCAACTGCCCCCCGTGGCAGGGGGGTTGCAACCTCCCACTAGACCAGGTTGCTCAAAGCCCCATCTACCCTGGCCTTGAACGCTTCCAGGGATGGGTCATCCACAACTTCCCCGCGCAGCCTGTTCCAGTGAACACACATTGCTGCTGGGTGGCTGCACCCACCGCGCTTCTGCCAGCTTGGCCAGAAGAAACTCCTGGAGGTCTCCAGCCCAGCTTCCCCCTCCAAGCCGGACTATGGCCGATACTGGAGCAGATTAGCCATGGTTTCGTTTCCTTTCCTTTCCTTTCGCCTCGCCCTGCCGCTGCCGGTGCCGCCCCGGCCCCGCTGCCCGACCGGAGGTGGGACTTCGGCTCCTCCCGGCCTGCAGGGGGCGCGCTAGGCCCGCCCTGCCCCACCGGAAGGAGGCCCGCGCCGCTCCGTGTCACGCCCCTCCCCCGCCCACCCAACATCCAGGCGCCCTATTGGCTGCGGTGTTTGCTGCGCGGCCGCTCAGGTCGGGGGTGGTGGCGGCGCCATGGCGGATCGGTTAACGCAGCTGCAGGACGCGGTGAATTCGGTGAGGCGGGTGTCGGTCTCTGTTCTCCCTCAGCATCTGTCATTCTTCTTACCGGCGGGAGGGAAGGCTGGCGCTGGGTCACAGCCTCTCCCACCCGCGCAGCCTCCGCCGCCGCGCCCGGGCTCGGCCGTTGCATGTGTGAGGTGGTGGCGTCCCTCTCCCCATCCCGTGGTCTTCTACCCGCAGCCCCGGGGGGCATCGCCACTGGCCGTCATGGGCTGTGGGGTTGTGCGCTCACCTAACCCCGGGGGGGGATGGGCTGCTGCCTGAGGTCCGCTGGGATACAAAATAAAATTGAAATGGTTTTTAGTGGTGAAATAAATTAACCGTCCTTCTACTATTTGCAGCTTGCAGACCAATTCTGTAATGCCATTGGAGTGTTGCAGCAATGTGGGCCCCCAGCCTCTTTCAGCAACATTCAGACAGCAATAAACAAAGATCAGCCTGCTAATCCAACAGAAGGCAAGCCTTTCTTTCTGCATCTCCTAGCAACCTGTGAGCATGTTCTGATATAGTATGCTCTATAATACAGTATTTGTGATTTATTTAATGCTCAGCAAGCAATTCCACCAGTAACTGGAGGAGTGATTGAAGTTAAGTCATAAATTGATGTCAGCTGCACTTGCTTCATAAGATTGTGATAGTAGAAATGCTGGTGGCTGGTCACAAGCAGTGTTCTACAGGGCTCGGTACTGGGTCTGGTTTTGTTTAATATCTTTATTAGTGACCTGGATGAGGGGATTGGGTGCACCTTCGTTAAGTTTACAGATGTCACCAATTTGGGTGGGAGTGGCAATCTGCTTGAGGGTAGAAGGTGCTGCAGAGGGATCTGGACAGGCTGAATCAATGAGCCGAAGGCAATGGTATGAGGTTCCACAAGGCCAAGTGCTGAGTCCTGCACTTGAGTTACAACAACCCCATGCAACACTACAGGCTTGGGGAAGCATGGCTGGAAAGCTGCCTGGCAGGAAAGGACCTTGGAGTGTTGGTTGACTGCTGGCTGAATATGAGCCTGAAGTGTGCCCAGGCGGCCAAGAAGGCCAACAGCATTGTGGCCTGGATCAGGAATAGTGTGGCCAGCAGGACTAGGGAAGTGATCATCCCCCTGTACTCGGCACTGGTGGGGCCCGACCTCGAATATTGTGTTCAGTTTTGGACCCCTCATTACAAGAAAGACATTGAGATTCTGGACTATGTTCAGAGAAAGGCAATGAAGCTGGTGAGGAGTCTGGAGAACAAGTCTTATGAGGAGCGGCTGAGGGAGCTGGGGTTGTTTAGCCTGGAGAAAAGGAGTCTGAGGGGAGACCTTATTGCGCTCTACAACTACCTGAAAGGAGGTTGTAGCGAGCTGGGGGTTGGTTTCTTTTCCCAAGTAACAAATGACAGGGCAACAGAAAATGGCCTCAAGTTGCATCAGGAGAGGTTTAGGATGGATATTAGGAAAAATTCTTAAAGGATTGTCAAGTATTGGAACAGGCCACTCAGGGAAGTGGTTGAAGCACCATCCCTGGAGGTATGACGTGGTGCTGAGGGACACGGTTTATTGGTGGTTTTGGCAGTGTTAGGTTACGGGTTGGACTCGATCTCAAAGGTCCCTTCCAGCCTAAATGATTCTATGATTTAAGTGTTAAGTAAGCATTACATTGTGTTTCTTGTGCTGATTTCTTTGCATAGATACAGTAGCTCTACAGATATAAACCATTTTAATAGGACTGCTGCAAGAGGTTGTTAGTGAGTTGTCCATTACTTCAGGAATTCTTCTTAGAAAGAATTATATGAAATCATAAATGAGTGTAAAATCCTACATGTCATAAACTTTTAATTATTTGTGTTTCTCTGTGTATGATCTGCTTATCTCCCTCTTGGCATTTGTTGTTTTGTTGTTGGCTGTTTTGGTGGTTGTTTGTTGTTTTTTTTGCGAGATAAAAGAAACTGATCTAAGAGAAGCAAAATAAAAGTTCTCTCTGACTTGAGAATGTCAAGTTAGTGTTTAAATAACCATGCTATTCTATTCCTGAATCTTTCTTCTTTTCTTTTTTTCCCCTTTGTTTTGTTTTTTTTTTTTTTTTTTTTTTTTTCCTTTGAGAAGATTTTACATGTATCTTGTATGAGATTAGGTTTGTCTATTAGGATATCAGGGGAGACTAGTTTGGAGGGCAGCGATGCACTTTGTAGGACAGTTGAATACTAGTTCTTCATTGGTCTATGGTGCTTTGCTCTCTGATACTGGAATTAGTTGGAAGAGCCAGCTGAAAGGCTTGTTTGCTTCCTCATCTTACTTGCAGCTGTCCCACATACTGGCATCAGTGTGGTGCCAGGAGCTAAAAGCTTTGTTAAGGTCTTAAAATGGTAGGTCATGACTGACTTCTCTTTTGTTTTTTTTTCCGAAAATTCTGAATATAGTGACTTCGGTAAAATCATACCACCAAGTTAGCGATGCTAATGAGGCAAAACAAAACTATCAGTTATGTGTCTTTAGCTATTCAAAGTCATAATAAGAAGGCCTTAAAACTCTTTACAGTTAAACCCTGTGGTGATCCTGATTAAGCTTTAAACGGATATGTTGGTTTTGTTCGTGGGGTTTTTTTTAAGTGTATCTTTGAGAGTGTCAATCTCTTCTTTAGATTTTTGCCATTAGAAAGTATTTTCTCTCTTGCTTCCACAAATCTTTCATGAACCAATCAACATAACAAATAAGTAAGATCTTAAATTATAAATTGAAAAGGGCTGTTTGAATATTTTAGCAATAGTAATGAACTTAAGTCAGATTGAATTGATGCAATTCCATATGGAAGGGTTTTGCTTCTGGCTTCTGGTGCCTCTGGCTTCTGGTGCTGCTGTCCATGCAGTTCTTTCAATGATTTAGCAGCTAAATTAAGGTCTGTTATAAAACTCCAATTGTTTTCTGTTTCTCAAGGGTTTTTTCTGTGGCTGAATAGGAATTATTTTTAAAATAAAAAAAACTCAAATTCTTTCACTAATCATATGTTGCTTAACATGATTTAAATAATCTGCTTGAATTGCTATCTTTAAATCATTTCTAGTGTTTTTGGTTTTTTGTCTAGTGGCAGATTTCAAGGCAAGGATTGACAAGTTAAATGAGTTTCTAACTACTTCTCAATACTTAATTTAGTGACTGGAACACTTAATATTGGTATTACTATTTCTTAACTGGCTAACTGTGATGGAGTTCTAGCTATTTTCTCATTTGTACAAAGCCCAGCCCTTTATATAAGCAGTTATCTTGTTTAATATAGGATTGCAATCAAACTACATTAATCTTCTAATATGGTTGAGTCCTCATCAATTGTGATACTGTTGTTTTCTTCATGTAGGAGAATTTTTAACACCTGCATACTTAAAGTCTGTAGAATTTTCTGTGCTGTGAATGCAGAATTGCGCTTGTTTCTAATAATGTACTGAGTGGGCTCACTTTTCTGTTTTAAAGAGTACGCCCAACTGTTCGCAGCATTGATTGCACGAACTGCAAAAGATATTGATGTTCTAATAGATTCCCTGCCTAGTGAAGAATCGACAGCAGCTCTGCAGGTAAGAGTGTTCTTAATTAAAATATCAAAACATAACTGAAGGCAAACTTCTCCCTTTTTTTAAACATATTTTTAACTCTCCAGGCCATGTACTCTTAAAAAATGATTTTAATATAAGCCTGAATTTTTCATAAGGGTAGCTTGTGAGTACTTTATAGGCTTAGTGGAAAACATGAATTTGCGTCTGATTCTAAAGAAGATTATAAACAGTGAGAATATTTTAAACTTTTCTGTTAGAATGTTTAAAAAAAAAAAGTGCTTTTATCATAACACCACAATACTGGAAACTGCTACCCCTTTTTTTCCCCAGCTGTTCAAATATTAGTACAAGAGCTGCAACAGTACTGATGCATTGTGGGGTTTTTGTTGGTTTTTTCCCCTCAAGTAATCTTTCATATTCTTTCTCTTTTAGGAGGGCATTTCATTTTGTAACTGCAGAGCCAACACTTGACTGAAGGCTTTTGTCCTTGCACAATGTTTCTGGTGTTAAAGGGTTTGCATGGTATCCTCTAAGTTCTCTAGCTCTGTCACTTTTCAGTAATAGGGTGTCCTTCTTAGAACCATCCAGACAAACTGGCTGCTTTTGTTTCTTGCTCCTCTCTTTAGACCACAGGTGCTCTAGGAAGAGCTGGAGAACAGACAGCAGCTACTGGCCAGGCATCTATTAGCAGGTGCAGCCAGTATCACAACCTCCATTCCCTGCTTTACCAGAGCTGAACTGCTGCAAACAGCTTATGAACACTTTCAGAATGCTCGACAGTTTCTCATTTCCAAAAAATGCTTTTGATCCACAATTCGAAGAATGCTGCTCTATGGGGTTTTTTTCTACATATCTTAAATAGCATCTTTTTTTTTCTTTTTTTACTATAACTTCTAGATTTACATCAAGTATTTTCTTTTTAGAATGCAACAAGGATGCAAAGAGTGCTGTTTCTCTCAGAAGCCTGGAACTGCTTTAAGATCACCTGAAGGTTTTACACCTAGGTTGGTCATCTGTGGCTATTCAAAGGCATTTTACAAAAGACTAATGATAGAGGTGCTCGCTGGGCCAAATACCAATAACTTGACAGTGACATCACATTTGGTTTTAAACAGACGAGGTTAAATTTGGAAATGTTTCTAGTCACAATAATTGCTGAACATGCTAATTGGGCCCGTTAACACTGGCATAATTTCATGTAACTGCATGCTTAATAGCTTAAGACAGCTTTCCTGCTGCAGACAAATCACAGGCTTCTTCCGTGACTGAGCAGGGTCTGATCATAGTGACAGGTAATGCAGGGAAAGCAGGGTGCTCCAGAAAGAGGGCCTGGTTATCCAGTAGGGTCATGCTTTCCTTAGAGGTGATACTGGAACAGTTTCTTGCTCTTCTTGATGCAGAATGTCATTTCACAAGAATTTCTGATCTTTTCCATTTGGTGTGGTTTCGAGATAAGTTAGCTTGGATTCCATCGCTTACTGATTCTAGTTTTGATTTTTATTTGCTGTTGTTTAATTTAGTGTGGTACTAAAGATAAATATTCTTAGTGTCTTTAAAAAGACTGTTTTGAGGGTGCTTGAAATACTCTAAAATATGCAGTATAGGTTTTGTTGAGAAATGATAGATAAATACTTGGCTAATAGATATGTACTTAGCATAAAAAATACATCAGCCTAAGGTTGTCTTGGTATACATTTCAAATCTGTCTTAAATAATAAAAGAGACTGCTACACTAATGCCCAACACAATTTACCTGTGCCTTTTGAGTTCCCGTGTGGTGAAGTTGGTAGTATGTATTCCATCCAAATCTGCGGCTTACCTGCAGTCAATTATTTAGCAACTGAGACTCAGGTAATTGAGCTGGATTCTAAATTTCAAACTTTCACCTGTTGCTGTCCTCCTTCTCTAACCCTTCCTCCAAGGGCTATCAAGTCCTTCGTGCGTATATTAACCTTCACTAATGTCATGGTTTTGGCCAAATTGGCCAATGGCCGGCGGCAGGTGCTTGTCCCCAGCCTCTCGTGCACAGAGAGGAGGAGAGATAAAGAGAGATTTACGAGTTTAGGAGAAACTAAACTACTTTAATGAAATATTAGTAATAAAATAAAAAGGAAAATAATGAAATAGATACAGTAAATACAAAACCGTATTAAGCTCCCAGGATGATGTCACCAGCAGGCACTGGGGAAATGCCAGGCTGGACTCAGCGGCGGGTGGGAACTGGGTTCCACGGATGGAGTCAGGAACACACAGATCGGGATCAAAGGCAGATGAACAGACAGGGTCCTCCTCAGATGTCAGCCATTGAAGGAAGAGAGCTGACCCTTTGGTCCCTCAGCTTTTATACTGAGCATGGGGCACATGGGATGGAATACCCCTGTTGGTCACTTTTGGGTCACCTGTCCTGTCTGCTCCTCCCTGCAGGTGGGACCCCTCTATGCCCCTCTCCTTCCAACCCTCCAATGGGGCAAATAACGAAATTAGCTGACCTTGGTTGTTATAGCAATAAGTATAAGCAAGAGCCTCTCTGCATACCGTTCTTTGGCACAAACTGTCTTATCACTCTGAACAAACCGTTTTAGACACAACATGCTGTTTCAGAGAGTTAGAAGAGGCCTAGCTAAGAAGTAAAAATTACTGAACAGAAAGTTGGTTCTGTTTTACCTCAAACCAGGACAACTAAAGACATCAGTGTTGCAGAACAGCAGATGAATATGTGCATAGAATTTGCCAGCTAGTTTAAGCATGACTTCTTAAGGACCTGTATGTGGACCTGGATAAGTGCTTTACAAATAGCAATTTGAAACTATTTTGTTTTGTCTTTTTTATTATCAAGTTAGAACAAGTTTTAGTAGTTTTAAATTTGGCAAATATTTTAAAGTATTAACATATTTTGAACTCAAAATGTTTTATTTCACTAAATTTTGTCTAATGAAAAGCAGTTTGGTTCTGAAACAGGATATTGAAGAAAAAAGTTACATAATACATTTTCATCTGAAATATGCTATTTAACAGAAAGGTTTAAATAACTTATGTTTACATCTTGCTGAGCACCTTGCATTAAGGGAGTGAGGATAAATACTTCTCATTTAGAAAAGCTATACTGAGCCAAGAGTCATAATATGAAAGAAGCTATCATCTCTCTGGTGGGTTTTTTTTGTGTTTACTCCATGTGGATATGCACTGTTTTAGGCCGCAACCTATAATGCGTTGCTTTGAAGTTGCTAGTATGTAATTCAGGGGCTAAAGATAGAATCTTTCTCTTTTCTAGGGAGCACTATGTTCCTTCAGCGTCCTTCAGTAGCAAGGTCAGTTTTGTATTATATTTGAAGATCCTCACTTTTCTATCTTTTATTTTAAAGGCTGCTAGTCTGTATCGATTAGAAGAAGAAAATCATGAAGCAGCTGCCCGTCTGGAAGAGGTAGTTTACCGTGGGGATATGCTGCTGGAAAAGATACAGAGTGCACTGGCCGATATCGCCCAGTCGCAGCTGAAGACGAGGAGCGGGACGCACAGCCAGCCCCTGCCTGACTCATAGCGCCAGGGGGCAGCTCGCCCCCGCAGAACCGGACTGCGGCAAGCCGTGTTGGAAACACGGCTCGGTATCCGCAGGGAGCTGTAACACCCAGCCCGGCTCTTGAGGGACTCTCCAGTGCTCTCGGCATCGGTAACAGCGTTTTTTATTAAAGCTCAAACTGCAGGTTTTGTATGAGAAACACTTCTATTGTAGAATCAGTCATTCTGTCATAGAATTATGTGTCTTAATGTATGTTTCCTTGACTTAAAATATTAATTTCTGATCTTTCTTTTCTGTTCATAAATATATCTGACTTCAGTCTGATTTGTTATCTTCATTACAGAGGCCTTATTCCCTAAACGGAATTCAGGAGGAAAATACATTAGCATTTCTGTAATTTGTTTGCTCCTACTTTCAAACTTTTATGTTCTTGGTGTATTTTTTGTAAGGCTAAAACACAGACAGGCTTGAATTTGCCAGAATTCCATGGAGACAGTGCTAGACAATGATGTGAATACAGTGGTGGCCATCTGTTTTAATTAACAGAACTGGTAATTAAACATTTGTATTACTACTTGGCTGGTTTACCACCCTTCACAGACCAAGTAAAGGGTTAAGTAAACTCTAATGTTTGCAGAGTAAGTGTTCTTGCCACTGGCATCTCATTTAAAAAAAAGATAGTCTGCAGGTGTCTGATACTGGAATTTATTATTGTTTTGTAGTTCACAAATGTGTCTTTGACTCCATTATTGCCACTGTCACACTTACTCGTACTTGCTTATGCCATTTCTCTGCTTCTGCTGGTATTCTGCATTCTTGTGGCAACTGGTAGTAATGAGGAAGCGTGGGATGACTGGGAAGAAATTAGCAATGAGGAAACTGAAAATAACTTATTATGTAATGTTGCTTTTCACTGTAAGCAGTGGCTGCCACACGAATGCTGTGATCATAAGCAGCCAGAGGCCTGTTGTCCCCAGCCTGCCCTAGAGAGTTTTTTGTTTTTATCTTCACACACTGAATAAATTTTTGCCCCTTATCTTAGGATTCTGGAAATACCAGCATCTCTTTCTATATTTGAAAAAGAAACACCAGATAACATAAGGCTCAATGTATGAGCATGGAGTTGAACTGTTAATAATTTTCTGTACTTTTGAATTAGCAGCCTTGCATTTTTTTAGGTTGCTGTTTATTGCCACATATCTCCTCATTTCCTGATCAAAACTGCCTACTTCTGTGTATCAGACATGCTGTCATTAACTTGAATGTTGCACGTGTAGACAGATAAGAGCAATTCAAATACGTCTTTAGCATGCTGAATCTTAGCAACTAGTTGCAGCCACTCACTATACTGCACCAATGAAAGGAAGAGTATAACATGGCACAGGATACATCTTGTATACAGCCTGTTTTGAGGATTAAAAGATACAAAGCTGTTCCTACCTGTAACGAATACTAGAAGTGAAGTATTAAATATTTAATTAAATACCAGTCTGATTAAATATTATTTTGTCAATTTGCATATCTGTAGTCATAAATTTGATCTGGTATTGTGAGGCTCTTGTTCGATCCAGCTTCCACAGAAGTAAAAACAACTGGGGAGCTGAACAGGCTACAGCACAACCCCAGTTCTGTAATGGGGCTATTGAAAATAACTGGGCTGTGGTGATTTCTAAGCCATGTAAACATGCCCATGAACTGAGAGGCTTGAAGGGCCAGATTTTCATTTGAAGTCAGTCATGAGGCCTATTTTTGGGTTTTTGTTTGTTTTTTTTTTCCTAGAAAAACTGCATCCAGTGCATCTCAAGTTGGTTCGGGGGTGAGGTGAATTATTTTATTGTTGTTTGCTTTTTAAACTAGGAACTTAGAAAACTGAGAGTGAAATGTTTGAGTTTTGCTTGTGGAGTTTTTTTCTGTTGGTTTTTTTGTTGTGTTTTTTTGTTTGTTTGTTTTACTGAGATGTCTTAATTTGAGACTTGTACATTGCTGGAAAAGGGATTAGATCTTCATAGTAGATTCCCTGGTATAACTTAACATGTAACCTGTGCCTCACTTCAAACTTACTAACTTGGAAACTTTGGCTGTGGGAAATGGTGTACATCTTCAGTAACAATACAGTTATTTTAATTCCATATCTTTCTATTTTTCATGCTTGAAAACCGCTGTATTTCTCCAGCATGATATTGCCTAACTGTAGAACTTTTTTATTTTAGTTGCTGTTTATTTGAATATGCTAGTCCACTTCATGTTAAAGTGTGTATCAGTATCAAACAGTTAATCACTCTTAGAAGTAAACCACCACCAGAGGTACAAGCTCCTTAGTAAGCATGTATTTTGCCTGTGTCTAGTTTAGTGAACATTGCTAATTTAATAGAGATGCAGTTGTGATACAGTTAAAAATTAGTAATACAATAAAGCAAGACAGACAAAATTGCTCTTTTTTTCCTTGAGAAATAATGTAATGTTTAAGTGAGTGAGTAGTGCTGCAAGATGCACAGCCCCACTAGTTCTTGTATGTTGTGTTGCTGGACTAGCTGTTGTAAATCTTTACCTGCTCTTCTACAGGCTCAGTTGGTAAGGTTGTGTATCTTTTGTTAGGCTCTGACACAAAGAAGGGGGAGAAACACTAATTTACTACAGCTGTCTAATGGACAAAGCATTAGATTGGGGCTTGGTGACGTGGATTCCTTTCCCCTCTACCATAAATGGGATGATTTGTCCAGCCTCTGCTCTTGAGGCTTAAACATCTCTGTTTAAAAAATAGTGTGTAATGGTACCGATCTCCTTAGGGGGCTACTCATGCAAGAATTGTAATGCCTGCGGGATTACTGTCTCTACCTTTTAGCACCCCAGCTTTCAGTTTAAAAAAAAGAGAGTACCTTTGGACAAAGGTATTGTATCCTCCCTGAGTGAGAAGTCTTGACTGCCTCCAAAATTCTAATACTGAAGAAGGGAGGAGAAAAACCCCTACAAACAGCAGCTAACAAAAATACCAGGTTACATGCAAGAGAGCTGTAAAAGGAAACTTTGATTGAGACAAGAGAATAAATGGAGGTAAAGCATCATGGGAAGAAAACAAAAGTATTGAGCAAGATACAAAATGGTTCTGCATATTCTGTTGGACAAGCAGTTCTGCCCAGTGAACAATTTGTGCTTTGAAGAAAGATAGCACAGAGCATAAGGGAAAATGCCATTGAAAAACAATTTCAGCCACTTCAAATGAGCAGGAGCATTTCATGCGGAGAATCCATAGAGCCCACTGGCAAAGATGTTGGAATCAATTTAGTAACTACAAGTGGCTGATTAAAGCTTAGTATTCTTTACTATAAACAACCATGTTTGGAGGAAAGGAACACCTCGCAGCAGCTGTTCGTATTTTCAGATACAAGAATACGGAGGAATTCGTACACTTGTTTTTAAAGATACTGGAAAAAAAGTATTAATATTTTAGCTTCACGTCTTTATGAAGTTAATCCTGGCTTACTGTTGCAGATGATCTTTGGAGATCTGGGAGCTTCTGCTGTGTGGCAAGGGGAGGGTGTCCTGGCTATCCCCACAGGACTGATACCAAGGTATGGGGAGTTTGCAACAATACAGGCCAGAGACTGCCTGGCTGGGGAGCAGCTCTGCTCAAATGGACCTAGGGGTCTTGGCAGACAGCAAGCTGAACATGAGCCAGCAGCTGGCCCTGGCAGTAAGAAAGACGAACAGCACCCTGGGCTGAATTAGCGGGAGCGCAGCCAGTAGATTGAGGTAAGTGATTACTTCCTTCTGCTCAGCACATGTTAGACGTGGAACACTGTGCAGTTTTGGGCCCCCAACATCAGAAAGATCCTGATAAACTACAAGTTCAGCAGAAGGCCACCACAATGGCATGGGCTGGAGCACCTCCCCCCTGACAAGAGACTGAGGGAGTCTAGGCTGGGAGATAAGATGGCTTAGGGCGCACCCAAGAGCAGCCAGCCCATACCTTTGGGGAGGTTATGGAGAAGACAGGGCCAGGCTATTCACAGTGGTGCATGGTGGAAGAATGACAGACAGTGGATGTAAGTTGAAACAACAGAGGTTCAGACTGGTCACAAGGGAAAGCTTTTTCACTGTTAGGGCAGTTAAGTTTTGGAACATAGTCCCCAGAGAAACTGGAAATCCTGGGGGGTTTTTCAAGACCAGACTGGATAAAGCCCTGAGCAACATCATCTGACCTCACAGCTGACCCACCTTTCAGCAGGAGGCTGGAGTAGACACATTCTGGGTTCCCTTCTGACCTGAATGATCCTGTGGATAATAGACACATTAATGGTTTCAGAAAGAACCGAGAAAGTATCAAGGAATGTTGTTGTCCCCTTTCTAGAAAGGCAGATCTGGAGGACAGAAAACTTGAGGTATCTGATATCAGCCTCATTCTTATTGATGAGATTTTGTGAGGTAGGTCTGCACTGGGAAGCCATTGGGTTGACCTTATGTGTGGTGTGAAATTCCATGCTGTAGTGACCCAAGTTTCCAACAGGTGCCCTTGGAGAGCATAATATGCAAAATCCTCATCCTACACTTACAAAAAATTGATCTGTCAGATGATGCTGACTCACTATTAGACAAAGGCAGACTTGTCTAAAGAAAGAAATTGTATTTTTGTTTTATATAGCTTGTTTTATATAGCTTGTCTTACATAAGAAATAACGAAAGTCCTATTTTCAGGCAAGAAACCTGACACTAGAGCAAAGTTATTCTAGCTTTTTCTATCAAATCTATGGAAGAAAGTTTGAATTACTTTTATCAACTTAAGAACAAATTGTTGATTGACTGACAGGACCTTTTTACCTCTAACAGGTAGGACTATGTTCTAGCAGGAAAGGGCACAGAAAAAAAGTTTGCAAACAGGGTGTTTTTTCATGCTTCAAATATGTCGGCCCCTGTTTTATGTGTTTGCAATGAGCAGCATCCACAGTGGAAATGATCTCCAGGAATTTTTTGTCTGTTTCAGTGTAGTTAGTGTAACGTGCTTTGGAGGAGTGTAGCTTCACAATTATTATAAACTGTTAGCGTACACATACATGCAGGTTTTGTGTATATTTTTGTTTCTTGGAAAGCTTTGTAGGAAACCTTGCTTGTTCATGGTAGCTTAACAAGCAGAACAGGAATTTTATATTCTTGCTGCTGATGTGCCCAACCAGCATATCCAAGGAGCTAAACACATTCAACTCCTGCTCTGAGCACAAAAGGGCTATCTATTTTATGACTGTTTAGACTGTCACCATGTTTCTTCTGTATTTGTTTATAGCTAACATTCAGGTAGCATAGCGCAATAGTGGAAACAGACTTTCCCTCGACTCTTTTAACTTGATGTTTACTTACCATAAATATTACCAGGGTCCAGGATTTAGCCTCGTCAGCCTTACACACTTCACCAAAGGCCTAATGAATGAATTCTGTGAAGTGGAAATTTGTAGCTTGAGTAGGGACTCTGCAATTTGGCTGCAAAACATCCTTTCTCCACCCTGCTCACTTGAAAAGAGAGATTGAAATAGAAGGCCTCTTTCAGGATACAATGTACTTCATTCTGTGGCAGGGTGGGAAAGCAATTGACTGCACATTAACTTTCCACAAGTGATAGAGAAAAAACATAATTGTTTTCCCAAGTCATGATCCAAGGGAGAGAAGCCATATTAATAAAAACAACAACACCTTTGAAGCTAAGAGCTCAAAAGAAGAGGGCTCTTGCACCAAGACCCCGCTAAGATTGTGGAGGTGGGGCTTCCACAGGGGTGTCTCTGGCACCTCCAGAGGCACCAGAATGATGAATTGGAAGAACTAACAGTCTACTTGCTTGGCACATGGGGAACTGCTTTCAGTTGGGAAAAATGGCAATGCAAATTTTATATCAGTGCTGAAGAAGAGGGATGTTAAAGGAAAAATGTCAGGACAGTCAGGATAGAATTGTACACAACCTAATAAAGTGTGCCTTTCTGAAAGAAAAAAAATGTACAGTTCCCTCTACTTCCTTTTCAGAAGGTATCAGAAAAAGGGTGGATTCTGTTTATCGTCAGCCTGCCATTTTATTTTGAATGCTCATATCAACAAACATTCAAAATATGCAAGTATTAATTTTGAAAACTTGGCATTTTTCAGCTTCTGCAGTTAGATAAACCTCCCCGCGTGTGACAGGGAGCTCTCTATGTGTTTGGTGAACCTGGGATTCAGGAGAAGGAGACCTTTGGCAAAGGAGGTTTTCACTTGGTGGTACTTTAAAAATTGCAATAAACTGCTGTCAGAAAGCTTTCTCTTGTGTGGCGATGCAATGAGGGTGCAATAATTTGTCCAACTTCCACTGTAAAAAAAAAAAAAAAAAAAAAAGCCAGCAGAATTGCTCAGCTGTTGCCAAATGTCATTTGATGGAGAGGAAGCAGACCCTTTATTTCAGTGGGACTATGTACATGTGTGTAAAGCTAATGAAGCATTTTAACTATCCTAGGTGCCGTAAAGTGTGGCGTATGCTCTCTTGACATTTAGTGTGGGATTTACAAAGCAAGAGGCACAGTGTAAAACAATGGAAGGGAAACACTGCAGTGAAGAAGAAAAGATATTTTAGATGATTTCAAGGGCAGTGATTGAGTATGTAATGTCTACCTAGCATCAGACCTCCTGGGGAGGTACCTACTCCTCTCTCACGGGGCTCCCACTACATGGCTCTCCCTACAGCATCACAGTCAGGGTTGAGGCTGCAGCAGGGACATGCCGTTAGCCTCATGAATGTAGCAGCTGAGTCACACCTAAATTGGATTCCTAAAGGAGTCTCCTAAAGGATGCACAATGTGGTCCTCCTTCCCCAAAAGTCATCAAGTTTGAATCTAAAATTATACAAAGGGTTAAAATTACACATTTTGAATTTGTACTGCAGGAGCCAGCTATGAAAAAGGTGCCTACAGTTGATCTGGGTGATGTGTTCCAGCTTGCTTTAGGCATCCTGGAGCCCAAACTGCTCTGCTGTAGTAGTCGCTGTTAGTAAAGGAGAGCTGAAGTTCCTAGGTGCTACAGAGGTCCTGAGGTTTTCGGTGTCAGACAGATGTACAAGGAGCACACAGTGGGACCTGCTCTTGCTTATGCTGAGCGACACAAGGGGAATCGTTCCTGGAGGCTTATGGTGTGCTCGGAGGGAGTAAAATCCTCTAGTGAGGCAGAATGAGCAGCTCTGACTTGTTTTGGTGTGCTCAAGCATGCCCAGGGTAATTCTGCTCAATGCATTAGTATTTGTCAGCTGAGAACAACTGTGTTTGACTGCTTCCCTATCTTGCTTCCTCTGCAGGTATTCTGCAGCAGCTGCAGGTGAATGAGTATACAGCTACAGTCGCCTGTGTGGTTCCTTCCACCTGGTCCTTAGTTGACCAGTTCAGAGTAATCGATCCCTGCTAGCCTCTTGAACAGGAGAGGGAGTTTAGGTGGTGAGGCGTGCTAAAAGGCAGTGCTTTAGCCTTAGGTGCAGCTGGGGAGTAAGGGATCAATTTTCTTCTCACAAAAGTTGTATCATGAGCTTGTTTTTACGATTTAAGAAAACTCTAGGCATCTGTAGATGACAGTATTCCTTAACTGTGTTACTTGTTATTTGTGACTAGGTCATGTTTGTGTAATGGTGGATACTGACTTCATCTAAAGTCCTGACTTTGGAACAGACCATAAACAGGTAGGCTAGAATGAAAGAAAGGCATTTATTCCAGGGATACTGTATCAGGAAGAATACTATGGAGCAGCATCAGAAATGAATCTGATCATTTAGGGTAATTAAGTGGTAATATTTACCATGGTAAGAAAGATTATGCTTATGCTCTGCACAGCTTTTTATGTGTGATTGCTGCCAGAATAAAGCTGCAAAAACATCTCAAATAATGAAGTTAAAGTGTAAACAGGTTGTAGTCTGCTTTGTAAAGGGAACTTGTGGTTGTTTTCTGTCGATAACATCTGACACTGAGGTGTGGCAACTGAACTTCAGCAGTTAACCATACATTTTCCAGACTTAGCTGTCTTCAGCAGCAAATCATGTTATGATTTATGGTTTTTCAAAGAGTGTTTCTTCAACCCAACCGTGAACACAGCTGGAGCTGGGTGGGGTACATGAATTCTGTGGCTTGCTTTGAAAACTCTCCTGGGTGCTGCACTGGTAAGTCTGAACCACAGTTGAAGGTTAGACTGATCCTGAAAAGTAAATTCAGGAAGATACCATCCCCAGCCTTAGTGACAGGGGTTGTTAAAATACTTTCTGACTTCTCTGTGGCGTGGAACCGAATCACTTCTGAATCCAGGCGTTTAATCTAAGAAGTTTCTTACTACTGTAGGGAATGGGTGCCTTAACAGTGCCCTTGATCACCTGTGCTTGCTTCCTGTAGTACTCTAGTATTTGTGGCTCTTGGTCTTTGGTGCTATAGCCTTGTGGTATGAGATGCTGTTCTGTGGTTTCAGTGTTTGGGGTTGTGTGACTGATGCTTCTGAACTAAATACCATATGGTGGTGTGCAGTTGGTCTTGGTCACCCTGGCAGTCCCTTTCATTTTCATTCTGTGTTGAGTCCTTGTTATGGTACTTCTGATCTAGCTTGCGCACAGAACCTGACTTCTTTGGTGTTAACAGTCTGTCACAGAGATTTATTACAGTAGCCCACTGAGGTCAAGGGAACGTCCTTTCCCAGAAACGACAGTGTGAGACTGCACTGGAGTGCTTGCAAGGAGACACTGCACTGCAGGACTTTTAATTCTCTCTTTTATTTGTGATTCATAATGCTGACATACTCAGGAAAACCTATACCAGACACAATAGAGCCAGCTGTTGTGCTTGGCAGAAATGCACTGTTGTGGTATTTTAACCCTCCATAAACCTGCGCTGAGGAGAGCAGTATGTCAAAATTGGTTGCAAAGAGACACCCTTCCTGGTTGTGACCACCCTGGGCTGTTCCGTAGAGCTGGATTCCTTTCTTTCAAAATCTTCAGATCAGTCCTTTGAGAGCACATCTTCAGGTGAGTCTTTTAGTCTAGGAGAACAGCATTTTGAAATAACAGAGTCTATAGTAGAGATTGTGTTTAAGCTGTTTGTGGCCACTTTTGCTTACAGTTTTCAGGGGATACCCTACACACTGCTCCGTAAAACATCCTTGAGATTCTGTTTCATGCCTTTTTTTTTCTTTTTTTTTTTTTTCAAAGATGTTCCACCTTGCCTGGAATCACTCAAATTGTCATCAATCCAGAAAGATTGAGAACGCGTAGATGTGGCTCATACTCTAGTACTAGAGTCAATATATCCAAGGGGGAGCAGAAAGACACCAGTCCTTGCTCGAATACACAGTAAAAGTGCTCCAACAGGAAAAGGCGTGCAAAGATTTACCACTTCAGAACAGCCTGTAACCCTAAAGTTAGGGCTCTGTACTGGGAGGTGAGTATTCTAAGTTCAAATCCCCTCACTCAGACTGGATCTCCCTACATTGAATATAATATATACTAAACCTTAGGGCTAGATAGGGACTTAGGATGTACAAGGGAAATGTTGCTGTGGGATGAAAAGGACAGCAAAAGAGTATTGCAGCAAGAGAATGGGGATGTAGTAGTGCCTTGGTGATAATCAAACTCTTGAATAAATCATAGAATCATAGAATGCTTTGAGTTGGAGGGGACCTTGAATATCATCTAGTTCCAACTCCCCTGCCATGGGCAGGGACACTTCCCACTAGACCAGGCTGCTCAAACCTCATCCAGCCTGGTCTTGAATACTTCCAGGGATGGCGCATCCACAGCCTCCCTGGGCAACCTGTTCCACTGCCTCACCACCCTCATGGTGAAGAACTTCTTCCTAATATCCAGTCTAAATCTACCCTCTTTAATTTTGAAACTGTTACCCCTCATCCTATCACTACACTCCCTGATAAAGGGTCACTCCCCATCTTTCCTGTAGGCCCCCTTTAGGTACTGAAAGGCCGCTATAAGGTCTCCCCAGAGCCTTCTCTTCTCCAGGCTGAACGATCCCAAGTCTCTCAGCCTGTCTTCATAGCAGAGGTGCTCCAGACCTCTGATCATCTTTGTGGCCCTCTGGACCTGTTCCAACAGGCCCACGTCCTTCTTGTGCTGAGGACTCCAGAGCTGGACACAATACTCCAGGCGGGGTCTCACGAGAGCAGAGTAGAGGGGGAGAATCACCTCCCTCGACCTGCTGGTTATGCTTCTTTTGATACAGCCCAGGATGCGGTTGGCTTTCTGGGCTGCAGGTGCGCATTGCTGGCTCATGTTGACCTTCTCGTCCACCAGCGCCCCCAAGTCCTTCTCCTCAGGGCTGGTCTCAAGCCATTCTCTGCCTAACCTGTATTTGTGCCTGGGATTGCCACAATCCAGGTGCAGGACCTTGAACTTGGCCTGGTTGAACTTCATGAGGTTCACATGGGCGCACCTCTCAAACCTGTCCAGGTCCCTCTGGATGGCATCCCTTCCCTCCAGCATGTCAACTGTGTCACACAGCTTGGTGTCATTGGCAAACTTCTTGAGGGTGCACTCAATCCCACTGTCCCTGTCGCCGACAAAGATGTTAAACAGCACTGGTCCCAGTACTGACCCCTGAGGAATGCCACTCATCACTGGTTTCCACTTTGATATTGAGCCATTGACCACAACCCTTTGAGTGTGACCATCCAGCCAATTCCTTATCCCCCAAGTGGTCCATCCATCAAATCTGTGCCTTTGCAATTTAGAGACTGGGATGTCCTGTGGGACAGTGTCAAACGCTCTGCATAAGTCCAGGTAGATGACATCGGTTGCTCTCCCCTTATCTACCAATGCTGTGGCAACACCATAGAAGGGCACCAAATCTGTCAGGCACAATTTTCCTTTGGTAAAGCCATGCTGGCTATCACCAATCACCTCCTTATTTTCCATGTGCCTTTTCAGAGATTCCAGGAGAATCTGCTCCATGATCTTGCCAGGCACAGAGGTGAGACTGACTGGTCTGCAGTTCCCTGAGTCTTCCTTTTTTGACTTTTTGAAAATGTGGGTTATGTTTCCCTGTTTCCAGTCAGTGGGAACTTCAGCAGATTGACATGACTTTTCAAATATAATGGAAAGTGGCTTAGCGACTTCATCTACCGGCTCCCTCAGGACCCTTGGATGGATTTCATCCAGTCCCATGGACTTATGCACCTTCAGGTTCCTCAGGTGGTCTTAAACCTGATCTTCTCCTACATTAGGCAGTTCTTCATTCTAATAGACCCTGCCTTTGCATTCTGCAACTTGGGTGGTGTGGTTGGAGCCCTTGCCGGTGAAGACCGAGGCGAAAAAGTCATTTAGCACCTCAGCCTTCTCCATATCCTGGGTGAGCAGGTCTCCTGTTTCCTTCTGGAGAGGGCCCACATCTTCCCTAGTCTTGCCTTTATCCCTGACATACTTATAGAAGTTTTTCTTGCTATCCTTGATGTCCCTGTCAAGGTTTAATTTTGTCTGGGCTTTAGCTTGCCTAATCTGGTTCCTGGCCACTCGGACAGTTTCTCTGTATTCCACCCAGTCATCCCGTCCTTGCTTCCACTCTCTGTAGGCCTCCCTTTTGCTTTTGAGCTTGCTTGTTAATCCATGCAGGCCTCCTGGTATTTTTGCCTGACTTATTTCTTGGGATGCACCACTCTTGAGCTTGGAGAAGGTGATCCTTGAATACTAAGCAGCTTTCTTGGGACCCTCTTCCCTCCAGTACTTTTTCCCATGTTACCCTGACAAGCAGGTCCCTCGAGGCCAAACTCTGCTCTCCTGAAGTCCAGGGCTTGCTGTGTGCCCTGTGTACCCATTTAGTTGAATTGTGCATCCCAACAAGTGAAATATCCACATAGCATCTTGCAACAGGAGACACATTCATTCTGAACTGGAATAAAGAGACAGAAAATTATTTCTGTGGCTCAGATGAAACAGCCAAGTATGGCTGTGACTAGCTCTGCTATTTGCTTTGCTATACTTTCACCTGGTTTTTTTCTCTGAAATTAGGTTTTCATACAAGAGACTGTTCTGTCAACTTGATTTGATGATTCTCTGGCAAATCAAAATAAATGTAATTAAATATTAAGGAACTGGGCAGACAACAATGGAATAAATACCATGGGTCCTACATATGTCTTGGGGTGAGATTAATCTGACTGCATTTAACAGTTGCATACTGTTTACTTGATGAAAAAGGTATACTTTGGTATTGACGTCTTTTGGTAGTTTGTAAGTTGATTTAGTTTTTGAAGTAAATGCTGGAAAGACAGGTCTTAAAAAAAAATGCTGTCGTTATCCACAAAGAAGGAAAAGTGCAAGCATTCTTCTGGCACTGATACCCCCATTCAAACCCTGCCCTTTGTCTCAGAGCAGTAGGGATTTCCCTTGTGTCCTTCATTACAGTGTTTTTAAGTAGATTTACCCAATGAACCATGTTACCGCTTCATTTCATGCTGGCCACAAGATGAAATGATGTTGGCTTTGGACAAAACTGGCCTTTGTTACCAGGGAGGTTAGCAAATGTGTATGTCATGAAACTGGTTGAGTTCCCCAACGCAGACAGGGTCTGAGTCTCTACCGCATGCCAGCTGTCCCTGTGGTGTGCCAGGATAAAAGGAGCAGGGAGGACTAGGGCCTACCGTAATTCAACAGGAGTTTAATGATGCAGGTGTGTCCCTTTGCCACTGGGAATAGATGGATGACCAAAGATGGATGACCAAAGTTGCAGTGTGCTTTGGACATCAAACTAAAGTATGAAACGTGTATTTTTAAAGAGTTTCCTGTCTGATGCTGATTTTCTCCCCACTCCCTGCCCAGTCAGTGAGGTGCCACTAGCTCACAGACAGCATGATAATACTCAAAAAACAGTGAAACAATTTAATCAGGTTTTTAAAACTTGCATGCCTTAATACTGCAAGTGATTGAGATATACAATAAATAAACCTTGTGAAATGGGAATAAGTTGGGGGGGAAAAAAAGCCTGATTGATTGAAAAGTTGAGAGCGCCAGAATATATCAACAACATGGTTTAATTACTCTTTGTATTACTGCCTCTGTCACTGCTACAGCTTTCAGAAAAATAGCTCTGTAACTGTCTCTATTTGGAGGAAGAAAAAGCAGTCTAGGCTGACTCACAGGTGTCTGGAAAGGCCAGAATACTTGTCTCGTTGCCTGTTTCATCATGTATTTTCAAGAAATTATTGTAGAATGATGTCACCCAAGAAAAATGTCATCCCACAAGAAATGCCCACAAGTTTGCCTTTATTAGTAAGGTTGAATAGTTCAGTCTGTGTTAATAGTTAAGCTGACCAGACATTTCTCACTAATCGCAACATTTTCATTAATGTCTTTTTGGAGAGGTAGTGGGACAGGGGTTACATCATTCCCAATTCTGCTATGTTTACTTATCACATAGGCTTGTAGATGCCTTCTTTGGTATATCAATATTAAAAATAGCTTCAGGTGCTGAGCAGGGAGATGAATAATCACATTTGAAAGACTTCAGGGACTTCTCAGATTCACTCCACAGACACAGATATTCAGACAGATACAATTCTTTTCTGTCTTAGTGGTAGGCTGGCTTGACATAAATACTCACGTAACAGAGTTTAACCAGGAAGCCACTAGAAACATCTAGCTAGATTTGGTAGCTAATTAAAATAAATAAACAAAGGACAGTTAATAGGAAACAAAAGGTGAACATTGTGCACAGTGTTTTGTTACTGAGGTCACCATATCATCCTTTAAAAACTTCTCTCCACCTAAGGCTGATCATATGCCAGAGTGGGTGTCCGTAAGGAGGAGAATCTGGTGCCCTCTGCTTCTGGACAGGGAATTATGTGCTTGTCCCATGCCTCCTGGGGCCATACCCGAAAGGGTTAAGGCTATTTACAGTCTCATGACAAATACAGACTCAAATATTTCTAAATGGTCTCCAACCACTCTAAAAAAGAAAATGATTACTCTAAACTGCAGTATGTAATTACAGCAAAATTATTCTGAGTGTCAGAAGATGGGAGGTAGAAAGAGGGAGAAGAGGAACTCACTAACAGATGACAAACATAATAAAATACTGCAGACATCACACAATTGCTTGTTAACCTACTCTATCTGCATCTTGTCTGCTTGACCCATCATCTCTTCTACCTTTAATTCTTTAAATCTTAAGCTAAGGCTGCTTGATTCACCATCTTGATCTCTTGGCAGAGAGACCCTTGAATGCTTCCCCTCAACCTGGCCTTCTCTACATCCACTCTGCAAAGCTTTTCTTTACATCCCATTTTTGCCTGGCTTTGATATATTTCTACCAGTCTGTGGGTGTCTGACAGGTACTGTCTGTGTCTGCGCATCTCCAGTGGCACCCTCATCCCGGTCACCTCCCTGTGCTCCCTCAAAGGCTCTCTGTCCTCAAGGACCTGGCACAGCTATCCTCCCAAAATCCATCAGCCTCACAGCTGGCTCTGCTGCTCAAAACCCCTTCATGCTACTATGTAAGCAGTGCTTTCTCCAGAAAAAAAACCAAACTGAGCTGCTGCCTGAGGAGAACAGAAATATGTTAGCCAAGGGCTTTGTCACACCTATTGTCAAGGCTTGGGGAAGGGGATTTGTTGCCAAAGGGATTTGGAGAAAAAAAGGGAAGAGTAAGAAAATAATTTTGGTCTTCATGCCTCTCCCCACATCCTTCCTCATTTTTTTCTTCCCTTATAAATACTTATTTTTGCTTGTGACGATCCAAGTTTCTGTGAGCTTATAGTTCCCGCCCAGCCAGGATAGATGCTGTGTGCACAGTGTGTTATGGGGTGACAGTGATTTCAAACTGCTCTAAAATATGCTTGTGAAGCTCTGCTTCCCCTGTGATTTTAGGCACAGTATTTTTGAGGTGGCATTGCTGGTCTCCTTAAATGGCAGGCAAGCATTTTGCTGAACTTTTTAAAGTACCTCTGGCTTCTTCACAACATAAAAATAAGCCTGCCTCAACCTATTTTGAACTCATTTCTCAGGTACACAATCTCAGTTGATGTTAGAGATTTCCAAAACCTTTCAGGAAGCATTTTGAGTACAGTGCATTAGACTTAGACTTCTTTGTGGCCCTGATTCAGCACTTATGTATGGGCACAACCCGATGCGTTAGCACCATACCATTTGCTCCAAGTTATGCATGTTCTGAACTGCCTTTGCTGGGAAGCAATAGATCAGCCTTCTCATCATGCCCCCAGACTTACTGCAGAAATTAATGATCCAAGCAAGGGACGGCATCAATTGAATCCAAGCTATAGACTTCTTTAGAGAATGCTAGTGTCAGCTGGAGCTGTTGTAGCCAGCTCCATTTATTGGCCCAAGCACACTATGCGGTAAAACATTTAACAGTGACACAAGCTTGAACCAAAATGCCAGACCCTAGCATCCCCAAACACCAGGGAAGGCTGGATCCAAACCTGCCTCTAATGCACCCAGCTTTCCCTCAGCACTGACTGAACCCCTTCATTGCCCTGCTGGAGAAACTCCTCTGCTGGAGGGGCAGAGGAAGCCGCAGGAAGAACAATGTAGAAACGCAGGTGGTTCCTCCCCGCCCTGAAGGAAGCTGCTGTGTTGTTGTCACCACTGGCCAAAGGCTGTTGGCCATTTCCATAATCCAGCATTTCTGTACCTGAATCCGGAATGAGCAAGCCCAAATGTAATTGGTCATGTGCTCTCTAGGTTCCCAAGTGACACATTTCTGCACACAGTAAAGGCTCTTCTTGTCAAGTATTACACACAGTTATTACTGGATTTGATCCGTAAAGCAATAGACAAGTCAGGGTTGAAACCTGAAGTAATGCATGAAGTAACGAGTTAACCCCTAAGGGTGTTTTTCAGCCTTATCCCTAAATATCCAAAGCCCCTCCTATAGCTCTGTGCATATTAACACGTATATAGACACATGCCCCAACAACATTTGTCTATGAATACAATTTTGAAGTTGTATTTAACATTTTCATATTATTCTATGTGCTACTGAAAGATAAAATGTTAAAAGATAAACAAGGAAATTATAATGATCATGGATCATGTTACTGTCCTACCACTTGTGTTCTTGCAATTATGACAAGTTTCTCTAGACTGTGCCAGCAAAGGGCAGAATAACTGAGAACCACTTACCACTAAAGCTTCACTGACTGTCATTTCATCCCCCACCCACCCCCTTTATCTCTTTTCCTAGATTATACTCTTCTTGTGTTTTTTCCCCCCTTCCCAGTTGTCTCCTCACAGGATATGAGTAACTGCCATTGAAGTCAAACTGAGTTACTCACTTCCTCCATCAGGGAACTCAGATCCCTAAAGTATACATTCTGCAGAATCACACAAACATGCCTGCTCCGGAGTGGGAATGAGCTCTGAGACAACAGCCTTATAAGGTTTCTAGCACTTCATGGATTGAATCAGGTGGGGAAAAAACACCGAAATGCTGTTTCATAAAGTATTTTTGTGTCTGGAGAATGAACAGTCATATAGAATGAACAGTCATACCTTTAAAAACTGTTGTTGTTATACAAATTATGTGGTTTCATGGAAAAAGGACCATAATCTTGTATTTTCTTTGAGGTTTTTTATAAGTTCTTGTTTTACCTATGTTGCTATGTCCAGGAAATTGTTTAGCTAGTTTCTAACATAAAGAATTATGCTGGAGCTCAGTGAGCACAAAGTTTTGTATTTACAAAAAATATATTATCAGAGTTAGAAATATGGTCAAATCAGATTGTTGGATCTGAATAGTCCCACTCATTCATGGTCTTCAGAGCTTGTTAGGAACCTCCGCAAGTACTCATATGAACTTGAATCTCTGTCGTGTCTATACACGACAGAAGACCCTAAAGCCCAGCTAGGGTGAACTTTGCACTTCAAGCAGACTGACTGCATCTTTATATATTTATTTACTCACAACTTCTTCTTGACTTACAAACCTCTCTGAAGTTTGGCTTTATCACCCCTTCTGAAATACACCGTAGAGCTCATACAAAGTAACAGCTAGTGCTTTCTGTTAGTATTGCTGCGTCTCTAGGGAGCAGCCTAGAAATCTGGCTGATGATCAAGATAGGAGCTGTTTGAAGATAATGCTGCCTCATGATTGCATGCGCTTGTGGTAGGACTTGAAGTAACTCTTTTAACTCTAGGCTTTGGCTGAAGACTACTGTTGAGAAAGACAACCGCTCAAGATGGTTTCCTTACATGGAAAACTCCCATTTGGCTGACCCTGCAGGCAACAGAACTCTTAAGCCTGTAGTAGCACTTTTGGTTATGTTTTCAAAGCTGAACTAGGCACCACAAAAAACTGCAGGCACAACAATTATAGAAAACATCCCCTCTTAGTATCACTGGGTCATATGCCGAACTGCAAGGACAAAGCAGACACCCCTCAGTCCTACAGAAAAACAGGGTTTTCTGCTGGGCTGAAGGGTAAGGTTCTCCACTCCTGAAACTAAGCTTACTGCCTTCACCCTAGCAACTTTTACTTCAAGATACCTTTTTCCGTTGACCATTTTTTTAAGATTTCCTTTTCTTTACCTGCTTTTGCAGTGTTTGCTCTTCAGAATGTTTTGGATCTCTGAATGTGAGTGACTGTTGAGAGACCTCTGAATAAAAAAACTGAACTTTAACACCATTGTGAGCAGAGTCAAAGCAAGTGATGACTTTGAGTATGAGGGCTCAGACACAAAGAAGGATGCTGCCTCTATCCCTCCGCAGAGCCATAAGAAAACCAGTACAGTCATTTGTGGGCTCAGGGGGAAGAAGCAGCAGTACAAAAGGTATTTCACAGAAATACATGTGATTTCCTATTCAGATAAGACCTACATCTGCACTCATTGAAGCCAGAGGTAAACCCTCGCAACTGCAATATACAGCATAAGAGGATAGAACGGAAACAGAAGTTTTCAGTGTAAGAGTAACATAAAAGTGCAGTATATGGAAGAAACAAAAAAGATTTCTCTTTTATTCCTGGCTTCACAAAAAAAAAAAGGTGAGATACAGCTGTCAGAAACTTCAGGTGTTTGTAAGAGTTTTTGTGCTCCAAGAGGTTGCTCCCCTGGAGAAAATCCTCAGGGTCCCAGCAAATCCAGCTGGAGTTAATTAAGCCTTCCTTCTAGGAAAGTACAGAAAGGCTGTGCCCACCGGTCGCCTCCGGGTTCCAGCAGAGATGCCAAGAAGTTGTCTGGGGTGTTTCACTGACATCTCAGAGTAATATCTAAAAATGCTGCTGTCATCAGGCTTGATTTCTGCCAAAGGAGGAAAGTCTCCTTATGGAGCCTTCTATATGGAGTCTCCCTTTTCCATCATCTATTCATTTGCTCATTTGTGCAGCTTAGAGTGCTTCAGCCTTCAAAATAGCATCTGCTTTCAGGGAATGCTGTCAGGATCCCAAAACCTCTGCCATAAGTACTGCCAGACCTGACCCCAACTTTTGCCTTGTCCTGCCCAAAGGAAGAGCTGCCAGATTAGAGCTGAGAAGCACTTGCAATGCAACACAAAAAAAGGTTTTCACATCTCTTCCCTTTCCTTCAGAGTTAAATCGACCTTGAGGAAGTCAGAGGCTAAAATATCATGAACTCTCCCCAAGTGCATCTTGCCAGGACCTTCCATAATGTACCTACACTGATGACCATTATTTGCCTCAAAGAAAAGTCTCCTTAACAAGTCTTTTTATCTTCCTTTTTAGAGGTTAATCATACTAGTTCTTTTCCTGGTACAAAATCATATTGAAAACAAAAATCTTGGAAAAGTCATTGCTGGCTTTTCTTTTTTGCTGTGTGAGGAAAGAGAGCTACCCCATTGGCAAACCCGGATTGTTTTCTCCCTCCTAAAACCATTTTTGCTTTGGCTTAGTTTTTGTTATGTTTCAAACCTTTGAAATAAAAACTTCTTTAGTATTATTCATAGTCAAAGCACTGAAGACTTTTTTTGCTCCGTAATACTGTTCATTGATTTGTATCTTGAAATTGTTTAAAGTGTAACAGAGAAAGAGGCTGGGAGGGACAAAGGAAGGGGCAGGAAAGAGAATTAAAAGGACCAGAGACAGATGGGGCACTTTGAGGATCCAGAAATTCCTGAATTCTCATAATTCTGTCCCCGCCACAGGCTAACTAGCTAGACAATATGAGAAGAGAAAGGACTGCTTAATTCAGGCTATATACTATGCTTTACATTGGGAAAAAAAGCAGTAACTGAGAACAAACAGGACGTGAATACTTGGGAAACATATGGGAGTAAAGATGTCTATGCTAAAGATGTGATTCCCTAGCTCCTTCAGGAAGAAGCTAGGAAAATGGTATTTCTGTCGCTTCCCAGAAATGTCCCAGTAAAGCCAAAATATTTCATATTTTATTCTTATTATTCCTGAACAAGGAAGCCTGTGGGAAAAATGGGTATTTACCTCTGCTAGGTTTTCTCTGTCAGAAAGAAGAGTATCTTTATGTGTGTGCGTGTCTGTGTATATATATAGCCACTAAGTCCAATTTGTTCTTAAGCTTGAAGGTCACCATTAAGCAAAGATCATGGCCACAATATTGAGTTATATTTAGGGACAAAAACACAACAAAGGAACAGGATATTCTGTATTTTGCCAATGTCTGTGACACTTTTATTAAGCATTTGTTGTTTCTGTGTTACGGGAAAGCCACTGAAGCATATATTATTATTCTCTATGCCATCCTCATTTCACATGCTTCAAAGCCAGTTAAATGTCAAAATTCAGATTAGCTGTGGAAGTCTGCACATGTCTGAAGCAATTTGCCTTCCAGCCCACCATTTATCACTGTCCAGGAGATAAAGTGGGGTCGAGCCACAAAAGCATGAGGCTATCAAGCTTTTGCTTCTTGGAATCCTTGACTAAGACCAGCCACGTGGGCAAAACCTCATCCAGGTTTTTAAACATTTTGTTTGCTTATCATTTATAAATTCATTTTCATTCTTTGTTTTCAAAGTCAGTATCAAGCTGCCACAAAAGTTATTGATATTTCCTGAACAAGCATCCATAAATGAATCATTTCCACCCAACCCCTCCCCGTGCCATGAGTCTTCCCGTGCTCATTCAGCTCTGCATATTCCAGCCTTGCAGAGAATTATAGTTAACAATATGTTTACTGCTGCCCCTTCAATGAAAGACTCCATTAAAGCCAAGAGAATATCACCAGAAAGGTAAATGAAAATTTGTAGTGGTCTTGCAGGACTGCGGGAGAGTGCTTACCAGAAGGAAGTACCCTGGTATGGCCATGCCAGTTACTGCACACTGAAGCTGCCTGGGTCCTGTCATCTACACAGCTTCTTTATTCCAGTGAGGAAGCTTGAAGAAATCTTCCTGGAGTGAGGAAGAAAATAGTGCGTAAGAATCGGTTAAACAGCAGCAATTACCTCAGCCAGATGTTGCCACAACAAACACTGGCTTGCTGCAGTTCAGCTTATTTCTCTTTTGACTTGCTCTTTGTTTGCTAAATATGTTTATCCAAAGTTGCAGTCACGAAACTCCGGACATCTCTTCACATGACAGCAGTGCCATAGGGGATCCTTCCTAGTTTCACGTGGAAACTTGTGAGGCTTTGAAGAATGCTTAGAAGTGATAGGAAGCCCCCAGTGTTAAGAGAAATATCCAACTTGACTTGAGTGGTTTTTCATTCCATTTGCAACTAGGAAATTTGGATTCAGATTTCAGATTTACTCAACAAAAGAATCCCTGGGCATCCACCCCTTCAGAGAGGGCACCTGACAACTCCTCCTGTGGTGGCAGCTCCACAGGGACAAAGTAAGAATACTGATGCTGATGTCCCCTCACACAGACCTGAAAACACTAGAAAAATGGGACTACTTTGCTGTTGAAGCAGGTACTTCAGCAAGTGGTATCTGTACTTTCAATTTACATTTTTGTGTGCCATTTTACCACATGACTAGATTTCCTCAAAACTAGCCTGTCCAAGTAAACACTGCACGTCTTCACGGTTATGTTTTGCTCTGTTTCCTGCGTTTACACAAGTACACCCAAAGTGATCACTATGCCAAAGCTCTTCTAGATTAGTCAGGAATTTTGGGTAAGGCCCCTTCCCTGTGTCAGAGCAGGCTTATTTCATACAGGTGTCCTGGCACATTTCCAGACAAATTTGTCACACATACGATGGGCCCTTGAGAGCTTGGTTTGGGGCTTTTTGTATTGATCCTTCAGGTTCTGAAATTTGAGGAAGATTGAAATCGGACATGATGGTTTTCTATTGTTTTAATATGAGTCTGCAGGCGAGGCTGCATCTTAAGACATTAGGTAAAGGAAGCAGAAGTAGAAGTGGGTTTGGGTGTGCCATTAGTTGGCCACATGTTTGTAAAACAGATAAATGTGTAGTCACTATTTCTGGTAGGAGCTGCACCCTTCCCATCACTCCATACTCTGCTCCTTTGCTTCAGGGAAACTGTAAAAATGTGACAAAGGTCATTTATTTAATTTTGCCTTCACTGGCTGATAACAGGCTGAACTGCTTTCCTACACCTGCATTATTCCTGCTGCCCTCTGAATTGTGGTTGTACCTGTAAGAAGGGTTTGTGCCCGATTTTCCCGAAAATATCAGCCACTTCACCAATTTGTCCTGTCAAAGAAGATTTTCCAGTCCAAAACATTTCAGTGCAATTACAAGATGAGCTCCCATTTCTCTCGTTTCCCTGTTTGCAGCGCACAAACGGTGACCTCACACATGCCAGGACAAACAGACTTCTTTTAGTCATCTTGCCTACAATTTCTGAGGCATTGGCTCAATACCATTTAGTAAATGTAGGCTAGCTAGATTCCTTTATCAGAATAAAAGCCTCAGTTCTGGTCTTTAACCCGAGTTCCCCTTTTTAATAAGTAATATAGAAAACGCTGCTTATGTAGGAAGACCACTCCAATTCTCTTTTTCCCTTGGGTGTTCTGCTGTGCCGCTTACTGCGCAGGCTGGAGTTTCAGCGCAAGCGAGTGTTGATCCTGGAAGATGTGCACGTTGCCACGCATTCATCAGCAATGACAACATGTCACACACCTCCACTCCCTTACCCGACACACATGGCACAGGCTGCTGAGAGCACAGCCTTGCTTCTTGGCTCAAACTGCAACACCAAACCAACCCCTGCGCCGAGGTGCAAAGCACCCGCGTGGAAGGAAATCCCAGGCCCAAGGGAGAAGTTGGGTGCACTGCCAGCCACCCCAGCACTGCGATTGCACTGCTCTGCCATGCTGAGGGAGGTGACAGAGGCTGTAAGGGCTAGAAATTCAGTAGAGCCTTCAGCTATCCCTGTGTTCCTTGGGCTAAGATCATAGTGGGATGTAATACTGGGGCCAAATTTTTGGATACTTCCATTTCATGGAGGAGCTTGTAAGAGAATATGCAGCCCTTGACTTGGACCTGAGCAGCACACAGTATTTGTAGAGGCCAAATATCCATTACAGATATGCTCAGCTTCAGAAAGGGGAACTATAAAAATGAGGAAGCTTTTTAAAAATGAATTAAATGGGGAAGCTATGAGAATTAAGTTCCTACAAGCCGGATGGAGGTTGCTGAGGGGTGCCATGGCAGTACACAGTGCTATGCCATGAATGCCATGGCCAGTACACAGCACCTTTTCAGAAAGGCTTGAAGAATGGGCAAAAGGTAGCCAGCTTGGTTAGGCAGCAGAGCAAGGAAAGGCATTAGAAAGAAGTTCAAAAAGCTAAAGGCATGTCCAAAGCTAGAAAATAGAAAGCATCATAAACTCTGACAGACTAAATGTAAAAATGCAGTAAGGGTAGCCAAAAAGAACTTAGGAGAGCAAATCACAAAAATTATCCAAACTACCAATAATTTTGTGGGTTTTTTTTAAATACACCAAGAACAGACAACTTGCCAGAGAGTTTGTGGGAGCAGGTAAAGGCCAGGGTGTCAGAGGCATTACCTGCAAAGGCACTTTGTGTAAGAAGCAAAGCTTAGGGAATTTCCTATCTTGAACTCGTGTCACATCCAAACAGACCTACAACTGCTTTGTGCAATGAAACTTTATTTCAGTAAGCAAATTATCCCTCTTTTTGACAAGCCAGTCTCTCTCTTGCTAATGCCCTCACCCCCATTATACTACCTGGTTGAATGAACTTGACTACTCTGATGAGGGGTTGTGATACAATAAAAATTTCCTTCTAGGGAGATCTAATCTAACCGCTAGCACATACCAGTGCCTGGTAACAGATCTACAGATAGCATTTCAACCACGGGCCAGGAGTCTGTCCGTTCTGCCCCTGCCTCCTGCAACACGCATGCAGCATTGCAGAGAGGACCGCAGGCTGGAGGGTGACATCTCAGGCCCTTGCGATGAAGGGCCAGAGGCCGCAGTTGCCTGTGGTACATCTAAGCACCCCAGTTTTGCAATAGCTGGTCCACGTGGTCTCCCCTCTTTTTTAGTTCATACTTTGTAGGTTATTCAGGGAACTGCTCAAAGGTAGCCAAGGCACCTGGGCAGCAGTTATTCCTACTGGGAAGAGGGGGTAATTCTGGTTAGAGCGTAACCCCAGGGACACTGGTGGTGAGGAGTGTGAAGATGTGGCATGTTCATCCCCCAATGACTTGAGCAGCTATCAGGGCCCCCCAGGCACATTGCATTTTGAGTGATGTGTACCTCAGTACACCTCTTGAAATTTGTTTGCCCCCAAAACAGCAGGCCTAATATTAAATATCTATTCAGGTTGCTTTAAAGGTGTAGTTAGAAACATGAAATGACCCTTTGAATTATTTTACAGCTATATCTGTGACTGTGTCATCCCTCCCCCATAGACTTTTAAATGTTTACTTCTTCACTGAAATATGAGATTAATATTATTCTACTTATCTATTCTCCTATAGCAAGAGGTAAACTTTCAAAATGTCAGTGGCTTACATATATACATACAGAGTAGTTACTATCTATCCTTAAATCCTGCTGTCAGAAAATAATGAATACTTTACAAAAAAATTTCTAAAAGTACCTTAAGACGTCTTCATCATTTTTGTGCCAGAAATAAACAGACAAAAGACCCCTTTGAGTGGTGTATTACTCATTTTAAAAAGCCTGTGGAAAACTGACATACTTCCTTGTTCATCTTTGGGAAGGAACAATTTCATCAGGTACTGAAGGAGAAAATACAGTGCCACATTATGCAAGGGAGTTTCCATTTAAAATAATTGAGTACTTAAAAATCACTCTCTTGCTCATTCAATAAAGCACTCAGCAATTCTAAAGCTGGAAAAGGCCATTAGTATCTGACCCTCTTCATAGCAGAGGCAAATAAACTTCATCCAATTTCCTTCAATAATGCACTTCTTGGTTAAAGCCTATTTTCAGAAAAGGATCTAGTCTCGATTTTAAAACTTCTACAAGAGAATTTGCTGTGTCCCATGTTAGTCTGTTCCAATGCATAATCATACTCAAAGACATATATTTTAATTTTTCTGGCTTTACGTACCAGCCAGTTGGTTTGGTTTATGCCTTCCTCTATCAAAGAGAAGGATGAGCTCATCCTTCAGTTATATATAGTTAAGTCTAATAAGATTTGAGTATAAAAGTAAGAAGACTCAAAGTTTCAAAACTACAGAAGAAGCTTAAGAAAAAAGTGAAGAGGGAAAAACCCAACCTCTGGTAAAGCTATTTGTTAGAAATGTCTGGAGTAAAGGTGCTGTGACTGTAGATCAGACCATGCCATTAGGAAGGCAGAGTTCTCCAGTCTTAACTAAGACAAAATATCCATGAGCATTTGATGGGAATTTCAGATTTGTAGTGACTGATTAAGGATTATGACACAGTTTTCCATGGTTAAAATGTATCTGATAAGTGCCATGTACTTTTAATTTCTCCATTAATAGAATTTTCTCTTATTCCATTGTTCTAACTGCATAAGCTGGTGCAGTTAAAGACATTTAGAAATCTGCCTTTCTTGACAGAGATTCTACAGCGTCAAAGAAAAGGGTTTATTACAGATTAAGCAAAGCCCTTGAAGTATTTTTCTGCTAAAGTGCCTTCTTGTTGAAACATTTTCCTGAATCAAAGCCTTAATCCCCTATACATTTGAGTCTGACTGATAGGTAAACGTAGTATTGTGATCCCAGGCTCTCAGATAAAACCATGCATCAAGTAACAGTGCAAATGCCCGCTATAGCCTGCCCTTCATGCAGAGCAAACCCACAGTGGGGCTGGGAGCCCACATTCTTGTTCCCAAAAGGCAGAAGTTCCCTGATGTTTCTCTCCCACCCAACCAGAATGCTGCTCTCCTCCTCCCCACCAGCTTCAGCTCTTCCACTGGGGTGGGAAATCCACGGTGTGCGCCCAGAGTGAGTGGGAGGCAGCAGGACATTGCTCAGGGCTTGCTGGGCTGAAGCTGTTTTGGTGGCTCGAGACAGCTGTTCCACCTTGCTGGGTCAGGAGGGCTCAGGATAGCCTTGCCCGGTGACGTGAGGGGGGGGCGACAAGGGTAAACATATTTATACCTGTGTCCCCACCTTGCAAGGCTTCCCTGGATGACCCACCACTGCTGCTACTTCCACCCTGTCCTAGCACCTCTCCTGCCATGTCCTGTCTCTGCTCCTCGCAGCCCTATTTGTCAGGACTTGGCTGGGTCAGCAGTCCTCGCGCTGAAGGTGGAAAGCACAAGGCATAGAAAATAACCCAACAGAGCTGGAAGCAAAACCATTTGCCCTCTCTCAGAGGGTTGCTCTTAGGTCAGTGCAGGCATGGCATACCATTCCAGTGCCTTCAGAGGTGAAAAACTAATCCACTATGCATAGAGAAACAGCAGCTGCTGGATGCCTGCTTTGAAATGTGTAGTTGTAGGGACAATTAATGGAAGAATTTCCAGGTCTAAGATCCCTTCTTTACCTTACAAAAGGTGGATGTTCTGGCTGAAGTGTTTGTTAATATGTTTTTCATCTTTTTGTCATTTAACTTTACAGTTAACATCACCTATAATATGTCTTTTTTTAACATCAATACAACTGCATAGCAGTAAGGGCTGTTTTCTCAAAAAATTCTCTACTAAGGAAAGGGAAGGTGAGGCTCACTCTTTCTGCCTGCCAACAGGTCTGGTAATACAGCATGAAATCAGTTTTCCTCCAGAAAAATGATCTTGGAAGGTATTACAGTAAAAAGAAAAGTCACTAACAGGTTTGCCTCTCAGAAACTAAACAGTAATAGAGCTAACTAGCAAAAGAGACTGATTCTTTGGCTTTTGAAAGAGCACAGCATGTATCTATCTACTGCACTTGGATTTCCATGTAGGAACACGTGAAACAGTGGCATTATTGGGTTCACATTCACTGGTTGATTTTCCACCTAAGTCAAATATTTCAACATTTTCCAGATCATCAAACGCAAAGGTAGTTTCTTTTCACCACTGAACAGAGGGAAAGCAGCAGACACTTCTACAGCCTCAATTAAGCAGATGCTGATAGAAGATGAGAAGACTTTTGATGTTAAGGCAGTAGTCTGGCAGTAGTCCTAGTCCTTACTAGTTGATTTTGGCATATTGGAAATAAATCTGCAGGATGAGAATTTCCAGAAATGTATTTAACTATGTCAATGGAATGAGCTTCCAATAGACTTTTTACCATATTGGCAGACCAAAAGCAACTGTTGTGTGATTCATGTTTCTGTTCTGTTCTGTAATGATGTGTATAAATCATCCTGACAGTGGCATGTTGCAACACAGTCATTTTCTTTTCTTCAGAAAGGGCTCGTGCTCATCAAGATCAGTGATTTTACCAGATATATTCATTTGGCTCCATTTCCTCATACTTCATCTACATGCCAAAATAAATGCTTGCCAAAGATAAATTCACACATTTGGCAGGCTAGGAGGAGTCTCAGGAGATCACCTCATCCACCATTCTGTGCTGAAGCAGGTTAAAAGTATCTGGATACCATCCCTGACACTTTTATCTTCTTCACTTTAAGAAATCATAGAATCATAGGATTGTTAGGGTTGGAAGGGACCTTAAAGATCATCTAGTCCCAACCCCCCTGCCATGGGCAGGGACACCTCCCCCTAGATCAGGTTGCTCAGAGCCCCGTCCAGCCTGGCCTTAAAAAATTCCAGGGATGGGGCTTCCAGAACCTCTCTGGGCAACCTGTTCCAGTGCCTCACCACCCTCATGGTGAAGAACTTCTTTCTAACTTCCAGTCTGAACCATCCCATCTCTAGTTTTAATCCATTGCCTCTAGTCCTACCATTACCCGACATCCTAAAAAGTCCCTCACCAGCTTTCTTGTAGGCCCCCTCAAGATACTGGTAGGCCACTGTAAGGTCTCCTCGGAGCCTTCTTTTCTCCAGACTGAACAACCCCAACTCTCTCAGTCTGTTCTCCTAGGAGAGGTTCTCCAGCCCTCTGATCATCCTCGTGGCCCTTCTCTGGACACATTCCAGCACATCCATATCTTTCTTGTAGTAGGGTCTCCAGAGCTGGACGCAGTACTCCAGGTGGGGTCTCAGGAGAGTGGAGTAGAGGGGGAGAATCACCTCCCTCGACCTGCTGGCCACGCTTCTCCTGATGCAGCCCAGGATACGATTGGCTTTCTGGGCTGCTAGTGCACACTGATGGCTCATGTTGAGCCTCTCGCCTATCAGCACCCCCAAGTCCTTTTCTTCGGGGCTTCTCTCAAGCCAGTCACTGCCCAGCCTATATCGGTGCTTGGGATTGCCCCGACCCAGATGGAGGACCTTGCACTTGGTCTTGTTGAGCTTCATGAGGTTGGCATGGGCCCACTTCTCCATCCTGTTAAGGTCCCTCTGCATGGCATCTCTTCCCTCCAGCATGTCAGCTGCCCTACACAGCTTGGTGTTGTCGGCAAACTTGCTGAGGGTGCACTCTATGCCACTGTCCATGTCACTGACGAAGATGTTAAATATATCCTAACACTTTGCCACTTTCAGACAGAAAGACTTACCTAATATCCTGCCCAAATGTTTTAGGTGAAACTGATTCTCTCCCGCCCTTCCCTAAATGGACATGCAAAATAATTTACAGTTGTTGTCCCATCTGCATCATTCCTTCCAAGATGCTGTGCCATTTCTCACTCTTCTCTTTTCAGTCCAGTGCCTTCACCTTCCTTTTTGTGAGTCACATTTTCTACACCTCTTATCATGCTTGTTGCTTTTCTGTGCTTTTCTCTCACCTGTGTCTACTTACTACTTCCAGCTGAGAGAAAGGACTCCAGCTGGGACTTCACCACAACTTCAGAAAGTGGAACATTTGCTACTGCTGCCTATGTAAAGAGAGTTTTATTGTCAGAACAAAGCTCATCTCTTCCTCAGCAGTATCTGATTGTTGACATACAGCTTGAGCTCTGTAGTGCGGATCACAGAACACCAGAATAGCAAGGGGATAAAGAGAGACTATCTAGCAAATGATACCTAGCAATCTTCAAAAGATGTTTGTCTCACTTGTTCTTTAAAACGTGCAACAGGGGAGATTTCATGATCATTGTAGGCGTTCTGTTCCAGTGCTTCACTATCTTCACATTTAGATGTTAGGAGACAAAAATGCTATGTTAGATCATACTGTAGAGTCCAATCAGAAAAATCTCCCTCTTCTGCTGTGATGCTGCCTAGCCAATAACTTTCAATTTTGAGCTTGTCTCCTGAATTTCTCCTTCTTAAGGAGGAAGACTTTTGTATTTGTCTTTGCTGAATTTCAGCTGTTGATTTCAGATTCTCTCTAATTTTTTAAGCATGTGTTGAATTATGATGCTTGTGTCCACAGTAATTGCAACCTTGACCTATGCCACTCTTATTCACTAATATTATGATCATAGTCTCTTGTTGGTCCACCAAACTGTCAAGAGAAATGCTGAACAAGGCCAGGTCCAGAACTGAGCATCACCAAACTTCAACTGAAATTTGACAGCAAAGAGCTGGTGAGTGTTCTTTGAGAGCAAGTTCACAACCATTACACAGCTTTCTTCTCACAACCACATCAATACTGTATATCATTAGTTTCCATATGGAAACATCATGGAGATGTGGCAGAAATGTCACTGGGACTGAGATTATATCATATTAGTTGTATCCCCTTTTTTCCCCACTAGGCTACTTTACCTGCCAGAGGCAGAAAATAAACAGGCTTGGCATGACCTATTCTCAACAATCTTTGTTGGATTTTTGTTTTATAATTTTATAATAATTTAGGTACTTACAAAGTAATTTTTTTAACAGCTTGTTCCAGAACCTTCTCTGGAATCAAAGTTACACTGACAAGTCCAAAAGAGTGGCATTTCCTCCTGTATAAAAACACAGACAGAGCACATGTCCATGGAGTTTCCTAAATCCTCATATCAGACTACAGGTCTCATTTCACACCTGAAACATTGCTACTGTTTGCTCAGAACTTCAGTTTTCACCATCAAATCTATAACCTCATCAGAGGTTCAAGCATGACAAGAGTGACATTTACAGGGTTTTTCATTGTCAAGTGCCACTGAGCATTTGCCAACTGTTTTTCTCAAGGGTTTGTGACTGAAAGTAATACGTGCTAAAAGGGATTTTACACCAATAGATTGGACACTGTCCCAAATCAGACAGCGATGGCAGAATCTCTCTAGGCAAAATGACCGAAATATTTGCAAGGGGACAACATTTATGTGTTTTCTTTCCTAGCTCCGATGTTGGAATTGCTGACTTGTTTTGATTAAATCTTTCAAGAAAAAAATGGAATTATAGGGAGAGGGAAAGGCAGTTTCCTGGGTGGGATACCACTTCCTGAATGGAAGCTTGCGACACTACAGACATTGCAGTTATAACTCTTCCTGGTTGTCCTACATGGAAAAAAACCTCCATGTCCCCGCTGTACCTTCCATATGAGTGCATTAGAAATTTGAGCTATGTTCACATCATTTTCCAGGAAGCAGAAAATATTATTACCCCCTTCTTACAGTGAGGAAAACATAGAGGCCTTGCTCAAGGTCAAAATGAGTCAGTACAGAGCACAGGATGAAACCAAGCTAGTCTCATGTTTTAATAACATGTGCTCTCCTTTTTTTCCTCCTTTCTGATACTGTTCACATGCGTAATCTTATCTCCAACTCAGAAGAGTTCCTCAGAACTCTATAGTTGAAATAATGGTGAAGATCAAAGAGAAATGAGCTTTCTGACTGGACAACCCCCTTATTTTATGCTCTATGGATTTACAACACCCTAAAGAAATGTTAGGAGTTATGGCGTGACAAATGGACAGTTACTGAAGTTAGCTGTCATACAGCACATATGTTCTTCCAAAAATCACTTTTTGAAATGCAGATATCCCTTACAGAACCATTTATGAGGCAAAGAGACTGCTCTCTTCCCCTGCCTTTTTTTTTTTTAATATAAAATATAATAAAAGGGATAAAAATCAGAACTACAGTGAGGCTGGGCAGTGGTGATGTTGCTTCAGAGAAACTCTCAGCACGTGTCCATCGCTCTGGAATCTAAGCAGGGATTCAGGTGTCCCTCAGAGAAATACCCATTGCTCCAAACAGTCATTAGCCCTTGAGCTGACTGGTGTCCTCACCTCAAATCACTACAGCTAAATGCTCCAGAAGAAAGTGGGCAAAAAGCTTATGATACGCTGGACAGTGGGGACTGAAGGAGAATTTATAGACATGCTCTGAAATGTGTCTGAACAGCAAACAAGTAACTGCATTTCTCTGCCTACAAACCAGTCATGGCCTGATCAGTGAATGCGTGTATTTTCCTACCTCATTTAACAGAGAGAGGGTTATTTTTAAGGTAAGGACCTGTGTAAGTGCATTCCAATTTTTTGAGTGTCTAAGACTGCCAAAGGCTATTGTGTAGATAAATATTCATTGGAAAAAATACACTGAAAGAACCATTCTACCCTTAAGCTACTGAGGATGCACAAGATAGAAATGACCCTGTGTTCATATATAAAACAGAATAAAATAAGGTCCATCTGAAACACATTGTAGTCGCCACTCTCATTTGCATGCATGCCATGTTGTTGCGTGCACAGCAACAGATGCTTGAAAAATCAGGTGTATGGAAAAAACTTTATCTAGAATGCTTTGGCTGGTAGATGAGAAACTCAAGGGAGAGCCACTGTAGGAGCACTAGGCAAGAGAACAACCCACAAAGGCTCTTTACAAGGCAGGGAACATAAAAGCAACAGCAAATTACCTGTGAGGCAGCAAAGCTTTTCCTTCTTTTTCACTTCCATATAATTACATGTTGTAATATTCTTTCTGTCTAAAGGTCATGGTGTGTTTATAACCACTAAACCAGGAAAAACCTGCTCTTTTAGCAGGATACAAACTTCTTCCAGTTATTCTAGCTACAGGCTTAAAAAATTAAAATGGATTGGCCCAAAAAGCTTGGAAATTTCAGATCCCTTCTCCAAGGGTAAAGAAAAAAGAAAATGGGAGAAGTGATCTCCTACATCCTCAAAGGCCTTTTTCCCCCAGGGTTAATTTACTTGTGCTTTTGGGCACTAATTCCTGTAAGTCCAGAATACTGTGTGGTGAGCTGTTGCATTTGGCAAAGTGGCAAAATATGGCAATCACGTTCAATGTTGTTTCTTTTGATGAAACACAGCAATTTGTAAATTCTTTGGGGTATAAATGGAGTTCATTCTTGGCCAATCCTTTGCAAGTACTGTAATAAAAAAAGGTTAGGCACAACAGTAAGACCCAAGGACACAGGGCAGGATGGCATAGGTTGATAATCTATCCTGTTGGGATGGAGTTAGGGATGGAGAGAAAGCACTAGCATAGACGTTGGTTTGATTCCTGGAAGATGCTGGCTAAGTTCCTATTTCTTGCATATGCTTGCTGTGTGCCCTTACAAAGGTCACTTAGAACTAGCTCCACAAACAGACACATGCATTATATGCCATTGTTGATCTAGGACTTAAGTCTTTCTGCGCCTCAGTTACTTATCTGTAAATTCCAGACAACAGTACTTCCCTATTTTAGTGTGGTATTAGGAAGACAAATACATTAAAGACATTTAAATGCTGCAGTGAAAAAGGTCATGCAAGTAGCAAAGGTGGAAAGAAATGAGTGTCAGTTGCTAATGGTTTCCAGGACTCCTGAGCGTGGAGATAGCACAGGGACTGGAATCAAGGAAGGAAGAAAGAAACAGGATGGAAGAGAGCTGCCAGTCCCCATGATACACTTTCCTGGTGGGCAATAAGGGGTGCTTAGTTTAAAAGATGATAGCAAAGTCAGTGCCCTTTGCAAAGTAGAAGATGTCTGAATCTATTCTGTGAGCAAGATAAAATCCTCCAAAAAGCTGTGGGAGAAACCAAATGCTTTTCCCCATGGAACTGCTTCCGGCCCTTTGGCTGTGGGCAGGTATGCTTTGATAGCTTTCTCTGTGAAAGGGGAGGGGTGTTTGTGGAGTTTTATTTAATACCTTCATTTGGAGGTTAGCACCCTGTGATCGCAGTTTTAACCTGCTAGTATGCTTCTGGCATTATACCCCAAGAGGAGGGGTATAATGTGAGCAGGGGTTAGGAAAAGGCAGGTTTTTTTCCCACTGGACAAATCACTTTTCTTTGTCTTTCTTTCCCTATTCCCAGCACTGTCCTGGCAGGCTGCAGTCCCCAGGGAGGAGAGATATCATAGCTTGACATCCAGTGGGTGCCTTGTTTCTAATTTCCTGCAGAACTGAAAGTGGTTGTTGCCGTGATGACTGGAAAAGGGCCTTCTTAAAATGTTACAGCCATTAGATCTCTAGGACCACAGTAACTCTGCCAGAACTTTCTTATGATCTCAAAGGAAACTTTTGGTGAAGGATTTGCACTGACCTTATGAACAATGTGTTTTACATCCATTCTTTCCATCATTTTCCTCTTGAGGAGAGCTGGTGGGAGACCAGGCAGAATGCCCCACCTGCATTTGTCAACAGCATCACACTTCTGAAAAGCCAGGCAACCACACAGTGTGTCAGCACACCAACAAACCCTGGCACTGCACAAAGGAGGATGCAGAGACCCACCCCAAAAAAGGGTTAATCAGACATACCACCACCCACTTCCCTCCTGACTGGGAACTAGAACTTTGTACATCGGCACTAGTTTTATTTGAGATTCTAATTACTGTACAAATATTGATTACCACTTAAAACATGCAGTTCAAATGGATGATTGTCTCTGAATTACTGTTATGATAGTCACTTACAAGAAGTCCCACTTCCTTGAGAGATATGGTGTGAACCCACAAAGTTCATGGACAATGGGCACAAGACCTTCCTTCTGGAAGGAGGCTACAGTATCTGCTGGATAGGGGTTGAGTTTGTACCTTGTGTTCCTTAGAAGCAAAAAGATTCTCTTCTCTTCCTACATAGGCCATCTCCTAAAAAAGAAAGGGTAGAAACAAATGTTTAAACACACCAGCTGAAATCACCATTATAAAAAACAGAGGAAAAGGGGCATATTCAACTGGCATAAGTACCACCAAGTGTCTTCTTTGTATCCTGCTCTCTGACTCAAGACACTGTCACTATGCACTTCCCTCAGGCTCTCTGAATTGCTCTCCAGAGGTACTAAACCCACTACAGGCACAGACATTTAGGTGGAATTTAGGCTGGCTGTAAATGGCCCAAAGCAATTTAAAAATAAATTAGAAGACAGAGACTCAGAAAAAAGAAACATTCTCCTTGTTCATTGATATCCTCTGCTCCTTGAAGACCTGATGTGGACTAATTAAAGGTCTCAGATTTCACGGAACACTGTTTTCCCGTATTTTTTGTACGGAGTTTTTCTTGCTCTGTTATTTTTAATTTTGAGATCAAATCTTGGCAAAAGCAGAAACAACTCTTATACAATACATGATACAGTTTCACTTCAGTGATAACTCTTGTCAGCAGGTTTTTCATCCACAGAGTTCTCAATAGCTACCCCCCAAAAGGTTCCTCACTCCCTCTCCATGCAATGAAGCAGGTTTTATAAATGCACTGGTATTTCAAAATATGTCCTCTGGTGGGAGAGAGAACATTCCCTTCTTTCCCGTCCTGGGCATCACTCTCTTCCAAGTCAGCTTTTATCTCTGTTGAGGGGAACAAAGCCTGATGTATCTCTGTCTTTTGAGCAAAAAGGAACGAATGTTCCTATGGGCTTAGATCCAAACACACTGAAGGTAACACAAAGTCTCCCAAACAATTCAACTAGCTTTGCACCAAGCTCACCAAAGATAAACATATGCAGTGTGTGTAATGAAAATAAATGAGCATCCGGATTTTAAGCCTCTGCCAGCCCATCCGGTGAAGCTCAATGAGGCAGCTGCTGTCAAATTCTCGACTAAGCCAAGCTAATAATGCTATGAAACAGGTGAGGAAATCAAGCTGCAGGTATATGCTTCTTCTGAGTGGCATCAAAAATTGGCAGGAAAGAGCATCCTGGTACAAGTGCATGAGCTGGAATACAATTAAGCTGGCTCCATAGCAAACCTACACTTTCTTAGTGAGCTGAAGATTTGACAGAGACACTTGCTTGGCAGTGCGTCATAGTGATGCCATCATCAGCACTCTGTGCTGATGTCCAAGTGAATTATTAAAGCAATATAGTTGCATGAGTACATTGCAAAGAAGAATAATTCTTTAGAAGATGGCTTTGTACGGAAAATGGTCCAGCTGTAGATCCTGCTACGCTGGTCTGCTCCTGGGTAGGAATTGTGGTCTTGTATCTTCTAGTGAAGGCTCACAAAAGAGATGGCAAAATGAGCAGTGTCTTACTCTGCAATGCTGTACTGGGGGGTGGGGAAGAAGCTCTATCTTAAAAAAGCCTTGAGGCAGGAGAATGGCCAGGGTCCCAGTGATTTACCTGAGGAAAACATGGTGCAGGAGGAAATCATCTGTTTAGGAGAGACTTGCAAGAAAAAAAGCTCTGTGCTCCAGATGAGGCAGCTCTCTTTCCTTCCAAGTGTCTATCTGCTAGAACAAATACCCAAGAAGAGTGTCCTGCAGCTCTGCACCACTGCAGTACTCCTTCCTTGGATGAAGCTAGAAGCTGACTCACTTGAGTAAGACCATTGGTGATGGGAACTGGTCATGAAAGATCCTGTGGTAGCTTCAGCTGGAAGGTGAACATTGAATCCCAGCTGATGATGGCATTGCCTATGCAGATTCCTTTTCACCGCTCTGCCCAGCTTAAAAAGCATTCAGCAGTCCTCATTTTCTGCTTTTACACTCTCCAGGCTGCTGATTTTCTGCTATTTCCCACACCAAAGAGAAGTGCTTTCCAGCAACTGCCAGTTTCTACTGTGGAGAGGTGTTACGTAGATACATTAATTGATTGGGAAGAGATTTAAGACCATCAAGCAAAATATCTAACAGAATCTCAGAAAACTCCTCTGATTGCTAGTACCAAAGTTTTAACTCCAGGTAGTGCGTTTCCAAATGTATTTCTTTTGTTTCTATGCTGGCTGTAGCAAGGACTAACGCCAAACAGTCTTTACATACAGAAAACCTATGTGAGTTGTGTCAGGCTAAACCAGCACATAGCAGGGTATTCTGGCACAGTTCACTAGCGTGTTTTCTGCCCCTTTTCACCCAGTCCCTATACCTTAGCCTGTTGCTAAAAGTGCTTGGCCTTGAAGAGGTCTACTCTCCCCAGGCTTCCCCCAGCTGGCCCTAACGTCCTTGACCAGTGGGGTGACACATGACCTTGGCAGAAGACAATTTTAATGGGTAAGTCTTGAATTTTAACCCCAGCTTCTGTAGCTCACTATACATTTTGATTTCATCTATAACCCTAATAAAAGACACTTGCTATGAAGCTAAGCTGTGCAGAAGTGCCTGCTGTTTTCCTGGGAAGTAAAAAAAAAAAACAACCCTCACATATTACAAGCAACTCTGAGCCATCAGATGTGCTCTGCAGCATTTATTATCTGATTTGATGTGTTAATGGCTGGTTATTCTCATTAGCTGTTCTCTGGATTGATACAAGCTGTTTTTCTGCACTTAGGCTGTGCAGCCTACTGTGTAAAGGTAATTAGCATGGGGCCTATGGATTAACTGGAGAATCAGATGTCAGCTGTGTTTCCATTCCCTAGCAGTGGCCTGAAGGAAATGATGCTTCTGCAGTGCAGTTGGCTATGCCGTGTCGAGAGCCCCTGGCTGAGATAAAGGCACCATTGTATAAGCAGGAAGGCAGTTGCTGCCGTTATGAATTTACACAAGGGAAAGACCAGACAAACATGGCAGAGGTGAAGCAGAGCCATAGAGATTAAGATATTTGTTAAACAAGAATATGCCAAGTGGGAGACAGGGATCTGCAAACATGCTGCTTTGCAGAAGAGTGCTGGCTTTTACGCAGTTTTATCTGGCTGCTCCAGTTGCTGTGACAGATCCCTCCCTTGTGTTAAATAAAAATTGTCCATTGTGTTAAGGAAATATGTGCAAGGATGATTGGTCACTCTGTACGAGAACCAATAAAAGATCAAATGAGGGAAAGCTACATAAGTAATTTCAGCGGAGCAACTCTCATCTCATGAGGCCTGACATTTAAGCAAACAGACATTCTCTTGATGTGTGTGAGGTAATGCTGTCCTCAAGGGCAAAATCACTTTAAGTGATATGGCTGCAAGAAATATAGTACTTCACCTTATTTTAAACCATCTGTGAACATAAAGCCTTTTGTTTCATTCCTTTGTAGTTAGAGCGGGTGCAGGGTAGAAGGTGGAAACTGAGAGCATGAGTGACACCTATTCTTATGCTGAAAAGGGGTTGTCTTTACAGCTGGAACAAAGAGCCAACAGACTTCAGCTCTCAGGCATAAAATCCTTCTCCAGGTTGCATTGCTTCCCAGGCATTGCTTCCCCTGATCCAGGCATGCTTTCTGTTGCCACAAAGTATTACAAAAGGTAGGGCCAGATCCTAGAAGGAAACTGGAAAGAGGTCTTGCTGCCCAACATGATAGGATTTCTTGGGTGTTGCTGATGGATGAAGCAAGGCAGGTAACAGCCGCCTGCTTGCATAGCATGCCAAAACCCAAGTAAAGAAAGGCAAAAAATAGCACATACCAAAAGCAAAACATTGATTTTCAGGTTAGAGGAGGAAAAGCATGGGGAAAAGCATAAACAAAGTGTTGGAAAAGCTGAAGCTAGTGGCTCAGCCTGGGATCTTAAAGAGAGTCTTTGAGTACAAGGACTGAAAAAAATGCACATAGAGTCAGAGGGATTCAGGCCCATCTAGATCACTTTGAAAAGCCTAATTCAACCCAGCTCAGGTTTGTGTCTAAACTGAATTTGAAAAACTGAAACACACCAAGGAAACCATAGGGACTCACTGTGTTCAATATGAGGGACACAGGCAAGAAAAGAATGTCGCCGTTGATGTACATTGCTTCATCTGCAATACCATCTGCTGATCCACTGGAGAAGCTGGTCAGCTGAACACAAAGATGCAGACACACCATGGCAAGAAGGAAGAAATCCACTCACCCACCACCCCTGGCATCCATATTACCCATGCCTGGTGTGGCTGTGGCAACATCATTCCAAGATCACTGCTATTGCACTCAGATTTTACAGAAGGGTCTTCTGACTGTATGGTAACATGTTGCTATTAGCAATTTACAAGTGCAATCCCCTTAACTGCTAAAAGTGTATCTATAACTATGTTCTGGTCCTAAAACTAGCTCTAAAGCATATCATTAGAGTAGCCATGATATGGATGTGATCCCCCTGCTTTGAACTTGCATGAGGCTAAATCAAGGCTAAATGACTTACACCCATGGATTATGGCAGCCAGTTAATGCCTACTACAACTCCACCTAAACAAACCATCATTGTGCAGATCTGCCATATTGACTGCCTGTCAGTCAACAGATGCTTGTGTTCTCCTGAAATACCCAGTAGCCCACAAAAACACTACTGGGTCCCTTTAGAGGAACTCCCTAAAGAAACAATGCGCTATACTCAGAGAAGTAGATTACTTGGTCTATAAAAATGTTCTGATCAGCAGAAGCATCTATTAGTGTGCCCTCAAAAGGGAATATTCATTATCATGCCCATGCTAAAGGGCGCTAAAGATTTGACCGGTAATGATGGTTTTGAAGATGTGTGCAATATATCAGCTGCTACTAGCAAACTTGGGTTGGCCGTATGTGGGAGATAATGTAGGTCCATCTTGACAACAGGTGATTACGCATTCACTTCAAACAGATCGCTCTGAAAAAGCACGGCACAAGCAGAAGCCAGGAGAAAGAAGCAGGGGGGATGAATCTGTTTCTTCTCCTGCAGCTGCCTTACAACGGCATTGTCATTAGCTGCAGGAAAGACAGAAAGAAACCATGTGACAGTACATTGGATATGTTGACAGTGATGAGGAAGGGCAAATCGTGATCCGCCTGGGACAGAAACAGTATCAGATGTTAAAGCAGAGGTTCACTTTCATGATTAGGGGAAAATGCTAAACAACACAGCTGCACATGCATCCTAACGCAACTGTACTGCTCCAGGGTAGTTGGGCCGATACTGAGAGAGTATGCACTGGTGACCTACAGACCTGTCTTACATTCACATTCTTATAAACCCGGGCAAGCAGCCCCAGCCTTTGAGGAATAATCAGGATGGGCACAATGGGAGAAAAGCAATCTTAGCTGCTTATTCCCATGGAACTGCCTGCAGGCAGACAGGGAACTCAGCAGTGGGTCCTCAGAAACTGTTTCACATTGGTAACCGGAAGATGTCAGCCACAAGCAGCTGTGACAGCATTTTAGGCAAACCAAGTGGTAAATTGATGGCATGTAGTGACACAGATTAAGTCAGCCTCAAAACAGCCTGACTGGGGGCAAGAGAAGAGCAAGCCACGTGCTGTCATCAGCTGCGCCATCGTGTGTGTGACAGCTGGAGGCCCAGGGTTTTGCCAAGCTGTTAGCCATATGGCAAATGAGGCGGAGAACCATTAAACTACATCCCCACAATGAACGTCTGCAGATAATGGAAGTGTGGGGCCGTTAGTACACCGTAGATTTTGCTTCACTTCTCTGTATGAAAGGCAAATCACACACACATCCCACATTCACTTGCCACTCAGGTAAGTAGGGAAATAGTTCATGGTGCCATTGACCTAACCTCATGGGTGAGTCACCCAGCAGGATACGTTTGGGACGGCAACGTCCTGCTAGTCATGCTTGTCTGAGGCCGCCAGAGCTGGGTACAGCCCGGGCCTCTTGCCTTCCAGACGAAGTATTTTCTCTGAAGTCTTAGGAGGGTTGTTAGGGATAAAAACAGGGCTAATGTTCAAGGGATTTGGTTCTAGAGTTAACGAAGGATTTGAATTTGGCACCAAAGCCACTGAAAGGGGAGCCCTCTCTACCCCCAGTGGTAAGAAGTTGATGTGATTGCCCTCTGTTAAACACAAACAGTAAACCTTGATCTTCCCCCAGGGCTGAGCTACAGAAAAGGGCTACGATTCAGCACTTCAAATTGCAGGCAGACGCTGTGATAAGATGTGGAAATTTGATGCAAATTATTTACGACATTTATGACACCACTTTATTTACTGGTACCACATTATTTACTGGTACTGCAGCTTGATAATCACAGCAATAATTTTCAAATTACCTTTGCTCAGCATTCACTCTCTTTTATAAATGCTGAAATGCTTCCTGTTCTTGAGCAGAGAGGGTTTCTAAGACTTTCCTGTGCTTGTATATTGAAACAACTTGCAAATGACTACAGAGGCCCAATGAAATTAAGGCTGATTTTCAAGGGCATAAATGACAGTAAGCCCTTATTTCTTTACAGACAGCAGGACACTCAACTAATGATTTGTCACAGTCCACACAGGAAGTCTCACGTAGAACACTGCATTAATTTCATGGCTTCTAATGCTCAGCTAGTGGGGTAAAAATAAACAAAAAGCCATCAAACCAACTTTTTTCTCCTAGCATTTACTTGCTCCTCATATGCAGAGGTTGGCTCTGACTCTGTATCTATCTGAAGAGCATGCATGTCCCAGAAGCCAGTATAGTTAAGATGATATCTGTGCCTGATGATAAGCTGTACCTTGGGACATCTGCTCAGTATTGACTTGCTTAGGTTTAATTGTTGGCTAGGGCGCATGGTAAACCAGGAGATCAGATATGTGCTGGGAGTAGGTGGAAGATCAGAAATACGATCCTGGGAGCCAGTATCTTGGCATACTACATATCCAGACAGGTAGTATTGTAAAGTTGACTACGAACAGGAAACTTTCCCATTAAATCAATTATCCATTAAGAAATTAGCCAGAACAACAGAAAAAGGTAAGTCCAAGTGCTTCAGAATAGACACAGCTATGCAAGACATCCCAAGTCTCACAACTTCTAAGAGATGCTCAGGAAGACCAATCTCACAGAAGCTATTCTCCATCAAAATCATCTGACTCAATATGAGGAGACACTGGAACATAATTATTCCATGATGGCCATCTTTCAGTTGTGCTTTTCTGATGTGTGCCCCCCAGGATAAAGGCAGACATGAATTATTTAACTTAAACAGTGTATATTTTTATCCCAGAGCCATCTATAAACAAAAGCACATTTATATGCTTATTATGTATAATGTGATAAAAAGAAAAAAGCAAACACAAACCAATGAATCACTTCTGTGGAAGGGTTTTGCTTAATCATGTGCATTGTCATGCTGAATGATGCTGTTGTGAGTATGCTGACACATCTTCAGCTTAGTTTTCTCACTTGATTAAAAGAGAAATCTCCCTAAAATACTCGTTCACATTAGCAATTTGATGTGTTGTCTCATTCCTGTGTTTTTGCTAATTAAGGACATTGTCCATCACAGGGCAAGATAGCAGGTAGCAATCAGATATTAACTGTGCTCCATGCTGTGTAATATATCCGGCACAGATGAGCAGACCAGAAAAAGCCCAGAGCAAAATATGAGCCTGCTCACATGCTTTCTAAGGTGTTCTCTGAATTTACTATGACTAAAAGTAATTGGCCTCTTTACACACCTTTGAATTGCAACCATTGTTGTCATCACACTATAATGAAATTTATCTCCCCTAATTTTGCTGTCCTAAAACATGAGTGTCTGGGCTACTTCTGTAGGCTGTCTTTCAGGCTGATGAGGGAGAGCGAGGCATCTTCTGGCCACATGCCTCCTTTAGGAGTGGTCAAAGCCTGGTGAGCAAATCCCTCCCATGCCTCTGTACTCATGTGGACTGGTAAGAACTGCACACGCATCAGTAAGAGGGAGTAACAGTGCATCTCTGGCGAGGCTTTTCGCTGGTCCTGGGAAATACTTAGTGTTCACAGACCCCTTTGAAATAGGAGGGCCAGATCCTCACCTCATATCTACTCATGTCCAGTTGCAAGGGCCACAGAAGCTTGCAGGTACTGAGCTCTCCTAAGGATAAATACTTTGGAGAGGCAGTGTGTCATCATAAAATATAAGCTAGCATAGTCTTATTGTAGCACCTTTACTCAGGTATTGCCATTCTTATTCTCACTGCAAAGTCAAATTTGTTCCCTACCATCCCTACACCATGAAACCCACTGGCCTGCAGTATCCGCTATCTGCTTCGCATCCAACACCTAATCGGACATGTGTTGGGTGATTACATGTCACTTACTTAAAAACTCCATCCTTCCTTCCTATGCTGTGAAAGCAGTGATGTTTTCAGTAACACAAACCAGCTGGGTGTAACAAAGTCTGAAATTACTTACGTATTTCAAATTCACTATCTGTTGTTTCTGGAGTCTGTGTGCTTCACAGGAAGTTTATTACTCAGCCAGACTACCCTTTGCAGCATTACAATACAGGCTTTTGCTCGCAGGTCAAAATTGTATTTCTCAATCTGTATTTATTTGACAAACTCACAGTGAGGGTTTCTGTTCTGCTATAACCACAGATTTTCTTATTTACAGACCGGGTAAACCTAATAATTAGTCTAGTGAGACAATTAGGCAAACACCATTCATTATTAAGTGTGTAAACAAAATAGGTCTACATCAGCATTCACAGAGCTGAACAGCTGACCTTTCCACTATAGCAAGCCTTTGCCTTTTCTTATCTGCTTTTCTTGTATTTGCTGCTCCAGTTGTGAGGTTCAAACAGACCACAAGATGCCCCTCTTGCTTTCATCCCACCACTGTAATAGTTGGTCCCATTTTCAGACAGCACATAGGCAGGAAATCCTGCCTGGTGGCCTAACATGCTCTGCAGGAATGTGTCAGTGTCAATGAATTTCTGATGAAGCACAGGCTGATTTCTGCAGGAAATATTCCTGCCAGGCTGATTTACACTAGAAGCTAGCCTGCTCCCTGTTAGTGTGGCTGGCTGGCACCTACACAGCTGCCACGGCAGGCAGCTTGGGTCCCAGCTTTTCCAAGGTCCCAGCTCCTCAATAGCCTGCCTTTGGTAATAGAGACAGCTGGACCCATGACCATCCGACCTCTTGGCAAAGAAGAGATTATTCCACTTCGCATTGAAAGTGTGTCAGCAACTGCTCTCTTTGGATCTCAGTGGTATTCTCATCACCTGCCATTTCTTATTTTCGGGTGACATTTTTCACCTCTTTATCCCCTGAAGGATCTGCATTTGTGTATTAGGTGTATTGTATTGTCCAGGATGGTGCTGGCTTCATTGCTGCCAGCAGAATTCAAGACATCTTCAAGAAACAGCACAGTGTTGTTCTCAGCTGCCCTCTTTTTTTAACAAAGTCCTCCTTTCCTCTTGAGCCTGAAGATTTCTTACCTGCATTGAGCTCTTCTCATGGACCACATGTATCAGAAATGAACCATATAAAACAAACTGACCGATGGACTTGGGTAGAATGTGCTGGTGCAACAGCAGCAAAACATGCTGTAACAGCAGTAGGCTAGGAAGGTTAGGGGAAGAGCATGAAGAAAACCTAAATGCATAGGACAGGTGCAGAGATATTAGCATGGTTTAATCACACTCTGCACAAACTGAGCTACCATCTTAGGCTGGGTGGCTTCTTCTGGTCCTTGACACACAGAGCTCAAGCTCCCACAGCTGGATCCAACTCTCAGAAGTCCATTACCCATCAGTGCTTCTTGTAATGCTTAAGGCCAGATTTTCAGCTGATTCAGTTGATTTTTTGAGATCATTGGAATGCCCAACCCTGTGTGGAGTACCCAGTCACCCTGAAAATCCTACCAAGAAGAATAAAGTGCATGGAAGACCTGTGCCAGTAAACCATAGCAGTCCATCAACCAGAATAAAGCAGAGAGTAACCTCTGCTGGGAATTCATACCCTTGCAGAAAATATACTGGTTTGCCAGTGCCACTGTAACTTAGTGAACATGCAGCCTCCCATTAAATATTTCATCACAAACCATGAGACAGCAAGGCACCAGAAGCTATACATTTTTTATAACAATCATAAGGGTCCATAAGACCCATCTAGTCTTTTTTTTTCTCTGATACAGAATTTTTTGCCAAGAATCAGCTTTCAAACAGTGGAAGCACTGTGTTTTGGGTGGTTGATCAGCCCATTTAAATTTTGTTACCTATTGAGGCCTTCACACTTCCTGAAGGCTCTCCTCTGTCTACTTGAATTTTTTGTTTGATGGAAATGCTCTTCAGCCTCCAAGTCTAAAAGGCACAGGTTTCATACACACCTGGTTTTCTTCTGGGTACATCTCACTGTGAAGCCCCAGGGAAAGACTACATGCATTAGGTTTGCATTGGTCTACGTGGCATTTGCTGATCTGCTGGAATCAGAACTGGAGCTAAGGCCCATCCATGAAACACCTCCCATGAAATGCCTTTTGAACCATAAATGAACCTTGAACAGAGTTATCCAACAAGAGCAAAACTTCTTCAGGAAGCTTTTCCCCCTACTTGCAGGGGCCAAGGCTACTTGCTTCTGCACTGGTAAATTCCTGAGACACCTGTATTTTCCTGTTACAGTAAAGAAATATAGGAGTGGTCAATCTGCACTTAGCCCCGAGGCATCTGCAAGACAAAACTGGCTCTGGCTTGTTCAGTTCTGATGCCAGAAAAACAATTAAATCAAACCCTGAACCACCCACAAGATGATGAAAGATGTGCTTTACCTGCCTTCAATAAATATTTGGTCACCAAAAATCTGTCACAGGTGGGAACACAGACTTTAGGCCTGCCTTTTGCTCTGCTGCTTTTTCTTTACATGACAGTTCCTCACTCCACTATGTTTCCACGAAGGGTACAAATGGGAGTGACCCCAACAAGAGAAACCAAGAGAGGCTCAGGCTAAACCACACACAAGCTTGTCTTTGAGAGACTAGTTTTAACAGCCCCACTGCAAATTAGTGAACTTGTGTTTTCAAAGTAAATACCTGCCTTAACAACTGCCTTAACATATAGCTGAAATACGATGCAGTTTCTCTTTGTTTCTGGGCTTTTTCCTTTTCCTTAACATGGCAGTGGCTCACTTGGATTAGGCACCGGACTCAAAGAGTGAGTTCATGCAGAAAGAGTAGCACGTAGAGAATCACCTACTTCTCTCTCTCCACTGACTTTGAGGATTAACCTTTGGCATACACCTCATCATTTCCTTCTGGCTGATTTGGGGAGCTTCTTGCTCAAATTGATGCTTTCTCTCAAGGTTCATACTCTGCAAGGACACATGTAGAGGGCACCTCAGTATGTAACTTGGAGCCAGTTAAACTAGACAGCATAATAGACCCTATATCAAAGGGTTACATCTTGCAGTACATACATAAACACATTTATGGATTGTTGTCCCACATAGCAAGGCAGACAGGAAAATTTAATCAATCCCTTCGGTCTTTCTAACACTTGAAATAGTAATAGAAAGAGAGAACTGAGAGTCTGTGACTGACCACGCAGTGTAAATTCCTTCTTCAGCTTAAATATTGAAGTCACCACAAGATTTCTGTTGTTATAAATCCTTAGTCATGCAGCTTCCACCCCTCAGCTCTTATATGGCAGAAAATACAGGGAACTAATAGCTTATTAGTGTGACCTCTGCATTGAGGCTGATGCTTCATGATGCAATTCCTGTGGTTCAGTTAAAGCCATCTTTTTGCTGTAAAATTCCTGTGTTGCATTTGAAACATTTCACTCTGATATATTAAGAGCTTTCATAGGTGATAGGTGGCAACTGAGGTGAGATCAATAAATACAAGTCCCCTCTGGCCTTCTGGCTTTGAGTTCCTACCTAAAGACAACCTGCAAAGGGAAAAGATGTTGGGCGTTTTCTTTTTAGTTTCTTTTTTGATGTAGAAGCATATGTGGAATAGCTTGATGTTACTTTAGAAATATCAAGCCTTGCTTTCATTTCCTTACTGGAGACTACTTTTGGAACAAATTCTGCTTCTTTTGAAGGGTTTTTTAAGCCTTCTTGGGATGAAACTAGGAGAAATTTGACCATGGTTGCTGAACACTCAGAGGATAAAGAACATGAGAAATGTAAACTATAGTGAAGGGAGAGTGCAGAGTTAAGAGCTCTAAGAAAACTAATTAAGTAAAGTTAAATGTAGGACGAAAGCAGGGTACTTTTCAATAAGTATAATGAAGAGCAGAAAGGAAAGGAAAAACAACCCACACTATTGGCTATCCAGTCTTCTTTAAAATTACATAAAGCAATAAATCTGTGGAGGAAAATCCGCAGTCAGCAAGGGAATACTCAAAAGGATTACAAAAATATCAAGAGATAGTATAAAAGCAAGAAAAGGCATTACGTATGAGACCACAGACAAATAACTACTGCCTCAGTCTTATTATCTCTCATCCTACTAACCTTGAGTCCTGCTTTGCAGAATTACACAGCAACTGCCTTAAAAACACAGTATATTTACGCAAGTTGGAGAATGAGCAATACTTTAAAATCTTGCTTACTAAAGACAGGCCGCATTATAAAATGCAGATCCTCAATTATGAAAAGAGATCAACCCAGTTAACCGTATCTAGCATTTATACAGTTCTTTCACTTGCAAATGCTTTACAAGTATTATCCCACTTAGGGCATAAAAGATCTTCCCAATCCCTTTGCTTTTTGTCCCAAGCTGGAGGTTACAGGCCACCTCCAAGAGCCGTGGAGCTCTGCCCAGGCTCTTTAGTCGCTCCGGTGCAAAGTCAGGGTGGGGGCCCCAGTCACGTCCACTGACATGTATGAGAAACACTCACCTGTACTCTCATGAACTGGTAGCTGGTAGGGGTAGTCACCTCCTTCAGAGGGATGGCAACACCCACAAGGGATGAAATGAAGCACTTGAAAATTTGTATTGCAGGTGCTCCTCACCTCCCCTTTGAGAGACAAGTAAATATTTTTACTCCTAATGGCAACAACACTCCTGTCTCAGAATTTCTTTTGGAGTACCACTGAGGCCAAAAAAAAATTCCGTCCTGTTCCCTCTCCTATTAAAGCTACTGACAAGGGGAAATGACGATTTATTGGCGCTGCGTTTCTGCATCATGGAATTCTGGCAGCAATAAATTTCTGTCCAGACAGATGATGTAATAATCTGAGCTTTCTACAAATGACTTAATGTTTCTTGATGATTCCTAGAACAGTTCATAATTCGTAATTGAATGAGGAAATGCATGGGCTATTTTTCCCTACCAGGAATTTGTTGCAGAAAAAGGTTAGATGTTTTTTTAATTTTATTATCCTGTCTGGGATAGTAAATGTGTACACTTTACTTGGTCCAGTTGGTCATAAAAAATATATATGCAATTTCTCAACCTTTTCCATCTGTCAATTTTTAGGTACATTGGTGACTCATAGAATATAACCAAATGGTTATATTTCATAAATTATAGATCAAAGGGACAGATATGAACCCACACACTCCACCCTTTATGCTCAAAGAAAAGCAGCTTACTCTGTCGCTCCTCAAAAAGGAGATTGTCCTTTAGCATATCGTCTGAAGACACATGCTAACTTCCTTAGTGCTGGTCATGTTTCTTCCCAAAGTCAGATAAATTTTAAAAAGCTCTTTTTGTGAGGGTGCTTATAGGACTGTCATTGAGTACGACATAAATTGCATGCTGTTGGTTCCCTGCACCTAATATCTATTGTTAACTTTGAGATTATCTGGCAGGAAAAAGTTATCTCCAATACCTGGGAAAAGGCTCTGTCCATAGACAGGGCTATAAATAATAACAACTTATTCAAGCCAGTATCTACACTGTGTTCTCTTTAAACAGATGGGGAAGGGAATGAATAATGAAAATGTGGTCAGTAGTATTTATTATTGAGTTGCCTTCCTTGCTCTGACAGTTATTGCTGCACGAGGCCCACTGGTCCATGCTCTGCTGCTTCTCCCGTCTTTCCAAAAATAAGCTGCATTGAGGCAAAAGTTCTCCTACTCATTCCCAGCTTGCAGTTAGGAAAGTGTGATGAAGATCCACTCCTAAGAAAGAAAGGGTTCTTCTGTAGCAGACTTTTCCTTTCAGACTGTAAATAGCAATGATGCACTCAATGTCCAGGTCAACAATTCCCATCCCTGCCCCACAACAAAACCAGGATTTCTTAGATGCAGCCCCAGTACACCGACATATTTGACACTAGATGTTGGACGGCTAGAATACAGGGAGAGCTTGTTAGCTTTTCCTTCTCACCTAATGAACGTGGGGCCAGTTGCTTTCATGGTATGAATCATGTTTTGTGTGCACAGTGGCACTTGGCAGTAAGTGCTGACTTGCCCTCTCCATAAGCAGTAGGGTTCTTCAGTAAGGTGTTCATCCCCATAAGCATTCACAGCCTGAAAGCAAGTGGACTGGGGAAGACATTCCAAAATTAAATTAATTAGGGAAAACGGACAGAATAATTTCTCCACCTAATTGGTTTCATTAACATCTTACATATACAGCTGTTTTTCAGATTGATTGATTGATAATGTTTTGCCTCACGTTTAGGGCACAATGCTAAAAAGAAATTCTCTTAACTTCGACTAAATCTTGCCCTATTGACCAGCACAGGCTTGCATAACTGGCTTTGCTTTAAGCTTTCATTACACAACTTTTTTTGAAAGTAAAAATCACCAACAACTTATTGCATTGCTAGTTCCCTTTAATTTCACGTGTCTTAGCTCAACAAGACCTGCAATTTGGCTTGCTCTTCCTTTTACCCTTTTATGTTTGTTCTAGGAGTCAATTTTCCTTACAACATAGTCCTTCTCTGTATTTTTAATTAAAATATCATCATTAAAATGCACACATGCAAAGAGATGTGAAATGTGTACAAAGAGTCCTTTCCCCTCTGAAGAATAACTTTGAAGAATAGATATTGTGGTGATAAAATACATTGATGAGAGAGAACAGCCAATGTGTAAGAGATGCGGTGGTTGCCCTCAGCACCATCACCAAAGCTGTAATCTCACATGTGCACAGAAGCTGTGGAAGCTTCATCTCACACGTGATGCCAGAAGGGAACAGCCCCACAGCAGGAATAGGAAGGCAGAGATGAAAACAGATTAGAAGAGCAGCATCCTTAGACTTTAACAGTGTAGGACTGAACGTCAGCTGTAAACCATAACTAGGTAAGTGTTGCCATGCTCTTTCATGAATGATGATCTGGATGGTGCTTGCTTCTCTTAATATGTTACCTGAAAAGATCTTATTTTAGCAATAATGAGGAGTATTTCTGAATACTTTTAAAGAGAGCTTAAGAAACTGGGTTAAGAGTTTTAGTGCCAGTTTTAAATATTACAATAGCTTGAAGTTTTGTCCATCACTTTCACATTCAGGAGCTGTCTCTCTAATGATGTCCTTTCCTGGCAGATCTCAAAACTAGTTCAGATGTATCATTTAAAGAAGGGTATAATGAAAATTTCACAAACAAAGGGGTGTAGTGTTGTGTGACATATCTAATTGAGATGCATTTGTTGTTTTTATATTTGATTGCCTCACTGATGTTACTGCACACCTAAGAATATTATTACAGACAAGGGAGAAGAAATTCGTCACCTCTTTCATCCCAATGCACCTATGCAGCCAACCAATCCCTGGGAATCTAGCCTGGTAATCTTACCTGGTACCTAGCAATGGTAAATGCATCTAGCTGATGCATTTCATAAATAGCATGCTAATCTTGCAGATCTCAGGCTATTTGCACTTTTTTATTAGTGCTTGTATCTATCTGCTTCATGAGGTAAGTCCATACCTGGAGTGGATGTGGCAGCTACCAAGTTGCAGTAATAATAGGTGACTTACCACCATGCTGTGATGAACTGGTACATTTGGCTACTTGCTCTGGCTTAAATAAGGTATTGCATGGTGCATTAGACATGAGGGGAGGAAATTATGGTAATTTAAATCAAAATCAGGAAGTTTTACCATTACATAAATCAAAATTGCTGGACCAGATGTGGTAACACTTGAAGCATGAAGTAGCTTTATGAATAGGTTACTTCTGAATTATTCCTCAGTGAATGTTCTCTTTTTGAGGGAGTTCCTAAGAGGTTTTTGCAATTCTATTTAATTCAAAATAGTTCTTGGACAGGGTAACAGTGCAATATCATAAATTCTGGCTTCTTGGATTTAGTTGTGCTGCTTCCTTATATTTTTTAAAGTACAGCTAATGAAATGTGATTTTTACTGGCAACTGAAGTAGCATTTAATCTTCTTTTCACCTAATCAGGAGTAATACAGAAATCCTGCACTAGGCTGCAGACAATTATTTGTAGAGTAGTGATAGTTTGTTCTTTGACAATGTTAGCTCTGTTCACGTAGCTGCTAGGATATGAATTTCATGCTTAAAATACAGCATGTGAACTTGAAATCAAATGAATAATGGACATTAAAAAATAAGTTCAAAAAAGGACAAATGTAGCGATCACTTTGGCTAAAATAAATGGTGTGGCTTAGTCTGACAAGCCAGAAGAGTAGTGAGATAAGAATCCTGCTTGAAATAGACTTTTTCCTAAGAGAGGAGAAAGCAGAGATGGTTGCAGTGTTTCAGTTTCCCCAATATTTTGTAGAGGATCGTGAGGAATCCTTTTAACATCTATTTTGATAAAATAGACAGGGCCTCCCAGTGGGGCGAGGAACAAGCAGAGCACTCTGATTAGCATCTCTTGTGATAAAACTTATATTGGCGTACAACTGAAGTTAGTGTGGAGAGTCACAGCTTTGGATTTTGGCACAAGCACCCCAAACCATTGTGTGCCTCAATGAACAGAAGCCTTCAGTGAAGTCCAGTTTCACTAAATGTTTTATCTAAATACCTGCTTACTCTAAAGTATGTTCTGTGGCTGTTCTGGCAGCAACCAATGTCTAACAAAAGTCATACTAAAAAAGCAAAATCAGATGAAACCAGATGAGAGCAAAACCAAACTCACAGGCAGCCTAAGAAACACATTGACAGCACTACAATACCTGCATGGAGTTGCTAGAAAACCTCTAATGGTCAGTAAAAAACAATAAAAGGTCTGACTAAAGAAGTGCACCATTCAGTGTGCCTTCAAGAGCTCTAAATTCAGACTCTTTTGCTATGCTTTTCCAGGATGAGCTGAGTTTAACAGCTTTTATGGATCAGAGTTCAGGCTAGTAAACTCGGCTGGCTCTAGCTGCGTTGTGCTCCTGGAATAGGAAGCACTGGGCATCTTGATGCTGAGACACCTTGGCCACTCCTCATGTAGCTTAGCCTCACTTATTTTCATACTGAGTATGGGTTGGCTCCACTTGGAGATCACAGAATCACAGAATGGTAGGGGTTGGAAGGGACCTTCAGAGATCATCTAGTCCAAACCCCCTGTCGAAGCAGGTTCACCTAGAGCAGGTTGGAGAGGAATACTTGCATTTCTCTAAATAAAGTCAAGAGATACTTGCCTTTCTCTAAATTCTGTTCTGTATCTTCTCAGGTTCCAGATTTTTTTGATGACAGCATGCCTCTGCTGCAGTGTAGTGTAATGTAATAGGAAGCTAACAGTGTGTTCATTTCCAACACCACAGCTCCTGAATGCTTTCTTTTTCAGATCAGTAGAAAGTAGTGCATATGACACTATATTGAGGCCAGCCTATGCTGACTTCTTTATGGGAGGAGAAGAGACTTCTGCATCTGTAAACTCTGTTTCTCTGGAGTTCATGTGAAAATGAACATGCATACATTTTTAGGCACAGTAAAACAAGAGGAAAAGAGTGCAATAATGGTGTGCATTATGGTGTACAACATTGAAAAGGATGTTGCATCCTCTTTAGCCCCTACGTTAAAGTCCATCCTCAGCCTTTTTCAGAAGTGTAGCTGCTATATAAAGACAAAGAGCATGGAAACAAGAACTGTCCTACTCATGTCCAAACAAAAAATTACACCTTCTTTCAGCTCGGTTTTTATGCCTAGAAATGCTTGCAATTTGGTCACAGGGTCAAAGATGGCCTTTAGCCCCCCATGCCCCACCTTGCCAAGGCTCTTTTTCTCCACTCTCTCTGTTTGGCAGGAGAGAAAGAGGAGGAGGGAGAGCTTGGCAGGGCCCTGAGGACACTAATAGGCTTTAATTGTCCTGTCGAGCCTCACCTAGGGCCTCTACCTGCAGCCTCTCACAGTGGCCATGGGGCTGTTTAAGCTTAGGCCTGGGCTTCAGACCCTGCCAGAGCTACACTGCAGGCATACCTGTCTTTAGTTGCAACTTCCCTGGCCGTGGACCCCCTTGACCTGGACCAGGCCTGACTGCAGACCTGCAACATTGCTATGGACTTGCTTTGAGATCACGACCTGAGTCTGAGCCTCATTATTGACGCTGGACGTAATCCAGACTTGCTAACTCATATTCCCTTGGACCTGATGCATCACCATGGACTCGCTTGATGATCTGGACCTGGTTGACCCCAACTGCCATCCCCAGGGCTGCCCTGCTCACCTCGCTTAGAGACAGTGGGACAGGACCTGGTTGGTGAGGCCCCGGTCCCACTGGCAATGGTTTCATGTTTGGCTCCTCATTCCTTGGCAGCAGCCAGCCCCTGCTGATCCCAGATAGATCAGGAAGGAGAACTAGTGACACACACATTGTTGCCTACTGGGAAAACTTTACCTGGGCAGCTAGTTAGGCAAACATGGAGCTGCACAAGACTTTCTAGCTCTAAAAGTGAGGAAAAATGCAGCCTGTAAGAACTTCTGACATGTTTGCACTTCTTGGAGAGAGCTGGACAAAACTATAGCAAGCCAACAGGAACATGTGCCTGGTGAAAATGTCCTGGACCCATTCAGAGTTGGCCCCAAGTGACTAGCTTCCCTCTGCATTAGTTATATCTTACTAGCAGCTGATTCGCCACCACAGCTCACATAAAGAAAATAGGATGTAAAGTCCACAATATGCCCATAAATGTGTGAAAAAGGCTCAAAACTGGGGCCCTGTCAGATCTAGAGAACAAAAGACTAACAGAAGAGACACAGCATTCCCTTTCAAATACATGTCTCTTCTGAAAGTCTTTCAAGAGTTCTTCTTTCTTCTGGAAGATCTTTTGAGACATTTGCCTTCATGTTCTGTCTCTGTGAGCCCATAACACTTTGGTCTGCAAAGGTGAAAGCTTTATGTTGTGACATCCAAGAATGACTTGGTCCATAACCTGTAAAAGCCTTGTATAGCATGGGTGTGTGCTTGCCAACACTGGAGACATGGCTCTGACTCTTAGTTCACTTGTACAGCTGACATAATTTTAAACTTGGCACTGCCTTGGCACTGCCAGCACTCTGTTGGCAGCAGCCTAGAGCTTACAGCAGGCTGCCAAACCATGCCGACAAGGAGGGCACCTGCGGAGGTAATTATCTGAACTGATCTCTGGGCTACTCTATCTAGGCTGCTTCCTATCATCAGTCTCCCAGTGCAGTTAACCTGTGAGTCAGGCTGATACTTCAGCAGAGGACGCGTGGGGCCAGATCTAGTGTGGTAGGGAGTAGGATCCCTTCTGACCAGTAGCAGCAAGTCCGGTTTCCCAAGGTACTCTTGCTCTATATCTGCCATTTCTCTTGCTGACCCCATTCCTGGCAGAGGTGGGGAGCACCCAGCCAACTCCAGCCTCTACACTTTGAAGCAGAAAAAACCACCTGATTTTGCTTCTGCAGCTGTGATGCCTGGAGACAACTCTGTTGTCACTAGTTTCCAGGCTGGATGGTTTAAAACTTGCTTCACATTATCTACATTAAAGTTAAGTCACAGAACTGTACAGAGGTCAGCAGTATAGGCTTTGTAGTGCAAGAGAAGTGATACATAATCGTCAAACTGACAAACGAGATTTTCCTGTGTCCCTTAAATAGTGGAAACGGTAAACATATAAACGGGACATGGCATAATGAAAAAGTGAGTAGCCAGAAATATTTTCACTTAAAAATATAAAATATTTGTTCTTTAAATCTTAGCAATTCTGTGTATTTTTTGCTAGCAGTTAAGCTGGAATGACTTCAGTGAGTGTATAAGGTTGGGAGTTTGTGTCTCTTTTCAGTTTTTAATGAGTAAATATCATATGTTCAGCTCTAAGCTAGATCAGGAGCTTGGACAGGGACAGTCATGATAAGGAAACATTTCCATCTCCGTTCTTTCTGCTATCCAGTGCTGGTGTCATTGGGCTTTGACTGAGGCCTGGAGTGATTGAGATGGTCACCGAATTACAGAATCACAGAATGGTAGGGGTTGGAAGGAACCTCTGGAGATCATCTAGTCCAACCCCCCTGCCACAGCAGGTTCACCTACAGGAGGTTGCACAGGAACACGTCCAGGTGGGTTTTGAATGTCTCCAGAGTTGGAGACTCCACCACCTCTCTGAGCAGCCTGTGCCAGTGCTCTGCCACCCTCAGAGTAAAGAAGTTCCTCCTCATGTTTAGGTGGAACTTCCTATGTTCAAGCTTGTGTCCGTTACCCCTTGTCCTGTCCCCGGGCACCACTGAAAAGAGCCTGGCCCCATCCTCCTGACACCCAGCCTTTAAGTATTTATAAGTATTGATAAGGTCCCCCCTCAGTCTTCTCTTTTCCAGACTAAAAAGACCCAAATCCCTCAGCCTTTCCTCATAAGACAGATGGTCCAGTCCCCTAGTCATCTTTGTAGCCCTTTGCTGCACCCTCTCCAGCAGTTCCCTGTCCTTCTTGAACCGGGGAGCCCAGAACTGGACACAGTACTCCAGGTGTGGCCTCCCCAGGGCAGAGTAGAGGGGGAGGATGACCTCCCTCGACCTGCTGGCCACACTCTTCCTGATGCACCCCAGGACGCCATTGGCCTTCTTGGCCACAAGGGCACACTGATGGCTCATGGTCATCCTGTTGTCCACCAGGACTCCCAGGTCTCTTTCCACAGAGCTGGTCTCCAGCAGGTTAGCCCCCAACCTGTACTGGTGCATGGGGTTATTCCTCCCCAGGTGCAGCACCCTACACTTCCCCTTGTGGAATTTCATAAGGTCTCACTGTATGGTGGTACAGCCTTCTGCTGTGTCAGCCACCCCCACCAGTTTTGTATCATCAGGAAACTTGCTGAGGGTGCACTCTATCCCTTCATCCAGGTCATTGATGAATACATTGAACAGGACTGTATGAATATGAATATATTGAACAGAACCTCTTGGACTGTACATGCCTGGCTGTGCAGCCTTCCCAGCAGATATCAGGGTGATTGAAGTCCCCCATGAGAACCAAGGCCTGTGATTGCGAGGCTACTTTCAGCTGTCTGTAAGGTTCAGAAACAGAAACCTTGAAAAAACAGACACAAAATAAGCATCTTTGAGTATGTATCTTCATTTGTCTTCAGTTGTCTGTAGCAGGCAATAAGAATGACAAGTGGGAAAGGGAAGAAAGCCACTAACAATAACTTACATGAGTTTTTATGTCTCCAATGAACTGTCTAATCCCCACAGTAGAAGAAATCAGATTTTTGGGTATTGCTGTCGCAAGTTAAATGGTCTCATTTTGTTTATTAGCTGTTACAAATTGCTGAAATACGCAGAAGGTCATCCCTGACCAAGATAAAAGGATGAAAAACTATAAGGAGCTAGAGATAGCAAAGGGGGAGTAATGTATGTGCAGCTGGCAATCCCTGCCCCATGGCTACACTAACAAGATAATAACATGAAAAATGGCAGAAATGAGAAACATAACGTAAGTAACAAAAGAGAGGTTCTGACAAAATGGAATTGCTGACTGAAGTAGAAATTATTAAAGCAGGGATATGATAAGCACCAAAAAGAGCAACAGGACGGACAATGGAACAATAGTTAACCAGCGTGGGTTGTTTATTTGGGAGCAGATGAGCACGGGAAAGAGGAAAAACCTGGGAAGGTGGAAAGGGGAATATGAGGGAAGGCAAATGAAGTAACAGACTGACTGGAGGTAGCTGCAACAGCCCCGTACTTGATCTCTGCAGTTCGGGGGACAATAAACTTGCTGTTTCTACTTTACTTATGTCTGACTTACTTCCCCAGGCAGGAGGGACCTGGCATATTTTTCCTTTTCAGGGCTACAGTCCTTACCCCAGTTACGTTGTAGATATTCTGTGCTTAGCCCTGTCTCTATCACTGTTTCCCGGTTGGATCTCTGATCCATGTTGTAGGTAGCTTGTGTCCAGTCCTGTCTCGTGGATAGACCTCAGATCTCCGTTGTAGTCTTGTCTCCAGTTCTGTCTTGTGCTGCTCCTGATTGGACTCCCTGGATAGACTCTAGACCTCACCATCACCTTGCCTTGCCCAGGACTGTCGGTGGATGCTGCACACCCTGTTCACACAGGACTGTGTCCTGGCCAGTGAGTGCATTACCTGTGCTGTGGTCACTCTTGGACCCAGCTTCTCCTCCCTCAAGGAGAAACCTTGCTGCTCCCTGACTCTACCTGACGTCAACAAAGGAAGACCTGGAAGGCACCACCTAGTATCACCATCACTTCAGATCTTTTTTTCCTACCATAAATGAAATTACTCTCTAAATTACCTTATGGATCTTATTTATTGCAACAAACATTTATGAAAAGTGTGTTTATATCTTCTTCTCCCCTTTCAACATATTTACCAGTTGTTCACATCTGAAATATTTTCTTCAAATAAGAAATTTTTCCAGCTTCTATGAAGAATTTGAATGGTGTTTGCTTTCATTAACATCTTTCCTTTCCATATTCACTGCCATGATGATTTCATAGCAAACAGTACTTAGGGTGCAGAACGAAAGGCTTCAGTCCTGATTTTACAGTTGCTCTGTGGGTCACTCCTCAGTCTCTACATGCAAAAGGACAGGAGTTTTATTAAAGAGAAGGGATTCCTAGTTAGTTCAGCTGATGAAAAATTTCCAGCAAGTGAAACAACCCTAATGTATGAAATCTCTTTGGAAACAGCCTTAACCATGCTACTGTCCCAGGGAGACAGGAGACTAGTTAAAATCATAAGAAATCAAAGAGTTTTCATGCATGCTTACTCTTTGTTTGTACGTATTCCCTATCACTGGGCTGCTTGCTTTAATAGACCCTCACAAATCTAGGCTAGATTATTTTACTTCCTGTTGTCCTTCCAAAGCAACTCTCTTTTGTCAGTAATCTTTCCAAGTATACTAATTTTTTCACGAGTTTTGCGTGAACTCAGGTGGTCAAGCTGTGGCCGTGCATGCTAATTATAGTGTAAGGAGAAAAATGGGCACATTGATTAACATTCTGCTCCTTTTGGAGAGACTAGAAAATTACTTTGGCAGCTGCAGATTCACTGACACCCTGCTGGCAGCTTACTGCCCGTGTTTTCTGAATTGCAATCATTTCTGGAAAACGTGTCTGACTGTTGACTGGGAGGGTGAGAACAGAGAACAGATTTGATGTTTGATGCTCTTTTAAAAAAGCTTTTCCTCATTGGGCCCCCATGGCCCTTGTCCATAGCAGACTTGAACATTGCAGGCTTAAATTACTTGCTCTGTTTCCCTTTGTGCCCAGCAGCCTCTGCACAGGGATCTGCGCTCCTGAGGACTCCAGAATTCCGTGAGACGTAATGGCAGTCAGAGAGATCCAGCATTACACAACTGGTCCTGCTGAATGTGCCTGGGCTGACTGCTCTAACCCTCCATGACATTATACTTATGCAGAGACAATGCAGAGAAGATTCTAGAATAAGTGCATGGAAACCAGGAGATCTTCCATTGGCTTATATTAAGACCTTAAACATATATTTTTTCTTTAGGGTTCTGCCTTGTCTTTATCAGACCCAACTGTTTTCTTCATGCTGTGACAATTAATTGGATTATTTTCATTTAAAGACCCCAGCCCACAAGATAACTGGAATGGAATGGAATTGTTTTCCTTTCTCTGCTCTCCCTCATTAGTAGTCTAAACAAGTGTGAGGCTGCATTAAGTTTGTAACTATTTTGTTAGCTTGGAATCACTTTATTCTCTTCTGCAAATGGAGATTGTGCTTAGGTCATTATTCTGCTGTGTTGTTGTGGTATGTTAAAAGTGAAAAGGCTAGTTATATAATTTATATTTTCAATTACCTTGATAGTGAAAAAGAAAGACAACAATGGTAAGTCTCACAAAGAAGAGCAGCAAAAAAGGAAGGAAATTACAGCACGTTTATACTACAAAAGTAGCATAAAAGGCTACTGAATTAAATCTCTGTGCTGAGAGACTAAATTGGGAAGATGATAGTATCATTGCAAGCTCTGCCTACAAACAGGTGAGATTTCAAAATGTCATCCCATCTATTATGTATGTCTTCATAGGGTGATTGCCTCGGTTTCGTATGGGCTTGACCTATAAATGTAATGGTTGACCAGTTACTCTCCTTAGTAAACTTTGAAAGTTATTACTGAAATGCTAAAACTGTTGCTGAAATGCTCACAGTAGTTAGCACTTCATTTGGAAACCTTCAGAGGCTTTGAGGTGAATGGGAGAAGAGCACATTCATCTCTGCGTGTGCATCACACACTGGCTGATCATTCAGACAGATCTCCTACTTTGCAGGGCAATAGCATGTAGCATTACTTGTTCTTTATTGACACGAAAACTTAGGAATGCAAGTGATCTTGCTCACATAGGCCAGTACACCTGACATCTTCACATGCTGGATTTAATTACACTGACTGTGCATGTATGTGCTTGGGTGTAGGACAGACAAATGGACTCAGAGTCTGCTTTATGGAGTCAGAGACCCCATAAAATTTATGTCAACCAAGAACTGATTCTTGATAGTTTATCAAGACATCACAAGCAGCACAATTCAACTTTTACTGGAAAAGTGTACATTTCCTGGATATTTATAAGGACTGTAGGAGTCACGTGAAGAAACTGATTCTTATACCCCCATTTCAAATTAGAATTACACTTTGATTTTGAAATGTTTTGTCTAGAAACTCCTATTTCACATTAGATGATACATGTAGCTAAGTAAATTTGCTAAGAAGACAGCTCATTTAAGAACGGACCTTTGCCAACTTGAGAACTATTGTTTTTATATCCCTGTAGATTTTTACTGCATTTAATTGATGTGTGAGAAATACCCAGACCTCAAGAGCTGACAGCTCTGCTCCTGCAAAGAGTTCTCACTCTCTTTGCTCTCCATAGCAGAGTCAAAGTTTACTGTTTACTGCCAAAGTTGGAAAAGTGCCCTTTCTGCAACTTTGGCAGTAAAAAACGCCTTCCTTACTGGCAGCCCATAGCTTTGGGGGAGAAGCAGAGGTGTGGGAGAAGCACAGTTATAGTATAAACAGCAAGGGTTCAAGCACTTGGCTTCAGCGCTAGCTGAGAGGCAACCCTTCTCAAGAGAGAACCAGATTAGTGTTAAAAATTTGGAGGAGACTTTTCGTGTTATTATATCGCAAGCAATATGGAAAATATTCCCTATGCTGTTCAGTAAGGAAAAGTCAGTAATGAAAGACATCACAAGGACATGCTTCATGCACTGGAAACAAAGGAGAAGCTGTGCCAATCTGTTGGTGGGTTGGGGAAATCTAGTAGGAATGTGCAGGGACAGTCAGGTACTGCTAGAGGGACTTAGGGAACAGGGAGGGCTCTAGGGAATGGACCTGGAAGACAGTGAGGGACAGGACTGGAAATGTAAATCAAGAATGCAGCAGAGTAGGGGTTGCATCTTTGTGTGCGCGTTTAGGATGGAGTTTTCAGGCTTTCAATTATTCCATTGAAATGGATGGTAGTGAAGAAACAAGGCAGGGGAAATTAAATAACCAGGGCACTTGACTAAACCCCAAGATTCCATCACCATCATCTCCTCCTTCTTTTCTGGAATCCCAGTTTTGTGAGTTTTGTGAATGTTTGGGATGGGAGAGCTGATTTAGGATTTTTGAGCACTTAAGAGTTTGCAGTGCTGCATTAGTCTTGGATTAGCTTAGCTTTGGGTAAGAAATACCTCCAAAGTTCTCTTTGGTGATCCCTTTAGATTGCCCTTCCTTCTTCCATCATGGAAACAGTGGGTCTACTACTAAGACCCCTTGATCCTTGGAACTGTGGTTTGCTCAGGTTATCTGTGACCCTTGTTCTCGCCTCTTCCCTCACCAAATCCTTCTCCCTTCAGTGCATCAGCTCTGAGGTATCTGCAGCTGGGCCATGCATCTTAGAATCAGAGTGCCCGAACATGAATGCAAGCTTATGTTCTAAGCTTATACCAGCCACATTTGGGTGAAACTTCCATGGTTCTAGAAACATTTCTTCACAACACCAGTGATGTTTTATCCCGCTTCCTTGTAACCCATTCTCTTACCTTCTATACTGACTCCATACTTTGAGCTACAGACTCTGAAACTAACTGCAGGTTTTGAGGCCCCTGCAACAGATCAAGGGGGATATTAAGACTGAGAGAGGCCAGAAGTCCATGGCTTTCAGGCAGTAAGCTTGTCACCTCGTGTAGGTAAACTTCAGCCCAATTCTGTGTGATCAGACACATAATCTGATCCTGTGACCTGAAGTGTGGTGTTTCGAGTTACAGTGGAAGAAATATGACAAGTTCAATTCCAGTCAGGTTACTCTCCTTGCCTCCTGTGCCTGTTTTATTGTCCTTGGTTCTCCTATGAGAGCTAACTGTGCTGTGATGCCAGCCATCCCTTCCAAGCAAGGATGTACTCTCCTTAGGTTATTCCAGAAGACCATGTTCAATGGGATAGCTACTGTGCATATAGAGATTTCAGTATCAGGACCTAAAATAGATGCATTAGGGTTGAAAAACAGAGAACAGAATGTGACAGCAAGTTGCATCATTGTGTTTACATCTTGTTCCAGTTTCTTTTTTTCTTAATTTATTTTAAGAGCTCTGTCAGACACAAAAGCTGAACCAGATAGCTGTATAGTAAAGACAACTAGAAAGCAAATATTAAGAAAACAGACTGTGTAAGCTTGCAACATACAGATGATCTTCCATGTATAAGGATAATGTGAAAATAACAATGGAGGTAGCAAAGAATCTACAGAGAATCTTTGCTAAGAGGAAAGAAGCATATGGTCACCCCTGAAATAGTGTAAGAACAGATCAAATATATTAACTAAGAATAATACGACTGAAGAATAGGAGTATTTTTGTTAAATATATTATTTTGTATCCCTGGGGTTGACTGGAATGATTGTCAACTTAACTTTTCTCTAGAATTTTAAAGAAAGGATAATGCTGACTATGCTAACTGATTAATAATATTGAGCTTCCTTAATAATTTAAAATAGTTATTATTAGTTAATGTTTTTGCTATTTTTTTTGTTGTTGTTCCAGACTTTCTGTGTTTATTTGTTTATGGAAAAAGATCATGTACTAAATATGTCCCTTACAAGTCCACCAAGGGTTTTCTCCAAAGAGAAACCAGGAATAGTATTTTAAGAGATGACATTGTTTAAATGAACTCAGCTATAAATATTTTAATTGCTTACAAAATGAATAAAATTTGTCACATCCTTAACTCCTGCATGAGGAATTTGCTATCTCTCTGTCAGGAAGAACCATTCTGTGGGTTCCAAATTGCCTGCAAAAGTCGCAGCCAAGCCAGAATTCCATCCTAAAAAATAATAATACTTACATAGGAAGAAAGTAATTTAAATGGTACTGAAAATTGGTGAAATACTGGTTTTGGAAGGATAGTTGTGAATTGCTAAAACATTCAGGATACAAGCTGACAGTCTGTAAGATGACTGTAGTAATTTCCTTGATTTTGTATAGCTGAAGGAGTTGCTTTTTTCCTTAGACTACGCATATGGAAACACAAAAGTTTTCCCAGTGACATAGATGCTATTAATATAAAGAAAAATCATCTGGGCTTTCAGGAAAGCACAAACTAGACCTCCTTGCAAAGTGGTACGGAGATAGCAACAGTGTCTAGTTGTCTGTATGGAAGAGAGATGGATTGTTGCAAATGCCTTCAAAAGGTAGGTCATTTAAAAATTTAACTAATGTTACTTACTTGCTGACACTGCTTAACTTTGTTACCATTTTTAAAAGGCATAGAAAATGGTATATTCTGCCTTCAAATTAAGAGGTGAGGCAAGAAGTATATGCCCCTGGATAAATTTGTGGTCAATCCACACCTTGAATAGCAAAATTCCAGTCTCTTTACTTCCAAAAATGTAATAGAAATGGAAAAGGTTCAAAGATGGGCAACAAGGATGATGAAAAGTATGGAATGGCTTCTAGGCTAGGACTCTTCAGCCTGGAATAAAGACAACTAAGAAGATGTGGAATATAAAAAAAAAAAAAGAGTAGCACTGTCAGGATGGACATGTGTGGGTAGTTCACTGTCTATGATGAGCCACACTGAGATGCTCTCAGGAACAAGATTCATGACAAGCGAAAGGAGGTGATTTTCACACACCAGACAGTGGAACTCCCATATTCTGGGAATGCAAGAAGTTTACAAGGTTTTAGGAGGAGGTTACACAAGCACTTGGAAGAGCAATCCCTTGGAGTTATTACTTAGACAGACCATATCAAGCTCAGGATAGGTGTAGGGTGGCAGGGTTTTGAAGGAAACCATTGTCAATTTGTTCTGTGCTTCCTTTTCTGTAGGTGTCTGCCCATGATCACTGGGAAGACAGAAATATGACCTAGACAGACCCTGGGTCTGAACCAGTGCAGACATTCCTATGTTGTTACACCTCTTTAAATATTGATGACAGTTTCCTAAATATGGAGTCCAACCTAGGAAACAACCAGGTGAGTAATGTTACTTCTGTGAATACTCTCACAGAAGTAAACCCAATCAATTTCAGTGTTACCTAAGTCTTCAAGAGTCTGCAGACCCAAGATCTTCTTAATTGTTTCATTCAACTGTGAAACATCACATATGAAGTACAACCATACATGCCTCTTTCTGTTTGCATTCTGCCTACTAAGAAATTACATTTTCTTCTGTGCCGCAGCATTTTCTAAGTACTTGATTCAGTACTGGTGACCCACAGTACATTCAGCAGGTGTGAAATCTTGTCAGAGTTGTATAATAGCATGGTGTCATAAAATAGTTGAAAAGATTTGCATTTTTCCCTGGCCTTCTACATATTAAACAACAAAACCATGTACTTTTGTTATTTAGGTGGATCAGGGAGTTACAAGTAAAATTTGGATTAAAAATAGCATCAAGAGCAGCTGAAAAGACATAATAGGACACTGGAAAATCTGTGAGAATGTTTCTGTTTGACTATGCTTACCTAGGTCTGCATTAGTTCTTGACCAATCTTAAAAGTTTGGATATTTTTTGGCTTATTTTGAAGAAATACAACTGGTTTATATTGCATGGAGAAATAGTAAAAAAGCAAAAAAGGGAAGTCAGGATTGATTGCTACATGTTATATTGATTAAACAGTTGCAAACTACTTCTAATGCCCCCTGTGAATGAAACATTTATCAGTTATGTCTGAAGCTGAGAAGGACCTTTCATGGTTAAAAAAACCCACCAGAATCTTTCCAAGAGACATCTCCAGCATGACTCTGATACAGCAATTTGTATTTGTTACACCAATTGACTGCAGAAGAAAGAAATATACATGAAAACCACACATAAATGTCCTTTCACAGATAAGATATCCCTCTTTTGAGTTACAATAATGAGGACAATATTGTTTTGGATTGCTACAGACCTTCCCCTAAGTTTTTTGAAGGTTTCAGAGGTCCAGCGGAATTTGACATGTTATTTAGGCTTCTGTGTTTGCCTTTACTTGCTGTGCGCCAGGGTGTATCCTGATGCTGCAGCTGGAACCGCCTGAGCAGAGGGTGCAGAAGCACCTTTTGCAGCTTGTTGCAACTTGCAGGACTGGAACATTATACAGTGTGCAGAAGTATGCACATTCAGAGCAAAGATTTTCTTTCAAAATGTTTTTCTAAGTCCTATGCCTGGCAACCTAAAGAGATGTTGCCCTCCTACATAGTGAATAGCTTCTTATGCCTCTAAATTAAGGGCTAACTCTGCAAAACCACACAAATAGAAATTATTGGACAAACACTGCTGTTTATAACTGTTAAGTTGCATCGCAGTTTTGGTTAAAACCTGTTTTATTTCTGCCAGCTCTCCACACTTCATTTGCCTGCACAGACATTATTTGCAGGTTTGGTTCTGCCATGGTTGATTTCAGGATGAGCATCTGGTTGTAACTTTCTTTAAGTATGCAGACCTTCAAAGACTACAAACATGCTTAACTGTATTCACATTAGATGTCCCATTGACTTCAACTGCAACAGTGATGATCCCATTGCAAGATCAAGTAAGATAACATTTTATGTGTATAGCAGTAAGATACTCTTCTATGTAAAAAAAAAAAATATGTAAAATTAGAAAATTAAAATAAACCATGTTGGTTTTGCAACAGAAAATCCACTAACATAAATACTTTTACAGCCACATAAAAACAGAAACATGAAATACTTAGTTTTTCCATGGGTCTCTTAATTAACACCTAATGCTATTGTTACAGTGTTGTTCTGTTTAATTTCATGACTATTTAGGAAAACTCAGATTTCTGATTTATGAGGAAAGTTACATGGAATTACAAGGAAAACTTACAATGTAAATAGATATGTATCATTCGTCTAAAATAAGAGACTGGTTCTTTATATGCCAGTAATTTTTGCAATATTAGGAACCATTTGTTTTCCCTTCCTCTCATTCCCTTCCTTTCTCACCCCACCCCTCCCACCCCCCCCTTCCCAATACAGAGGACCCACAAAATTCAGTAATTTTCCACTGGCACCACAAACTTTCAGTGTCTGCCATCTGCTGTGCTGGCAGGACCCACAAGAGGAGTAGCAGCAGCAAGTCAGGAACTGTAACATCATGTTGTGAATATTCATTCAATTTTCATTGTCACAGCCGGTCCTCACCGTCTCTGAGACTGACCTTGTTTCCCCCATCTTCCCTTTGACAGCTTTAGAGCAGGGGAGCAGACAGAAGCAAGATACTGAAATCAAAACTTTTAAGCACCAGAAATACCCAGTCAAAATCAGTCCCCATTCCTATTGGGGGAGTGTCTGTCACTCCCATTTACCATTGTTATTGACAGAGATTTTAAAAGACTTTTGCTCTGGGAAGAGTGCGTTAGTGAAATACTGCTTTTCTAGATCTGTAACCATTTTATTTTAAATTTGCTTATGATAGTGCAGAGTGTTTTCCTCTCTTGCTAATTCTTTTTCTGGGTTATGTCTCTGTGCTTTCAACACTCCAACATGGTAAATGGGAGTGCACAACTTTTTATTATCGCAGGCTCCATACGTGGAAACAGAGTTCAGGTATCAGAATGGGCAGTGCCTCCAGGAAGCACTTTTGCATGGCATTCAAGTTAAACCATGCTAATTTTAGGCTTCTGTTTTTTCAAACCTACCAAATCTAATGCTTCTGAAAACTGGCCTCAGCAGGTAGGTCCACAGTGCTCAGGGAGTCAATCTCCTGGCTCTGCCTGCAGGCAAAGGGGACATGCAGATACACTTGCAGGTCCTGAGATTGTAAGATCTCTGAGCAAGAAATTTGCTTTAGTGTACAGAGCTCCTAAGACCCTTGTCTCTATACAAAGACTAATGAGGTAAAACAAATTAAATGCAGCTGCCAAATATGTCCCCTTTGTCATCAACTATCCTCAAGTCAAGCAACAACACTAGGACAAACTTTCACTAGCTTCCACACGTTGCATGTGGTGACACAAGCAAAAGGCGGCAGTACATTGACATTCTTCCCATCTGAGCTCGGAGATTTGCCTTCTACGTAGCTGGCTTTGCAAGAAATGTGTATCACTGCATCCTTGGGATAACAGCTTTCCCCATAAGCCTTGCTGCTTTGTTTTATGATCAGGTAGTACGAAAACCAAAGCAGGGTTTTCAGCGTCAACACCCTTACCCTTGTACTTTGGCAGGGCAGAGGATATGAAAGGCCTCCAAATGCGCTTTTGCCAGTTAATTCTGCTGTCTTCTCTTTCAGCATCTGGGCACCTACCTATGCTCAAGGCAAGTTTAACAGCGCCCTCCTGACCAGGAGATCTCTTCACATCTACGAGCCCTTCGGTGGTCCCTACCGCCAGAGCCTCTAGAGAGCGAAGGTTTACGCTGGCTGCTCAGGCTGAAGAGAAAAGCAGTCCCTTCGGCCGCTGAGGCGCCGGGGCAGCGACGGCTCTCCGGCAAGAAGCCGCAGGCGGGGCCGCTCGCCCCCGGCCGCCGCTCCTGAGGGTCTTTCGTCTGTTTTGAAGGGGGAGAAGGAAGAGAAAGAGGAGAAGGGGCCACAGAGGTGCCGAGCCGGGGGCCGCGAACCGCCCTGCCTCCGCTAGCACCGCCCGCAGCGCCGCGCCGCTGGAGAGCGGCGGCAGCAGCCAATCGCGGACAGGGTGGGAGGTGCCGGGCTCTCGCGAGAGCCGCCGGGTAAACATCCCCTCGCCGGCGCCGGCGCCCTCCCCCTACCCTCCCGCCTTCCTCCTCCTCCTCCTCCTGCCATTAACGCGGAGGAGGGGGCTGTGCGTGCAGGGGCGCTGGCCGCGGGCAAGCAAGGAGCTGGCGGCGAGAGGGCGGTGCAGCGCGGGGAGGTGAGTGAGTGCGTGCCACGGGGAGCCGGCGCAGCACTCCGCCTCGGGGGCGCCCCTTGGCCCGGCCCCGGCAGAGCAGCCTTCCCGTGGCGGGAGAAGGGACCCTGTCATTGGAGACCGGGAATCTCCCTCTCCTTTCTCTCTCTTCCTTCCTCGTCCCCCCTCCCCCGCACTTCCCTTCACCGTGAGGCAGCAGGAGCAGCCATCGCCGTAGCCCCGGCTGCTGCTCGGCCCCGGGAGGAGGCGGGAGGATCAGGGGTGGCTCCCGGCTTGGGAGCCGCCGGGTAGCTGCCCCTGAGGTGACTTCTGCCGGCCGGCCGGCGGGCAGGGGCAGCGGCAGCGCCTCCTGCCAGCGGCGCAAGTTACCCCGAGTTCGTCCGTCTCCCCGTGGCGAGGACCGCCAGGCGCTGGGGTGCCCCGCCACGGCGGCCGCCAGCCGCTCCGTCATCCCCCGGGAGGCGGGCGGTTGAGCCGTGGGCGGCTGGGCGGACGGCTGAGGCGGGGGTGCCCGTCCCCCCGGCGTGGCGGCGGCGGCGGGGGGAGAGGTGAGCTTGGGGTTCGACGGGGTGGGAGGCGCAGTCGGGCGGGTGAGGGGGTACCGTGCCACGGGGGCGTGTGGGGTACCGTACCGGGGAGGTCGGGTTCAGGCGCGGCTGGCGACCGTGAGGTGGTGTGGGGTGTACCAGCGGCAGGTAAAGTGGCTTAAGGGTGTCCCACCCTCTTTAAAAATAAATAAACAAATTAAGGGACAAAATTACCTTTGTAATGCGCTTTAAAAAAATAATCAAACAAACAAACCCTCACAAGTTTCCACTGTCAGGTGAACGAATCCCAAACACTGCTTCTGTAACGTTTCCCTTGGAGCCAAAGGAGTTCTGGATTGGGCCCATAATCTGACAATCTGGCTCATGCGCTGTATCTTTAGGCAATCTACAGTGGCCAAAATAAAAGTTAAATGTTAAGGACTACGAGATGTCTGCTGTTTTTGTTTGGTTTCAATTAATTTGAAACGTCTTGGGTTAGAATAATTGAGTTCACGCACATGCTAAAAGGCTGCCTCTGCTGATGTTGCATACCTGATTTCCTGTGGCAAAATGCAGAATAGGAATAAATGAGCCTTGATGTAGCCTCTGAATAAAAAGTAATGCTGAAGTTTGACTTTTTTTTTAAAAAAAGTTTCTTATAGGATATTTGGTGGGATATATTCACGTTGTTTTGCTTTTACTTGCTCTTTGCTGAAGAGAAATTTATTTTGGAGATCAGAGATTTTGGGTTTTGTTGTGTATGCTGATTCAGTGTTTCAATTACAGTTTTTTGAAGTTACTCTTGTTTGTGAGCATATATAACACTAATAAATCTCACTAAATTGTTGTGCATGTTCTGTAAAAGATGCCTGAATATATACAGAAATCTTAAAAAATCTGCTTTCGTTCCTTGTCCTTTAGGAATTTAGGGATGAAAGAGTACCAGTCTTAATTTTACTCTGAGCAGTTAAGTGAAATACTAGCCCATAGGCTACGAACCTGAGAGGTGGTGAGCAGTGGCCATACTCATTGCATATGAGAAGTCTGTTACTGTATCTAATGGAATTGATGCAGTTTTATCTTCTGTGCTATATGTAGACATGTTTTCCTGCTTTTCTTAAAAGGTGCTTTGGATTAGGAAAAGTCAAACTTGTGTAGTTCTGTGAAACTGGAACTTGGCTGTTTTTGACGTTGTACATGGCATAGTATATGTTCAATTTAAATATTATTGCTTAATGGAGATTAAGAAAATTCTAAAATTAAACATTTTATTTCTCAAACATTTCAGGGGAAAGAAACACCCAAACCACTAGCTAAACAGAATTCAGAAGCAAATATTTACAGCGGACAGGTATCATGTTTTATTTCTTTCTGCCTTTTTTTTGCAGAAAGTTAGTCTTTCTAAAAAAAAAAAAAAACCAAACCAAAACAAACCCAAACAACAAACCCACACCCTATCATTAACTGGCAGTGGACTTGGACCAGGACCCTATGGTCTTGGTTCGCAATGAGGGAATGTTCCCAGGAGAACAGAAGTTCTGGATTTCTGTCAAATGATCCATTGTGGACCTGCTTGTGCAAACTTCTGGTGCTGACCTCTGAGGGTCTGACCCTGTGCTTAGTGGAGCCCCTGGTGGGCCTCTCGTGGATTGGCATGGTATGGGATGGCACACTGAATGGGGCTCAGTGTTTGCATAGCTTCTCATGTACATGGGTGAGATTTGCCTAGCTATTGTTTCTCAGTCTTCTATGTAGCCTCCTTTTGGCTCATCTGTCTGTACACCACTGAAGCTTGAATGGTGGTTAGAAGCTTTTAGTCATTTAAGTTACCTGCTATAGTTTGAGATCTCTCTTGAATCCTGTAGTGACCACAAGGAATGTAGTCACAGTTTGAGAAGCACTGCTTTTGTCCACAGTGTCTGTCTAGGTAATAGGTTTGTCTCATTTTTAAAGCTTATCTTCTCCCTATAAATTCAGTTTTCACTCAGTCTATGTTTATTCTAATAAAAATGTTCTTTCCACCAAGTTTAAGCAGAGGTTTAGTTAAAATATAAAGCCAATTGATAAACATTGATGTTTGTATTCTAGGAGATGCAGGGTAGACATGTAAATTACAATGAAATGAATTACTTCTCTAAACACAGTATTCATCATCACAAAGACTACTAAGCTGATATTATATGGTAAATGGTTTGCTTTTAGTCCCCCAGAAAAAGGCTTTATGTGTCTTAGGGTAATGACAGTTAACATAAATCAAACATACTGTTGTCCACAAAATCATTTAATCTCTTTTTCGCAGCTCATTTCAACATATAGCTGCACTTAGAGCAGACCTGCTGTCAGTAGTAATTGCATTACTGTGGCATGAAAATCTGGGCTTGATAAATAACCGATTGAAGTCTAATTCTTTGGAATGGTTGATGTAGGATTTTTCAAAGTCTGGTGACTAAATAACATCTTTTGTTGTGCAAAAAGAAGTAACAATCTAATGTGATAGGGTATGATCTCGGGGAAGAGTTATTTAGTGCACAGTGTGAATGTATACATTCAAACTGTATTTAAGGTGGGGCATCTTTTCTTGAAGGATCAGAAGTTGGTTGTTGCCAAACACAGAAGAGTAGACTTCATCATTTGATTGGTACAAAAAGTCCAGCAGCTCAGTAGTCTAAAACTACAGAATAACTTTTGGCAGTTATTATTCTCCACTGCATATGCATGAGGAAACAACAGAACATTTTTCTTTGACAACAATAAATACAAAACAGGGACTGGGGTGTGTGTGTGAATGAATTTATTGGGGAAAAAAACTTATTTTCCTTGTCATAAATAATTTTATCAGCATGGGAAGCATTAAAATGGGCAGTTGTCATGGTTAGTGCTGTCTTTTACTTGTGAAACTGGGTAATTTTGTGAGACTTGCATTAATATCTCACTTAATACTTTGTAGAGATTGAAAAAGCAAAGGAAAACAGGATTGGAAAATAATATTAATCTTTATGCCTCAAATATTTGGGTTTTTGATTTCTTGGTAATTTTGGCATTGGATTTTGCATTCTGATTCAAACTGTAGATTTGGAACTTAGTTTGTGATTGATGTCTAATATTTATACCTGCAAACTACAATTTGTTAACTGACATATGGTTTATGAGAGTTGCAACTGAATAGAATGTGAAGAAAACAGATACTTAGAATTTTAATGTAATAAACTTGCTTCAGAAGACTACTTATATGATACTTTGATTGTCAAAGGAACAGTTGACTTCTATATTTTTACTAGTAAAAGGGAACGACGGTTGATTAAAATGACTGTCTGGGTTTATGGGATTTCACAAGAGTAAGGATCTCCTGAAGCAATAAGAGAGACAACTATTCACCTTTTAGTAGCAAGTAACAGACAATATTAAGTAATAGTCTGGTGTGAACAGGTTGCTCAAACAGATTGAGTTTATCATAGGTGGCAGAGGAATGGGAGGGAGAAATAAGGGGATAACTCAGATCTGTATGGGGAGAGGAACTGTGGTTAGAGGAAGAGTGTTTATTGTATTGCAACTTATATTATCTATGTCTCTTATGTTCCAGAGTTCGAGCCTGTGATCACTGACATACTGTACAGGAGCTGCAAACTTAGCAAAGATCTTGGCATGTTGGAACTTGTTAAATTTCCTTCCACAGAAGTGGGAACAAAACCCCTTTTTGTTATCTTTGAACAGGTGAAAGGTCATGACACCTTTTTCTACTATGTGTAATAAACATAGCAGTTTACAGTTCTCTGAGAGTACTGTGTGTAATGTTGCATTAAGTAAGGCACTGCTAGTGCATTTATGAAATATGGCAAGAAACCTTAGACCTTAGCAATTACATCTTGTAGTAAAAGAAAACCAAGCAAACCACCCCCCCAACAAACAATTAGAAAACTTCAGTCAAGTGGGTACCTTACCAGAAATAACTACTTGGTTTAGGGCCCCTTTTATGAGCCACTATAGTAGAATAACGCTTATGAGAAATATAGTTGTGCTTTAATTGGGTGCAATTAAAATGAAGATACTGGGTCGCTCCGAGTCATAGGAGTTACAAATACAATCAGCTTCCATACACAGGAGTTTAAACGGGGTGGGGTGAGGAATGAAAGTCATAACTTCAGTAAAACACATGACTACCCTGAAGCTACTGCTAAGAAGGGTGCAAACAACAAAAGTTGCTTGACAGAAGCAGCTTGTTACAAGTGGTGAGTTGTGTGTGCTAAGGGGGCTCTCCTGGTTGTACAAGGTTAGGGTCTATCTCCCTGTCGCTGATGCAGCAGAGAGACAATCTAGCTAGCACACTTGTGCTCTACCATGAACTTCTGTCAATATCACAGAGAACCCCCACAGAGGACAGCTATGTCCTCTTCCTGCCAGACCACTGTCAGTTTGGAGACTGTTGAGTCTACTCTGTAGGAAAAGGGTTTTCCAGGGACCGTGTTCATTTCCAAGGTACTTTTGTTTCTGCCATATATGCAAACCTTGAATTGGCTGGTGCTACTACCAGTTTGAGCTCCATCACTTGCAGGGGATTGCTTGATGAAGCAGACCTTTCCCACAGATCACTGTTTTCTACTTGTTTTTTTCTAGAATGAGTAGAGCTGAATCTAATATCGAGAGAGGCCTGACTCAACTGCCATGTAACACCAGAACAGCTGTAGCTTCCCTTGGTAGAAAGCCTCAGTGTTATTATGAATGCACTAGTAAAAAAAGAAGCTACTTATAGCTGAACTGATAGTTAAATTCTAAATGATATTTCTTGTCTGCAGGAGTGCAGTTTTGTACAAGCCAGCCAATATGCAGATTACTTAGCCACAGAACCTCCTTAGCATTGTTTGAAGCTGAGTTTATTAGCCATCTTAATTTCCATGTGTCACAGCTGAGCATAGAGGAGAGGGTGATAGGACACAGATATGGCCTGGCCTCTCCCCTTTATTTCCCAGTACAGAGCTACCTCTTTGGCCAATGAGCTCAATCTGAACCAAAACGTGGAGAAGGTAGGAGCAGCTCACAGGCTTAAGCTTTCCACTTCTTCCCATAATAACTGAGAAAAACCTTCCCTTTCACGAAAAATTCCCTTTTGCCAAATTAGCCAGGTAGAAATAACAGATATTAGTTCAATGGCATCAGGTTTCTTTTGTCTTGCTTTGTATATTGGAAAACTGTTCATCACAGACATTTCTTAAAATTTGTTTTAATTATTTGTGTGGGGTTTTTTTTAACAATGAATAGTTGCATAATGTGTTCCCAGCCCTTCCTTCTCACTGGTGCCTTTTAAGGGAGGTAACCAGAACACTAGCCAAATATCAGCCTGATGATGAAATTGTTCCACTTAAAATGTCACTAATTTTTAGCATGCTGGTCCTGTATGAAGAGGAAAGCTTATATTAGTAGCTCCACAGACAAAAGCATTGTACTGCATCAATTAGAGGCAGTTGTTGTTTCTTGAAGTTAAAGAGAATTACATTCTTCTGTTTTGTGGTATTTAATGTTTGTTGCAAGGTAAGGATTTAATGGGAGTACCTGTTTTTACAAACTGTAGAAACTGAATATGGAGAATGAAGTCTGTTCAACAATAATTAAAAGTATAATTTAACAAGCTCTAACATCTGGAACTATAAGGGAATTTTGTGTGCTGTGGATGAGCTTCTCTGTGGGACACTAGGCAATAATAATACAGCGATGAAAGAAATAGCAAACTGTTAAAGCACAGTCCTATTTAGTGGAGTAATGGCTTTTGGTTAACAGATATTTGTGTAGCAAATACACTTGGTGAAACTTGCTTACCCAAGTAAGGTTTTCTTATTGTATCGATCGTAATAGTGGCATGTCTTGAAAAGCAGTTAAGTGCATTGCAGCGGATTCTGACTGTCCACATAAGGTGGAAGAACAGAATTTTATCACTTCTGGTGTCATTAATGTGCATCTTTGTCACTGAGTTTTGTTGGTTTTGGTTGTGCTTGGTTAGTCCACTAAAGCGGTAAAGAACTCGGGTTGAGCAGGTGGGTTGGTGTTCTTCGTGACTAACTTGTGGTATTTCATTTCTGTAAATCAAAAGTTTTGTTGTGCCTAAAGAAAATTTCTCTTACTAAATTAAGCTGCCTACTTACAGTTTAAAATAATTTATTTCCTTAATTTCATGAAATTACTTACAGCATGAATCTTATTTCTACAAATGCTGTGGGAAAGGAAATTTCACATTCAAGTTTATGGGGGGCAGAAACAAAACAAAATAATGCTGATTATATTCTAAATACAATTTCTAGTAAAGTCTTATTGTTTAGTCCTTCCTCGATCTTAACAGGCATAGGTAGCATCTTAGGAAGTAATGACTAAGAGCATAGAAGCAAAGTTTATTAAAATAAACAGGAGTTCTCTATGAATTCACCTCTCGATATCTTGTGAACAAAGTATATAGATGACCATTTAATGTTTAAATGTATTAGGTGGGTTCTCTTATATGGTTAATCATTGTATGGAGACTCTTTCCCTACTCTGTCCTATCTTCTTAGGGAGTTTACTTTTACAGAAAGGAGAGTTCATATAAAATATGTATTATGTGAGCGTCTAGTTAAGCTGCATAAGTAGCAATTAGAAATTTTTTTGAATTTTTTTTCTTTATAAAAAAGAACTATGTTAAAAATACCTGGAATAATCTCCTGTAAATTGATTGTGCTTTGAGTTATTCCAACTAGAATTGGGTGAAGTCAGGCAAAATGACAGTAAGATGGATAAAAATCTATAGAGCAGAGAATGTTTTGAAGTATTTGAAAAGCCCAAAGCGTAGAATACGGACATTACATTAAACATCTAGTGATGGGAAGGTAGGGGGGATCCTCATTAGGGGGAAATAAAACCATGTGTATCTGGTATAAAACATGAATATAAATGACCTTTAGTATCTGCTTAGAAGAGATACATGTGAGCTGAAGTCCTGTAAAGCTCCCCCTGATGGTCTTAAACTGAATCTGAGTGTTACAGCTGTCTCCGAGGTTGAGTTGTACCAGCCGTGGAGTGGTTAGCAGCAGAAGTTGAGGCTGCGGTTCTCAAGTCCAGTGAGCCACAGGCTGCTGTCAAACCACGACGCACTCTCAGACCATCATGCACCTTCGATTAAAAAACACTCCTGTCCCATTGACCAGCCACATGCTGCTGAATCTGTGGACCACAGGTTGGAAATCAGAAAGTTATGAGCTGTGGTGTTAGGAACAGTCATCTTCAGACATAGTTTCAGGTAAGAAAATTAATTGCAGGTAATTTATTATAAGATTTTTGATCAGGACAGCTTTTAGATTGACGGGAGATAAAGATCTGGAAAAACAAAATTGGTTATTTTGGTTGGAAGATGAAGGGAGTACAGAAGGGAATTCCTTCGTCCCCTTGTTAAGTCTTTTTCCTCTCCTTTCACTTCTCTCTCTGTCTCTTTTTCATGAGCCAGTGATAAAGGGGAAAGAACAAAGTAGAATGCTCTAGATTTTCAAGCTTTGCTGGCAAACCTTCAAAGTAATTGGAAAACTTTTTAGCTTCTTTCTTAATGTCGCAACATACACCACTTCTTGACCAGCTCCAGTTCTCAGTAATTAGCAGTGTCTACAGGCAACATTCATCCATTCCTTCAACAGGAAGGAACACACTGAAGTCACTGGGAGCCCTGGGTGCACAAGGAAATGCAAATTGTCTCCAAAGATTTGAGGCCACGTAGCTAAGGTTGTGTTGAAGGAGAACAAATGAATGGGATGAAAAGTTGGATCTCAGCTGTGCTGGCAGGGTAGTAATGGGTAGAAGAATGGAGCTGTCTGGGTGAGGATTATAACATGTTTACTAGCTAGTCAGTTTGAGCATGTAAATCTTGGCATTTCCAGAGGGTTGACTACATATGGGCTGTAATTTAGATGCAAGCGAACTTGTATCAAAGTGTCTTGTGACAGGAATGGTGGTGTGTCCTCTTGTCTTTGTCATGATGAGGAGTGTGAAACAAATGCCGTACTGATACGATGCATCCCCCTGGTGGTGCTGTGAATCTCAGACCATAGATGTGTGAGGGGGTTAACCAATATGTGGATATTCAAGTTGACTTAATTGCAGCTCTAATCCCAGCTTCTTCGATCAGTATCAGTGGTGCTGATGTTACTGTAGGATGATTTAAAGGAACTTTTCACTTGGCTTTTCAGGAGGCATCAGAGTCCAACCTGCCGTGTTCCCTCCTATCACAGTGCCACTTGCTCTAAGTTCATACTGAAAGCATTGCCTCTGACAGCTATGGTTCATGGGTAACTCCAAAGTCTTAGGCTCACACTTGGATACCTCTGAGCCCCATTTAATCCCAGAGGGCACCTGATTCATGTCAACTGTTTGCTTTTGCTCACAGACACGGAAGCCAATTGTGGAGGGGCAAATGAAAAAAGAATAACAAATCCGTTTCAGTGTTCAGGAAAAATAGATGAACATTATATCACCCAACCAGAGATGAGAGAACTTCAGAGGTTTGAATATACCCTGACCTAAACCACTGGGTTTCAGCAGCTGCTTACAGCTTGTGCTGCAGCCTGGCTGCTGACAGAGTAACTTTGCTGAACACCTTTGCTGGAAACTAGCAAAGAGGTTCCTTGGACCCTGCCAAAAATGCTGCTGCCTTCACCTTTGCTCATCAGTAAGATACAAAACTCTGGCCATGGTAAAGGTACAATGAAGAAATATGCTTCCCTGTTATCTGTTTAAATAAGCAAAATAACATTCTGCTCTGTAAAATAATCTCCACAATCAAAAGCAACATTTAGAAAAAAAATTGATACACATCCATTTTTGCATGGGTGCTTTAGATCACTGCATTTGAAAGGACTGAAAGAGTACTGGAAAGTCAAAAATGAAAAAGGAAGTAATTATGAGGTAATTGAAGGGAAATTGTTATACTCTAATGAAGATAAGTAATTTTAGCTAATTTTCCCTTTGCCCTTTTTATTAAACAAGCAGTAATATTTAGAAAGCTAACGTTGGTTTTGTTTTACAGTCCAATCTCAGTTTCAGATTTTGACTCCCAGGTGTGGGATGAGCCTGTGTTTGTTTAAAGAGCAAAGGCTACAAGAGAAGAATTGTGATGACAATTTTGGTCATGTTATTTCTCTCTCAAAAAAAAAAAAAAAAAGAAAAACAACACTGAAACCTGTCCTTTGTATTTTTTTTCAAGCGCACTTTTGAGACTAGTCTTGACAGTATCTTTCTTATTTGTATTTGACTGTAATTTTCTCAGTCTGAGAAACACAGCATAAACATATTTTCTTGGTTCTTTTGCCTAAGTGCTCTGAAGCAGTCGTGTCATCTTTAAAGAGTGCTGCCATACAGACTAAGAGGCTAAAAGCTTCTGTATGCTTACTTAGGACATTAGAGAATGATATTGAATCTGCATCTGCCCATATGCAGCTGAAGAATGCAGTTGCATGATGAGATTTTCTTCTGTCACTATGGAATCTAAGTGCTTTCCCTCCCTTTCTTGCCTGCCAAGGCAAGGCTGGATTTTACCACACAGTTGTTGGTTAAGTAAGGTCCACCACACCCCTTCTCCTTGAATCATAAAGTAAATCTTCTTCAGATATTGCAAACTAATAAACCACAGTAAAAGCAGTGCAGATTAAGCTCCATATTTGTCTTGGATGGAAGGTCAGACTTCTGTCTGGAACATCTGAATCTGTGCTTTGGGTGCAGCTTCCTTCTATTCAAGGGTTGTGATCATCTTGTCAACAAAGCATCTGATTTACAAGATGAAGTCACTTACAGAAGTAGCCTCCTATCATATATGTACTTCTAGGGAGGGAAATAGGGGCTTTTTTGCTTGTGATATAGCAAGCCCTGCACCTGCTTATGCTTTTTCCTCTTATTTACTCTTCCTTGGGTAGATGAGGAATGTAGTTTGTGCTTCACCAGGAATGTAGGACTTTTAACGGAAGTAAAATTTGGCTAACTCTACTTTCTACAAGGAAGCTACGCTGAATGCTTTTCAATGGCTTTCCAGATTAAGGGGATCTAAATTAATATTTGTCAATGACTAATGTATGAATAAAACAAATACTGACAAATTTCTTTGTAATTCTTGGCTTGCTTTGGTACCTCAGTCAATGCTACTTCTAGGCAAGAAGCCTCTTTTGTTGATAGGATGCTAAATCTACTTCCCATATTGAATTTGGTGGTATAATTCACATCATCTTTGAGGGAGAGAGGACTGACACAGGATAACCCAACCACTCTTGCAGATACCTGGGACATTTTTTGAAGTGACAGGCAGAGTGAGGATATATGAATATACCAAGATCTTTTTATAAGTGTTTTTTTAATATTGAAAGCTCCGTTGCTCTTTGAGGTGCTGACCACTTTTGACCCTGTGTACTTCACAGGCATCATTCAATCAGTTTAGCAGCTGTTTACTAAGCACCAAAATTCAGAAGGCCTTCATCTTCTTTGAATGAAACACACTCTTTTCTCTCAACTCGGCATCTCTAAATTCACTGAGCTGAGCCAATCCCCTAATATTAAATGTGTTTATATTCAATTATTTTGTGCCATCCAAATGCAACAAAGTTCAAATTAATTAATATAACTGATTTTTTTTCAGAACTATTGCTCTGAATTGCATTTGTGACATGTATGGCTTTGGTTTCTAACAAAGTTAATGCACTGGGATTTATATAGTGCTTTGTGGGGATGTGGTGAGCAATGAAGACTGATGCTCATGATCAAAGGTTTTGATCCCGTGTTATCTGCGTCCTCTTAAAATGACTCTGTTTTCTTAAAGAAGAGTTTAAAATATTCTTATTTTTTTTCTAGTTTTCTGAGTTTGTATTACATCCTTCATGCTTCCTTACTGGCAAAGACAAGGCAAATATTCCTAATGGTGTGAGTCCTTGAAATTGAGTGGCTTATTCAAGGTGAGCTAAATTTTCTTAAAGCAAAATATTTGGAAGCTTTTAAACTTCTGTTGGCTTGGGAAAGCAGAAATGCAGTTAGTGTGTGGGATGGGCATATCCCTGTTGTCTGCTCTCCGTTTGCGTGGTTCTAGCATGTTGAAAGTCAGCAGGTCTTGGTTTTTCCTACTGAGAAAGTGTGGGGTTACATATATTACTTAAATAAATACTTAGATTAGTTCATATTTTGTGAAAACACACTGGGGTACTTTCACCAAAGAGCCTAGGTAAAAGCAATTCGTGTTTTGAAGGAACATGCTATTTTGAGGGAGGATAATTCATTTTCCCCACCTTATTCAGTCCTTGGCCTTTAGAATGATATCAACAAAGGAAGTGACTCTTACAGATGCTTTTGTGATGTGGCTCTAATTTATTGAGAGCTGGACTGAGATACATTGACTCACTTCACATAAGCCACCAAAAAGCTATTTCCAGTTACTGCCTGGATCGGGTCTTTGAGCTGAAAGATGCCATCTCTGACTGCTAGCCATGCCTCGCAAGAAACAAACTTGTATTACAAATATTTCAATATTATAATTTAGCCTTTGAAGTTTTGGCACTTATTTGGCAAAGGATGTTTCCAAAGAGGTATTTTTAGCAAACACTATATATAGACCTTCAGATCTTCATCTTTTTTCTTTATGTGGAGAATATTTTTACTGTCCGTGAGGTGCTCAGAGTTAAAGGATGTAAGAATGACAAGATGCTCGGACCACAGTTGGATTCAAATTGTTTTAAGTTTGGTGGGAGCTGGGTCTGTGCATTACAGACAGTTGCCTGGTCGTCTTCTGCTGGAGAGTCCAGTGCTCTGTGGTGCAGATGGGGGAGGGAGGACATCTGTCTTGTTTGCTTTGTTTGGCCCTTGGAGCATATTTTAACTCTAAGTCACGTGCGTTTGCTGTAGGACTACTATTTGATGAGGCTGAGTTTCTAAAAGTGTTTTTGAGAAACCTGTTACAGACATGGCCAACAGTTAACAGGCTTTAGAGATGGTGAGGTGAAGCAAACTGCTAAATCCAAAGGTTAATTCCCAGTACCCTTATCACAATGAGAGTTGGCATTGTATCAGCTGCCAGGCAGGATTCATTGGTGATCCTTCGGTGCTTAAAAGTTGCATGTCCAAGTCAGTTCGTTGTCTTAACTGTAGCCAGTGGAGATGAAAAAGCACTAGGAGGAGATGTTTGCTTCTACTTTCTGCAAGGGTGACTATGTTAATACTCTGACACTACAGCTGGCGGAATAGAGGTTAACATGTTTTTCAAGAGAAGATGGGTACAAGCAAGGGCTTGGTGGACTTCCAGTTGTGCAGCCTCAAATGTGTGTATACGCTCCGATACTGCTGTGTGACTTCTCAGTAGTTGCCTATGGCAGCTGAAATTGCAACAATAATAAAATCCACTGGCTTCCCCTTAGTAAAATATCCCTGCAGGTGCATGCAAAAACTTGTGAATTCACAGACTCCTTTTGTTTTGCCGACAGCATGGTCAGAATCTGTTTGTTTTGCTCCAGAAGAGCATTGAAGAATGTGCTTCCTCAATAGCAGCTGCGAAGGCCCCAGGGCCCAGTGTAAACAGCAGTGTAAGTAGTCAGAGCTCCTCCGCAGCTGCATCTCTGAAAAACCCTGGGCCCGGGTCAACTGAGCTTTTTTTCTGTTTCCTGCTGTAATTGTAGTTTTTCCCATAGTTCATTGTGCCATTTAGTGTTATAAATAGGATTCTATAAAACATTTTTATGTTCCTTAAGTGCACACATTTTATTTTTCAAACGTGTGTCTGTATGAAGGCTTGCCAGGGAAACAGCTTGCCTTTCCCCAGTGCTCACCTGATCTGACTGTAATACTAAACTCAAGGTAAGAGTCAGGACTAATGTGGTGATTCTATGCCTCAGCTCTTCCTTTAGGTTTCTGGCAGCTTCTGCAAATTACACTTTGTGCCTCAGATGCTGGTATGCTGCTGCATAGTTGACTTTTTTATTTTGGTGGCTCTGATTAGTTTTGTTGTGCTTTATTTTCCCCATTTCTAAAATAAGATTGAAATTGTCCTCATATTTTGAGAACTATATGTGGAGAGTACTGTGTAAGCCTGTGTGTTATCTTGGATATATTTCTGCTACTAAATGGGTGGAGTTGGATGGGTTCTGTTCCCCAGACTGCTGTAGATACTTGTTACAAGGCAGGGTTCTCTGGTTAAGTTCTTCCCTTGCTCATACACCTTTGACGTCCTCCCAGGATTGAGCCTGGGATTGTTTACTTTCCTTCACAGTTCAAATTGCTGACATGCTTTACAAAGATGATGTGGTTTATGTTTCAGTTTTGCGAAGTACCTTGAGGTCTGGGTGGAAAATACTTTAAAGGGGCAAAACATAATTTGCTTGAAAGCTGGGAGGAAGGTACAACACATAGGGAAGCAGAATAAAGCTTGCAGCTCCAGTTCATTGGAAGATGAAGATGCTTTCTGGCGTTATTAACATGAGGAATAACCCAAAGGAGAGGAAAACAGTTTGCGGCTTGGTAACAACCCCAGGAGACCTTTGCAGTTTTGGGCATGCTGGGAAGGGGGAGGGGCATGCCTTCCCTCCCGGAGGCTGCCAGCACATCGGCTTCCCTGTGCTTTTGGGATTTGATGAGATTTCCATGATTTATTTTACAAGATTTTACTCAAGGGGATGAAAAGGCAAAAAAAAAAAAAAAACAAAAAAAAAAAACAAAAAAAAAACCAAAGAAACACAACAACCCACTAGCCTACAGATCTTTCTTCCATCCCTGTGTTATCATTTTAGACCTGGGGACAGTAATGAAATTTTTATAATGCATCTAGGTTGTGGAGGTAGGGCTTAATATCAAATGGGGCATGGTCTGTGGAGTAAAAAGTGCTAGTTTTTCCACAGACTTTTTCTGACTGGCAGGGCTACTTCTAAAATAAGGGATTTTATTTGGTTTTGGTTTTGTAAATGAGTACAAGTTGAAATGTATTCTGAGACTTAATTGAAGAAATAATTAATTGGCTGAGGAATCACAAATGTAAACGTCTCTTATTCTGTACTAATACTACATTATTAGGTTCCTTTCTCTTTATTTTTTTAGTACTCTATATTTTCAGAAGTGAAGAGAATATAGCAGAGCAGCTGCTGCTTAGTGATTTGTAAAATTGAGAAGTATTCTCTCTTACCCTGTGTTATATCAATGTGACAAACTACATTCCTGATATTATGTCTGGCTTTACCAGGAAACTGTTAAAACTTTCCAAATGTTGTCCATTTATCAGCACTTTAAAAGGCAGCTGATTAATGTTATTTGCATATTAGCAACAGAATGTGTAAACATTGACTGGGAAATCATTCAAATGAATGTTTTCAGATGGATTCACAATAGCAACATTTTGCCAAGGCTGAGTGTAGCTCAATTTGGAAATATTATTGCCAAACTTGGCCACTTGCAGTGTATTAATATTTAATTGTTCTTTCTATTGCCTTTTCCCATATAATTTCCTCTGATTTCTGAAATAGGAATGAGACTTCAGCTGTGTCCTTGGAACAGTGAAAAACATCTCAGTTGCTTGTCCTGCCACACACCCTTGCAATTACACAACATACAGATTAATGCCTCTTCTGCAGTCGACTGTTGTAGTTAACTGTTGTCTAGTCTGATCGAATGGGCAGCTCAAAGAAGTGCAATGACAAAGGGGCCACATGTCTTGTAATTTTTGGGGCCAGGTCAAATAACGAATGTTCAGAATGAGCTAATAAATAATTCTTTAATACTTTAGCATCTTTTCTCTTAAGAGCCGAGGTTCTTTGTGCATATGAACTCATTAAGACTCCTAACAACACCTGCTTGGTACAGGAATGATATGTTTGTTTTCACGTCGGGACTGAGGCACGCCCTAAGTCCATTTTTTTTTCTTTCTTTTCTTCTGTAGGGTTTGGTTTGCACTTGAGAAATAAAATAGAATCCAGATCATTTGTTACTTAATGTAGTTTCCTGTGCTGTAGCCACAAGAGCTTCCTTCCTCTGTACATACATCATCTGCAATTAGAAGAAGAAAACTCAAAATATTCATGACTTTAACTCTTGCATCATTGGCAAATGCCAGGAATTCAATGTGGTTTCATTTTGCAGAAAGATTTGTCCACTTCAAGTCACCGTTAGAGGCTGTGTTAGGTAGTTCTTCTGGTAATTCTTCACTGGTGATTCTTCTGGTGCAGTTGTTGAATAGAATGAGAGGTGACACATTGAGGAATGAATGAGAAATTAGAGTGGGCCTTAACGTGGGTGTTCCTGGTGTGTAACCATAGATCAGGCTTTGCTCTAAGTCTTTGCTCTCTGCATTCTTTGAGTGAGCATAAAACTATTCCAGTTCAAGCACAGATTATCTCTGTGTCTGCTGCATAGTGTGGACTTCTGCTCCATGTCAGCATTGCTGTTTGTCTGTGTTGGGCTTAGTTCAACATAAAGGAACCAAACAGTACTCCAGGAGGAGCACATGGTGTGGCTTCCGAAGCAAGCAGAAGCAGCACACAGCACAAACCCTTTCTGGTCTTTATGAACGACCCTAGTTATATTTACAGAGTGCAGCGTATGACACACCATCTAGGGGACAGGTGTTCAGCTGTTCATCATGATCAACCTCACCGTAACCATTTTCATCAAAATCAAATGAATTGTGTTCTGTATTGTTGCAGCCTGATGTAGAGGGGATGTGAGAAAGTAGTTATAGTCTGTCTTTTGAAAGCTTTGCAAAGCTTTCAGACCATTACCAAAGGGAGCCAGCAAAAGTTGGTGCAAGAAGAATGTGACTCATTGGTGAGAGTTAACACCTGTTTAACAGTTGTCACCGTTAGATTCTGAGTTTTATGTTGTACCCAATCTGATATAACTGGCCACTGTGAAAAGGGATAGTGCTATCCTCCCATTGCCAAAAGTGTATCAAAACCTACTTGGATGCAGTCGAACTTTGGGTGCCCACAACAGGGACAATGCCTTGTCCTCTGTGCCTCATGTTTCATTACTTCTCTTTCACTGAATTTAGCAGTTTTGTAGCTGGAGGATGGGACAAACCAACTTGCTGATTTTATGGAAGAATGGTCTTCTTTTTACAGGAGCATGGTACTGGCTGGTAGCTTAGTTTTGTCAGGCTGCTGAGTTCACTTAACTCACCTGTGGCTATGTTATTGGGAAAATGGTATGAGCGCCTGGCCAGGACTGGAGGGATCAGTAAAGTGAGAAGGAGGGAGGGATAGCTCTCTCTAAGAAGCAATTTGTAGACCTGCATTGACACTCCTTGAAACAGAACTTGGCAGGCAGTAATGTCTATCCTTTCTGCCTAAGGACCTTGTGTATGGGGCCCATCCCCGTAAGGAAATGTTAATGTTAAATAATATTTCAAAAGTGGAAATTATCTCATTCTTCCTATGGCTTATTTGGGTATTTCTCTGGTTACTGTTTATGGGAAATAGCTGGTTGTATCCAACTTGTCAAGCAATTCAGATCACTGCCTGAAAGACTTCTTTATTTGCTACTCCACCAGTCCCCATCTTAAGACATTGTTTGCACTAAACTGGTATTTCCATTTGAATTTCCTGCGGATAACTCCACTTGTCTTTGTCTCTACTTGACAGACAAAGAAATGCAGGCATAATGACGCTTAGTCACCTTACAGGGCAGTAGAGACTTACACTTTTAAAAGGAAACTGAGAGCCATTCTGCAGGAACACAAGTGTTGCGTTTCCTTTTACTTTCCTGCAAAGCCCATACCCTTGTATGAGGTGACCTGTGTTCCATGAAGAGCCCTTCTCAGTAATAGATCTTTCTCCTTTTCTCAGTCAAGAGCGTGCTTAGCCCTCAGGACATCTTGCAAGACTGTTCTGTTCTGAAAGCTTTCTTGGTAGGAATGATTTGCTCCTAGAGAAGGTGTCTTGTTCTCTTATTCTTGCTGTAACCAATTTAATCTTGAAAGTGTATGAAACTGGGGTCTTCAAGATTATATTTTTTTAAATCTGGAAATTTGCCTATTCTTGCATTTTTAACTGCATGGCATAGCAGCTACATACAGCCTTAGTATCTTGTAGAAACTTAAGCAGATATCCTCTATTCCTTTTCACTCTTACTTTCTCTTTCAGCTGGATAAAGCCAGCGCTTTTACCCACACCCTGCGAGTCTCTCTTGTCCTTTAACTAGGAAAGCAGATAATAGAATAAAATCTCTGAGATTAATTTAAAGGAAAACACTACTCATTCTGAGTGAGCTTCCCAAGGCCAAGACTGGAGAAATACCTTCCACAGCAACTAATGCCCATCACAGATCTCATAATCTTTCACCTAGGTGCAAATCTTTACTTTTCCTCTTTTGCCTTTCTCTTATCTTCCTGGAAGGGTGGATATGTGATTGTTTAGGAGGGATCATGTGTATATACACATAGCCATAACAAAGCACTCCTCTGGTCACTCTTCACCCTAGAGGAGATGAGCAGGTGGGACTTCAAGCAATAGGCTGCAGGAAGACTCTCAGATTTCATGAAGGCAAGGCTCTGTGAGTCTGAAAGAGCTGTTTTTCTCTACACCTACACCTCTAAATCTCAGAAGGATAAGCCCCAGCTACCCACTTCAGTGTGTTTTTGTTCTCAAAATGATGTATAGATTGATAGAGTGATATGTGTGTTCTCAAAGTGTTATAAATGTGGATATGCAAAACCAGAGTTGTATTGACTATTCTCCCTTAAAATAGTCTGATAATAAGGCAAAATGGTGTAATACTTTATCTTTTCAGTTGTCCTTGTTATCACTGTAAGGATCAGATGTTGCCATTATGGTTCCTTCATGAAATGATATTTCTTTCTTCATTTTTCTCCACCTTTCTCCACCTTTGGTACTGATAGTCAGAGCTCCTAATGGTTTGGTGATAAAGAGTATGACACAGCTCCATCCCCACCATTCCAAATCTGCTTTCCAGCTTCAGGCATTAGGAAGGTGGTGCCATGTATTCCTCTTTTATGTCAAGAGACTGCACACACATATTCATCTCTGTGTATCCTGGGCCTCATCAGGGTAGTCTGCTTTATGTGCCAACAACTCTCTCCTTCTCCAAAAATCATAGCTAAAGAATTGAACTATTGTAGTGGGATTTGAATGTGCAAACATCTGTTCTCCAGTACTGCATTTACTGACAAGATGCACTATCTGCATTTGCAGCTTTTTAAGGCCGGGGGGATGTGTTGTGCTCATTAACCCTGACTAGAGGCATTGCACAGGCCATAACCAGTCACTGATATTCTGCATCTCATTTAGTGGTCAGCTCCTTTGCTGGCACAGAGTTACCATGTGTAATTACTATACTGAATTTGATTGGTGTGGTCTAAAAAGAGCCTAGCAAAAGTCAGGGGTTCGAACATGCATCAGTAAAAAGAAAAACAAACTTAATGTCATCTTCTCCTCCAGCAGTCTCCAGTGCAAAAGTCCCTTCTAGTTCCCAAAGGTGAAGTCTGTCTCTGCTCGTGCTTCCTAGACTCCTTAAAAAATAGAAAGGCTTTACAGCATGCCTAAAATTTGAGAGTAGAGTTTCTTGGATCAAAGCTGAAAATTTATTATAAAAAGGAGGACCCTGGGAACTACTGCCCTGTCAGCCTCACCTCTGTGCCTTGGAAGATCATGGAACAGATCCTCCTAGAAGCTATGCTAAGGCACATGGAGGACAGGGAGGTGATTCGAGACAGCCAAGATGGCTTTACTAAGAAGAGCAAGTCCTGCCTGACCAACCTAGTGGCTTTCTACAATGGAGTGACTGCATCAGTGGACAAGGGAAGAGCAACGGATATCATCTACCTGGACTTCTGCAAGGCCTTTGACACGGTCCCCCCCAACATCCTTCTCTCTAAGTTGGAGAGATACGGATCTGATGGGTGGTCTGTTCAGTGGATAAGGAACTGGCTGGATAGTTGCATCCAGAGGGTAGTGGTCAATGGCTTGATGTCCAGATGGAGAGGGGTGACAAGCGGTGTCCCCCTCAGGGATCTGTACTGGGACCGGTGCTGTTCAATATCTTCATCAACATCATAGCCAGTGGGATCAAGTGCACCCTCAGCAAGTTTGCCGATGACACCAAGCTGAGTGGTGTGGTCGACAGGCCAGAGGGATGGGATGTCATCCAGAGGGACCTGGACGAGCTAGAGAGGTGGGCCCGAGCAAACCTCATGAAGTTCAATAAGGCCAAGTGCAAGGTCCTACACTTGGGTTGGGACAATCCTCTTTATCAATATAGGCTGGGGGATGACATGATAGAGAGCAGCCCTGCAGAAGAGGACTTGGGGGTACTGGTGGATGAAAAGCCGGACAGGAGCCAACAATGTGCGCTTGCAGCCCAGAAGGCCAATCGCATCCTGGGCTGCATCAAAAGAAGCATGGCCAGCAGGTCAAGGGAGGTGAATCTCCCCCTCTGCTCTGCTCTCGTGAGACCCCACCTGGAGTACTGTCTCCAGCTCTGGAGCCCTCAGCACAAGAAGGACATGGACCTGTTGGAGCGGGTCCAGAGGAGGGCCACGAAGATGATGAGAGGTCTGGAGCACCTCTGCTATGAAGACAGGCTGAGAGAGTTGGGGTTGTTCAGCCTGGAGAAGAGAAAGCTCCGGAGAGACCTTATAGCGGCCTTCCAGTACTTGAAGGGGGCCTACAAGAAAGCTGGGGAGGGGCTGTTTGAAGGGCACATAGTGATAGGATGAGGGGCAATGATTTTAAATTAGAGCAAGGTAGATTTAGATTAGACATTGGGTAGGTTTAGATTAGACATGAGGAAGAAGTTCTTTACAATGAGGGTGGTGAGACACTGGCCCAGGTTGCCCAGAGAGGTGGCGGAGGCCCCATCCCTGGAGACATTCAAGGCCAGGCTTGATGAGGCTGTGAGCAACCTAATCTAGTTGAAGATGTCCCTGCTTACTGCAGGGTGGTTGGACTAGATGACCTTTAAAGGTCCCTTCCAACCCAACACATTCTATGATTCTATGAATTTCAAGGAAACTTTATGTAGGTGCCACATTAGAAACCCCTCCTATTATTATTTTCTTCTGCTTAACTTGTGTCTCTTGACCATGAAAGAGCCAGATGTAGAGAAATCAACCATGACTGAATTTTACTTTTAGACAGTTGTACATGTTCTGGAGTGGGACATCTCTTTTATGAGACCTGAGTATAATTTTATCCAGAAAACCAACAGCTGAGGAGGAAGCAGATTTTTGGTCATTGACCTTGCTCTGTCTGTAATTATTTCATGATCTAAAGCATTGCAGCAAAATATTCTGCACGGGCTTTTTTGTGCCAGTTAATTTAGCAGATCTTAAAACAATGTTTTCTTGAATATGCCTGGATGCAAGTACCTGCTAAAAGTTGAGAAGATGCTTAAGTGCACAGGAATGCCATTACTTCAGTAGATAGAAGGACTTCCTGGTTTTAGACATTTTGAAGAGGACAAAGATTTGCAGCACTTTGAAACTTGGGGAGAGCCAAGAGAAAGGAAAGATAAAAGTAAACTAAAGCAAGCTATGAAATGCCATTTCACTGCACAGCATTGCTAGCTTTACAGCAAGCTACCGATTTCTCATGTTGCCAATAAATTAAAATACATCAATTCTGATGCTGCGGTAGACCCTGGGAAGAGAGGGATGGCTACGTGGGACTGCAAGTCTAGTTCCCTCGTGTCTTGTGTTTAGTCCCCCAGGGTGTTTTCCTGGAGCTGACCTCCCATTTGGAGCACTCCTTGGAAGACATAGCAGCGTGTGGATACACCAGCACCTCTGTTCCCTTCCTGTTCCTAGCTCAAGCCCTCTGTCCTTGCTGGTGGAGCAGAAGTACAGCCTCTCTGTTTTCTCCTTTCTGTCTACATGAGGTTAATGGGGTGGATGAGGGAGTCCTATCTTGCAGCCACATGCAGAGTAAAGCAATATTTGAGTTGGTACTGCTAAAACCCAAATGATTGGATTGTCTCAAAAAAACCTTTCTGTAAAGAAAATAAAATGAGTTATTTGAAAGGACTGAGCTCATGGAGATTTTGGTATGTCATTGCAAGTCATTCAACGCTGAGTCAATGTTCTAAGTACAGAATGTCTCAAAATGTACTCTTAACTTTGGGACAGATATTGATAGTAGAACACAAGGGTGTAACTGTGTTGCCAAACATGGAGGCAGGAGGAGCTGAGATGGAAGTGACCTTATTAGTTGATTTGTATTTCTAAATTTTAGGTGACCAGTCTCACATTGTTAGTGAAAGCAAAGGTTATGATGTCTGGAGCAAAAGTTTCTTTGCTACTTGAAGTTGACAAAAGATTAACTCTAAAAGGAAGATAACAAAGTGTGTATATTTTATATAGGTGTAGATATACATAGTTTATATATACACCCATATACATATATGTTTTTGTATATACATACATAGTTTCACCCAGCCTCTATCTTTTCCCATCAGGGAAATTAGTTTGTGTTTGTCAGCTGTGCTTGCTGTGTGCTGAAAGTAGCAGAGAACTGGATCACGGCTGCTGCTCATGGGAGACTTCAGCTGCTCGACATCGTTGAATAGCAGGAAATCCTGGAGTGCAGCATAACTCCAATATTCAGTTTTTATTCCATATTAGGAAATATTTCTTTATCATTACTGCGGGTGTGTTGGAATGATTTGTGAGATTAATTTCTGTGAGCCAAATTAAAAGACGAGGCCCTATCGCTTACTTCTGGCTGTTGGACAAGCTCCATGGGAAGGAATGAAGACGTTCAGCCTGGGGAGGGGTGGCCCTTTCAATCAATGAGGGCGAAACCAGCCTCGCCAAAACTATTCTAAAAAAAAAAAAAAAAAAAAAATCATTTCAGTCCAGTGCAGTTCGTCAATTTGGGTTATGCAGCTTCTCGTGCTGGCACAAAGCACTGACTGACAGCGGGAGAGAAACAAACAGATGGTTTGATGGAAAGTGGTACAGCTTCTTTCAGAAACAGTACTGGCTAATGCCAGCTTCCAGTGTGCATACAACTGTGGCCTTTGTTGTGTGTGGGGGGTAATGGTGGGTTTTGGAGTTTTGTTTTTGTTTTTTTTTTTTTTTTTTACCTAGTCTACTCAGAGCCCCTCCTTTACATTTTGGGGTATTTATAGGTTTAGGAGTCTACCCCAAGGTAGAAAGCAAGTTCCTTCATTTTGAAAGCATCTCCTACCTGGGTACATTGGTGAAAAGCTCTTCTGGGGCTTAGGGGACATGTTTGGAGCCAGCCACTGATACTCCAAGTTGCTGTCCAGGCCTCGCTGTCCCCCAGATTTCCCTGGTGTCATCAGTCCAGAAGCGTAGCAGCTTGCTGAGGCTGCAGGACCGGTGCAGTGTTTCCATCTCTGAGTCCTGTGTGTTTGTGAATATCTCCTCAAGGTTTTTACATGGCCATGGGGGCCGGGCACTCACGAGCTGGGGCTTGGTGAGTCATGGAGCGCACTCTCCTTTTAGCTGTGTCTATAAGGGGCGACTCACCCAAACGCTTCATGAGGAAAGCAAGAATGACTTAAAATGGCTAAAACACTTAAACATCTTTTGCTTTTAAATAGCAAAGCCTGTTCCGACAGGGCTAATTTTACTCAGTTTCTCAGTGCTACTTTAAATAGAACAAATGTAATTCATTCTGTAACTTTAAAGTAGCAAAACATAGAACATTACGCACATTGGGGAATTAATAACAAACTAAAGGAAATTAAACATACAAATGAGTTAAATGAAATGCTGAAGTGTCAGTGACAGCTTGTTGTAGTCATGTTATTTCATTTTCCCTTCTCAGATGGGGACTGTTGTAAAAACTAGAGGGCATCAGAAAGATCTGGTCTTGGCAATAACGTCGAAGAGGAAGAATCTGCGTGTGAAGTGTCTAATTTGTTGTATTGGCAGGGAATGTTGCTTCCTTCAGGTAGCGTATTAATAAAATAGGGGTTTATGCGCCGTGATGCTGCTGAAAACATGAATTATGTGGGAACATAATATTTATTTTTCTTTCTGAAACATACCTCAGAGCAGTGCTTGGCAAACATGCTGATAGCTGTGAACTTCACTAACAGCAGTAGCACAGCTGGCGTCATCCAGATGTAAGAATAGGAATATTAGGTCGAAACCTATTGAGCAGAAGGGGTTTTTCTCATTGACATAAGTGAACTTTGGACAAGGCTCTGTTTGGAACATGGAAATATGTATTTAGTAATAACACAAGTATTAAGATCAGGCTCCAAGAGCTGAAAAATATTGGCCCATAATTGACGTAGATTGGAGTAGCGGGGTTTTCTTGTTTGCTTGCTGCTTGGAGTCTTCAGGATCCTGTAGCATTTTGTTCATTTCTGGAGGTTTCTCAGAAGCTTTGGAAGTGAAATTAAAGTGTGTCACAGAAAAAGAAGGCCTCTCCAGGAGGAGGTTTGGTATAAACAATTGGATGGTGAAAATATGCACAGCTCAGTTGCCAAATTTGTGCTAGCAGAAACTGTAGCACAGGAAGTAATTTTCCCTCTGGGCTGATACCACCGTATGACCACTTTTTCCTTCTGTTTCATCATTGGAACTATCAGCTGTTGTACAACGTTTTTATCTTTGGTCTCTGCATGTCAGCTCATACCAAGTATGGTTGCATGTTTCAGAAGCTGCTCAGGGTGTCTGGGCGACTGCTGCTCCAGTTGCTGCTCCTCCCCTTGCTCTTGCTGGTATGTCACACCACCTCATCCTGCCGAGCCTTTGGTTGCTTATTTCATTTATCTGTCCCTTCCTTTTGGTGTGAATCATGCTGTTATTTTTGTATGGTGAATTGGTTTTTTCATATCTATATATATCTCTCTATATATCTCCTGTCTATCTTTAAGAGAATCCAAACAATTTGGCACTCATACTTGAAGCCTTGCTGTATCCATGCTGCTTTCATAGATAGCACTTCATTTTTTAAGTATCCTTGTCACTGGTGGTTTTTAGTGCCTGGTTTTGCGAGTTGCCTTGCTGTGTTGTTTATAAGGAGCCAAGCAGCGTTACGAAGTTTGCTTGAGCTTCTCACCCAGAAGAGCTCCAGCACTATGCATGATGGTGGTGACTGGTGTTTCTGAAGGCACTCGCTTTATTGAGTTGTATGCGTTTACTTTGGAACAGGTCTGGCACCAAAAGCCTATCTCTCCTTTCTCTTTTACCTTCTCACTCTTGAAAAATGCCATATGTGTATTTCATTTCAGGAGGAGGTTGAATGACAAAACGTGTCATGCTGAGAAAATGGGAACGTTAATAGGCAGAAATATGTTTCAGTATCTGCCTTACCCAGAGGTTTTCATTCAAGAGCCAAATTCCCTTGGAATGTAGATGTAAACTTTATAAACTTTGTGGTCTTAGCCTTTTTACCGCAATAGTGAACTGTGTTCCTAGTTGCTGGGCTTTAGAGGCACGCATGGGTGTATAAATGAAAATTATCGGCCTTTGTGTGAAATGATGTCGCTGTTTTGGGAGAAAGGATTGATGTTCCTTGTCCTGCTGAATGTGTATGTAGCTTTACATTTTAAAGGGTAGAGGTAGAGGGTAGATTTAGATTAGGCATTAGGAGGAAATTCTTTACTCTGAGGGTGGTGAGACACTGGAATAGGCTGCCCAGAGAAGCTATGGATTCCCCATCCCTGAAGGTGTTCAAGATCAGGTTGGATGGGGCTTTGAGCAGCCTGGTGTAGTGGAAGGTGTCCCTGTCCATGGCAGGGAGTTGGAACAAGCTAATCTTTAAGGTCCCTTCTGACTCTAACCATTCTATGAAATCCTAATTGGAGACCTAGCAGCAGCACTTAAGTAGCATCATTCTGTCATGTCGAAAAAATGCGCTTTTCTCTCTGAGAGAATTGTATGTGATGTTTGCTCCCTAATGTAAATATGCACTAAGTAATGAGTCCAGAGTAAATTTATTCTAGGGATGCTGTATAATTATACTACACACATAGTTTCAAAAATAAGAACGATATTTCCATTGTGTGACTTAGGTCCAGATTAATTTGATAGTATAGATCCAGCCTTATTTGATAGTCAGAACAAGCTATATGATATAACACAGTTGTGCAGGATTCTTGCCTGTAAAGAGACCGGCACCTTCAGACCCGTTCTTACAGAAGTGAAGCCAAGTTGTGATACCCACCACTGTCTAACTGTCACAGGCTTGCTCTTTTGCTGGCAATCTTTAAGAGAAAGCAAGAATTGATCAAATAGGTTACTGTAGTATCCTGAGAAACGTGAAACCCTCTAATAAAGAAGAAGGCTGGAAAGATTGGTTTTGGTTTTCACTGCTTGTAGCATACTCTTACATATTTATATTCTCACTGAAGTGACAAATCATTAAGAAAGTAAACGTGAAAGGTTGGAAGGATATGTTAAAAAGATCTGAAATCATGAACTTATCTGCTTTGGGGGTGGTTTTGGTTTCTGGTGTGTTTTGTTTGTTGGGTTTTTTTCTTTTCTTTTTCTTATCAAAGTATTTAAATCTTCACCATCACTACAGTTAAAATGTTTGGGGATGTGTAGTATTAAGATTATGCTTTCTACTCCACATCCCTGTCCCGTTGCTCCGTTTTACGGGCTGGAAAGTATGCCATAGGGTAATAAAGCGAATTTCTTGAGACCTTGTAGCACATCTGTGTTGGGATCTTGTTTCATCCCTTGTTATCCTTTTCTCTTTAAAGTCTGGAGCTACCTGGCTATGTAGAAATAGGATCTAAAATTACTGAGGGTGTCAAACCTCCATCCTTCCTTCCTGCCAAGTCACAGCTCTGTGTTCCCTCTCTTCTTTACCCATCCTGGGTGTCCCGAGATGGAGCTGTGGAGACTGGGGATGATGTGCGAGAAGGTTGGATTTTGTGTTCTTTTCCCTTCCTGGTTAGAAAATCATCCCTCAAGGTGCCAAGTGTTTATTTCAGGGGAGAACAGTTCTCCAGGTGCCTTTATTTCTTCCATCTCTCCTTTTCTGAGTTGTAGCAGGTGGGATTGGATGCCTCAGTGATTTTGCTCTGATTAACCAGAGCCTGAATCCAATAGTATAACATGAAAACATTAATGATGGACTGTGGGAGCTGCCAAGAAGCACCCTGGAGAGGACATGAGTTTTGAGTTGCTGGTTGTGTAGCAGAAGCTGGGTGTGGGATTTTCACCAGTGGAAATGCTTTCAGTAAAATCAGTCAAGGATTTCACTTAGAGCTGTTGTGACCGATGGCAGTATAGACTGAAGTTGTAATAAACACTGTTTCGCCTTTCTCTGCTTCCCAGTCCTCAGGTTAAAAAGATTAAATGTGTGCTTGGACCAGGCAGCATTTTTCTACCAGAAAGGAGATGGTTAGTCAGGACAGACTTGCTCGAAGGAGACTCTTGAAAACTCCAGCTTGTTAGCATTGGGCCTGCTGTCCCCTCTTTGCTGCTGTCCCCTGCTCTTCCTTGTCCTTCCCGAGCATCATTCATCTCCTCCCTGCTATGCTGCTGTCCCACCTGCCTCTTGGGGCAAGATGTCCCCTGGTCACCCCACTCCCATAACTCCTCATCCCTCTCTCTCCTGTGTCCACACTGTAGGTGCTTGCTGCTGAGCAGAGCAGGCATCAGGAGAAAGGCTTGCAGTGGGATGTCAGCCATCCATCCGGGATGCACAGGCTCAATTTCTGGGCCAAGCCACACATATGGCATCTCTGCTTCTAGCAGCTCTGAGAGGTTGTCCTGCGGGCTGTGCCACTGCTCAGTGTCTCCTGTCAATTAGGTCGTTTTGATCTCTCTCATTCACAGCCAGTGGTGTATCATTTTTTCCGAAGTTACAGGCCCTTTGGGAAGAAAGGTCTTTGGTCCAGAGGAGTTTTGGACAAATAGATCTGGCTGGTTAATATGACCTTCCTTGTGGTCCAGGTGGAGCCTAATGCAGGGCTGGTGATGCAGCAGGAGTAGAATGGTTCCATTATGCAAATTGCATGAATTTGGGTGAATCAGTAGTTTTTTGAGGGCATTTCCAAGAACTATGGGTGGTACCTTTTCAGAACATTCCCGTTAATGTGCTGAGGTCAGTAGAAGTAGTGTGCTGTTAATAAAGGCCTCATTTTGAAGCTTCTTCCTTCCCGCCCCCGTCCCCTCTGGCATCATTTTTTTATAAAGGTCATACTTAAGGATTTTCCTTGGTTACTCCTGACTGAATATTTTGTCAGGGATCTGGATTTGTGCTGTGTTTGGGTTTTTTTAGTGGAAGCAGAGAGGGGGGAGGAAAAATGATGAAGAGCTTTCTTTAGCTGTGAGTTGATGTGGGATTTTGTGAGCTGCCTTGTGTCTTCTGCCAGGTCTGTGTGCTCTTTTCCACTTACTTTGAGGAACCTGGAGAGCTCAGGGCACTTCTTGCTTTTACAAAGTTGACTTTTCTTTTTTTTTTTTTCTTTTCCATAGTGACAGAGCTAACTGGGGCCACCAATTACAAACTGAGCAAATGTAAACTAAACTCTGTCTCAAGGAAATCCTATGCTGTGATAGCGTGGTCTGGAGGCAGGGCTGGTGGGGTGTGTGGATGCTGGAAGCAAATGCTTCTCGTGATGTATCCCTCCTGGTTTGGTGGGCTCATGCCATGGTATGACAGTGAAGTCAATACAAGTTTCTTCTCTGTTAAATAGCTTTCTCTGAGCTTGTTAGTTTACAGGTTGGGTTCTCGTCTGTATTTTCCTACTATAGAACCACAGTGAGGGTCAGCTCTGCTATTTATAGCATGGTGTGCTAGTGCCAGATTTGTTATATCCTTTTTAAAGGCTTACAAAATCAAGTGACTTAGATTTGCTATTTGGTAATGTCTGCATTTCTGAGTGTAGGAGCATGGGGAAAACAAATTAACAGGAAACAAAACTGCAGTGTTATTTTATGCTATCAGGAATACAAGACATGCAAAAGATAAATATCCTGTTGCTTGCTGGTGCTAGAGTGCGCTCATTATACCTTAAGTAAAGGTTAATCCATTTCAAGCCTGGGTTAATGCTATGTTATCCTGGTGCTCCAAAATGATCAGAAGGCGGGTTTTTTACTCTATTAGGTCATTTCTTGAAAAAACTTCATCACAGATGTCAGCATGTGGTCAGCAGTTGCTTTGTTTGATTTGAGTGTGTCAACATACTGTAGGTTTTCCTTTCAGATAACTGTTTTATATTTATCTTTTCCCACCTATCAAGAGAGAAAGAGTGTAATATTGTATAACAGACTCAATACGGAGAGCAAAGCCAAGTTCTCCAGCTTTTCAAGAAGTGTCCAGTATGGGGTACATGTTTGTGTGAAGAATAAACCCCTGAATTTTTATTAAAGATTAACAGTCAACAGTTCGCATCTTTCTTTAGTACAAAATTAAAGGGAATAAAAGATTGATTAAAAACCAGAAATATTGACATCATCATAAAGCAGCTGAGTGCTATTAAAACCTCATTGTATATGTATAGAGAAATACATTTTTATTCTCGGAACTCTGGCATCTTGCACACTCCAAAATACGCAACTAAAATAATATGTACATAATACTATAAGACTCCCTTATTTGTGACACAGCAGCTGCATTTCTGACAACAAATATCTTATTGTTGTACCAAATCCAATTAAAAATCCACAGATGAAATGCCATCTTCACAGAGGGTAGCAGGCAAATCCAAAACAAAACCCCCAAAGTAGAATTAAGCAATCTTCCTGTCTGATGTGGGTATGCAAGTTCTCTTCTGTATGAAACTTTTAATTTGTTCACGTTAAGGATTAGGTGATCCCCTTTGAAGATCATAAACCTAATTTGGGATTTGTCTTCCTCAAAATCCCCTGGTGAAGTAGAAGGCTTAGGTAAATAATCGAAAGGAAGTGTATGTACTTATGTGTAATTTTCCGAAACCAACCCCAAAACAACCTGAACAAAAGAGTGTGGGGCTGAGATGCTGCTGTTTGTGCTGCCCTCTGTGAGGCTCTCCTAAAGTGCCTCTACCCACTTCCAGGTAGAGCATGAGGCCTAGAACAAAGTGTGCTTTTTTTTTTTAAAAAAAAAAAAATATCCACTGGCTTTTCTAGACCAGCTGCAAGAGACTCAGGACTGCCCTAAAGATGTCTTTTCATAGCTTTAGAAGTGTTGTTCTGGCACATCCAAGTTCTTTGGGTTCAAGATGAAAGCTATAGAAGAGAGCAGCTTTTTTCTTCTTTCCTCTTTCTTCCCAGTTTTTAAGTGCTCAGTGACCACCTGTCCTGACCTATAGGTACTTTAGCTACAGGGGCAACATATTTGCAGTGGCATAAGAAGATTCCCCCCGCTTCCCAAATATGAGAATCCAAACACAGGGAACTCTGTAATGAGCAGCCGCTACAGAAAACTCTGTATCGGCGTTGGCATGGCACAGAGGTGGCCAGAGAGGAGACAAATGGAAGACTGGTTGCCTAATGGCCTTGTGGTGTGGAAAGGGTTTTCTATTCTTGGTTGCTGGTTGTTGCTTTAAAAAAACAACCAAACCAAAAAAACACCAACAGAAGTTTTACATTTGAAATACGGCAATTCCATTATTTCATTTTCATGCAATGATTTCTAGAAATCTCCCCAACTGTCCACATGCAATTTTGTTGAGTGTCTTTAAAATTCAGATATACTTGATGGCTATCTTCTAACCTTGAAATAGCTTCACCTCTGGATGGTATTAGGGTTTTTGTCCATTTACTTTTTCATTTTATCCTGCCCTTTTTGTAGCATCTAGCACTTCTAGAATCTGAAATTATCATATAGTTCTGATATGTCCAGCTGTGGGAGCCGCCTGGTCCTCCTGTCGCTTCCCCCCTTTTCCTTTCTGCTCTGTGCTGCCTTTTCCCTCCCCGAGACTGGGCTCAAGTTTGCCAGAGGTACATTTTTCTCATTTGTGGACAAGCATTGCTGGATGAGCTGCCTGTAGCCTGCATAATTCTTTGCTATGATTCACCCTGTGTTTTGCCAACATGTTGTTATTTTTTTAGAGAGTGGGTAGTATGTCCTCCTGCTATCTTGGGATAATTTTATAATGGTTTTTTAATGGAGTTTTTTAATATCTAGAGAACATTGCCTTTCCTATGAATTCTATAGTGTCTAAGAATTTGGAGATGGAAAGTGGGAAAGAGGAAACATATATATATTTTAAATTTTTTTTTTTAAGTGGGTAATGATTTGACGTGCTCTGTTTCAGTACATGTTACCATGGCGATGACTGCAGGGACTACAACATCCTTTCCCATGAGTAACCACACCCGAGAGAGGGTGACAGTGGCCAAACTTACGCTGGAGAACTTCTACAGCAACCTAATTATACAGCACGAAGAGAGAGAAACCAGGTACTGGCTCTGCTTCCTATCAGCTTTTCTCCATTGGCTCTTGGTGGTATTTATCAAAGGGTACTTTGATCCCTGTGCACAGAGCAGTTCTTAGAAGTTTTTCTGTATTTGGTAGCAAGGAGCTACTCCCCAAAGGGCACTGGCTACTTCCAGTTGCTGGCTGTGCTGGCAGACCCATGAACATACCCTGCTACTGCACCAAGCAGTCATTGAGTGACTGAGGACCTCCACTTCTGGTGTTCTCATACAGTTTACCTCCTTATCACATTATTACTACTTTGCAGAAACCACACTGTGCAGGGTCTTATTTTGCAGCAAGTGTGAGGTTTCTGCTTCTGTGTGTGGGGTTGGTGACCTCCGATTCCTCTGCATGTGTCACAGGGAATAAACTCTACAGAGGTAGAGCAGCTGCAGAGCTGCTCATGGGTTGTAACTTGGTTTTGTGTAAGGCAATGGCTCGTGGTGTCTATTTATGCTCTGCAGCATGGAGCTCATGCCAAGACTCATAAACCCTGCACAAGGGAGTGTATAGGAGGTAGAGAACAGGACCGATAGGAGAGGTGTTTGACAAGGTGATGAGGTAAGGGAAGGAGGCAGAGAGATGAGGGTGGCCTGGGGTGGAAATAAGGGGCAGCAAAGAGCACAGGGTTGGTGATGGGAGGGTTTGAGAGGCTCTTGAGTGCACAGGAATAATTTTGGGGATAATGTAATACCCACATCTAAACTTTTCTTGTGTGGTGTCAGCTCTTACTCTTTGTGTGGAAGTATGCACTGGTCATCTCCCCTTTAACTTTTCTCATCAGTGCCCAATTCCGCCTCCAATATGGTGAAGTGCTACTTGAATTAAGTGTCAAAGCATCAAGCATTTGATTATAATGAATGTTGTGTTTCAAATTGTCATCAGCATGTGAAATCATCATTCCCCTGGTAATATGTTTTTAATTGAGGGGTTTTCAGCCAAGCAGCAGGGTTTCTCTCTTCATCATATTTAGTCATTACCCCATGTAATTGAATTGCTTCCAGTTAGGAGAATAGACTGTCTACTGAGGGCCTTTAATTTAGGGGATCCTGCTGTACTTCCGAAAATGCAGAAAGATACCAGCAACCTGGCACCCAGCCTTCGAACTCTTGGCCGCTGCTAGTGGGTAACCAGCTTTCTGAAAGCTTCACCCTGACAGTCAAAAAGCAGCAACTTGAGGGGTGGAAAGAGAGGGGTCCAGTGGACACGCTGCCACATGCTGACCCTGTGGCATCTGTGGGGTACTCCAGGCTTCACTCCCTGATGAGACTCTCCCAGCCTGACATGGCACCGGCTGGAAGAGCCCTGGGACTGGTGAGCCCTGGCTTGGACAGGACACTGGGAGGAGAAGATAACACATCCAGGGTGTTGGCACTAGGGTAAGGGGAGCCAGGACCAGGTGTGTGACCAGGGTGTGTCAGCAAGGCCGAGACTGGGGGTGAAAGCTGGGGCTGGCTGAGGTGTTGGTGGTAGAGCTGAGATAGAAATGGTGGAAAAAAAAAAACACGTTTAGTCTGATTCATAATCCTAATTGGTAAAAACAGCCTCACTTCAACAAGATTATATGAAGAAATATAAGTCATTAAAATGACTGTATGTTTGGACCTTTAATGCCTAATTCTGCAAATACATAAGTATGTGCTTAAATTCGCTTATACATTTTCAACAGCTTTGGTCACAAATGAGTGAATGGATGGAGTGGGGAGTAAGTCTTCAAATTTCCATTTGAGGCAAACTCTTTGGTATCTGGAACATGTGAAATAAAGGTGTTGTCTTGCTATAGTGTTATGTTTGTTTTGAATAAATAATTAAAAAAAGCTATTTCCTGTTTCTCCCCTTTGCAGGCAGAAGAAACTAGAAGTGGCTATGGAAGAGGAAGGCCTTGCAGACGAAGAGGTAATACTACCTGAGTAACCTTTGAAGAAAGGCTTTACTATTTTTTGGACAACTTCAAAATGGCATTTGAGGAGCTTGCAGAAACATTAGCTAGCATGACATTAGGTTTTACTTTGTAAATGAATGTTGCCCCTGTAAATAAGTTGTTTGTTAGGGAAGCTGTGAACATGCTTGAATGATACTTGCTATAGCTAAGGCTTTTCATGCCACCCTTAGTCCTTATGATATATATGGCCACAGCATGTATATAGCATGCTTTTCAAGGATTAAAATTGTTTGCCATTATATCTGGCAAGAAAAAAAAATGAGATGTGCTTGGAAGAAGTGGGTACAAAGCAAAATGCTGAACCATTTTTTTTCTTGATTTAAACAATAAACTGGGCACACGTTTGCTCTGTTCAGAATTGAATGAGGAGAGATCTCTGTCCAGTTGACATCTCTCAGAACTTCGGTCATTAAGTTGCTTTTCTTGAGGTCCACCGCAGTGTTGCTGCCTGTACTGTCTTCAGAATAGGCAGGGAAATAAGTAGGAACAGTGCCTCCATAATTTCTGAGTTTGTGTGGCTACTGTAACTTCTGGGAAGAGGGAAAAGCGAGTGTGGGTGCGTAATGCCATCTTGTGGTTTCAAATGACACTGTCATCCTAGTGCAAAATCTGGCAGGTGCCTGATCGATGAGTCTTGTTAGCAGTTTCCGAGATCATCTCAGCATCTTTGGGAGCATAGGTCGGCATTTGTCTCTTCTGAGTGAATCCCATTGACGTTTTTATAGAAAAAAATATGCGACAGGATTTGGACAGATTTTTCTTTCAAATGTGAGCGTTTGCCTGCTCTAAATCAAATGAATTTTGCTATAGATAGCGTAAGGTGGATCTCTGCTGCCTGTTAAGATCCTTGTTGCATGTCATCACTCTTTTTGGTGGGATGCAAATTTCAGCTTTTATTGATCCTTCACACTGCCCAAAACCAAGAGTCCTAGCCTCAGGTAGTAGCTTTCGCCTTTGGACTGATGTACTTTGAACCAGTATGATTTTTTTTTTTCCATATTTTTTTATTACTGTTTCTTTATATCTAAGTAATAAAAAAAAACCCCAACAACACCCCAAAAAAGTGAAACTGGGCCTGAGGCCTCTATATAAAAGGGGATCATACCTCGCTTGTGGATCATACATCAAGAAATTCAGAAAGACTTATCCTTTTACGTTTTCTCTGTAGTCCTAATGGGAGAGAGAATACTTCACAGGAAGGGGGGTTGTATATCTTGACTTTATACAGTCAAGTGACTTCTAAATTTCTGTGTGTGTCTCCTTAGAAAAAACTGCGCAGGTCACAACACGCTCGTAAAGAAACAGAGTTTCTGCGATTGAAGAGGACTAGGCTTGGCTTGGATGACTTTGAATCTTTGAAAGTTATAGGAAGAGGAGCATTTGGGGAGGTTTGTGGCTTTCTTGCTTGAATAAGATGTTAAAACTTGCATTGAACATTAAAATGAAACATTTTAATTACAGAATAAAAAGTTCCAGTTGTGGATTTGCATTGCAGAAGAACAGCTATTTGAGTAATTGTGCAAGTGTGATAAGTCTAGTAATGAATTACGTGCATCATTTTCTCAAGGCCCCTGGAAAGGCCTTTAGTTTCCCACAACTTCTTATTGGCCCAAACAGATGCTGCCCATGTGGCCCCCTGAAAAGACAGATTTGCAGTTGCACAGCTGCTTTCCGTAAACATCCTCCCTGCCCTGTGTCACATCATGGTTGTATCTGCTCCTGAATTTTAGCTCGCAGCTACTTGGAATTTACTGTGCCTGCTAAGTTTTCCTAAAACTATTAACTACTTCAAACTGTCTGTTCATCACCAGTGTTAATGTTTTATGTGGTGTAGAAAATTTTTTTTTCCTGTGTGTTTTTAAATGTTGAACAAAAGAACTTTTCCATGCCCAGCAATTTTGAGCCTTCCCATAAATTCCACGCTGGGTTCTATTTTCTGAGGTAGAGAAGATTGATGGGCTTGTATTTCTTATTATAGGTACGCCTTGTTCAGAAGAAGGATACAGGTCATATTTATGCAATGAAGATACTAAGAAAAGCAGATATGCTGGAGAAAGAGCAGGTTGGTGTTGTATATTCCCCCTAGATTTCAAACTTACGCTGTCTAGAAAATTGCTGAAGTTCTTTGTGGCAGATACTATTTAGTGATATTTTCCTCTTCTATAACTCCAGTAATGGTATAGCAGTCCAAAGCATCTATAGAGCTGCTGCCACAGTACAAAAGAAGAAGCAGAAGTTAGGAAATAAAAAATTTTAAAAATGCTTCATTGACAACCAATTTGGAATAGTGATGAAAACTTTTATTTTTTTCCTCCCTTCCTTTATCAAGGCAGACCTTACAGTACTTAATCTGTAAAACTCCATTTCAAGGAAAATGCTGCTTGAAAAGTAATACTGTGACAAAATGAAAACTGAGAGTACTTGATGTTTTCTTTTGATAGTTAGATCCCAGCAGATGTTACATTGTTCATTGGCTTTGTTTTCCTTTGTTTTGTTTTTTAGGTGGGTCTTGTTTTGTTTTGCTTTGGTTTTGTTAGTTTGGTTTGGTTTTTTGCTTTTTTTTTTTTTTTAGTTAACAATTCACTGCAAATTCCTGGTAGGACACAGCAAGTACTGTAGCACACAAAGCACAGAAATCAAGTGTAGATGTCTCAAGCAAAAGGAGAGATAAAAGAGGACTTTCTTTACCTGTTCAAACCTTACCTGTCATTTGCTCTTGTATTATATTTCCCAGCAGTGGCACTTTTACTTCTTCCCCCTCCACCCCCTGGCGCAGACTTTTTGTCTCCTCAAGCCCATGCCCTGAATATGGGGAACCAGAGGAGCAGCATGTTCTGCACAGCAGCCAGGATGTGTGGGGCCCTCTGGTTGAAGCCCTATCCCCGTTTCATAACCTGATGTGGCAAGGAGGCTGAGCTCACACTCTCCATTTAGTTTGGGATGGTAATCTTCCCTGGAGAATGTTTATGTGCTGTAATTTTCATTGCCTGGTTTGTTCAATGGAAAGCAACACAGAACACAAATACAAAAAAAAAGAATTTTTTTTTTTCCAAGCCTGATAGCACTGGGACATATCCTGGCTGGTTTTTAAGCAAGGATTTAATGTTATATTTTATAGCTACATTGAGGAGTGGAGGGTAGAAAGAAATATTTTCTAACAAGAATAGATAGAGCTAGATAAATCAAGGTTGGAATGCCTACTACAGAGAGACCCTTACCCTGTGAAAAGAAACACATGTAAAGATGCTCCTGGCTAGTGAAATTGGGGAAGAGATGCAGAAGTCTCTGTTTGCTGCTTATTGGAAATAGCCCTCAAAGCTGGAATAGTGGTACATACTTTCTCTCCAGAAGCTGCTTTCTGGTGTGTGAATAATGAAAATCTTGCAGCTGTCAAGAAATATTTTTCCATGGCTATGTTTTTCATTTTCCTTCAGGATGAGGGTATATTCTAGTGAAACAGACACCTCTCCCTCCAATCTCTATTACTCTTAGTTTCCAGTGGATTCATGGGGTAGCAGCTCTCTGTATATTTTCCAAAGTCACAGCTCAGATTGGAATTCCCTGAGTAAGGTCAGACATTCCCAAACTCACTTGTCGAGGACTGACATCAGCAGCAGTGGTGGATGTATCAGTTCTGGGCCAGCTTCGTTCACATCAGTTGGAGGAATGGCTCCATCTTCTCTTCCCTTTCCCCCCGCCTTAAATATCCCAAGACCCTTACCATTTTTGCACTGCTTTAATACTGGCCATTGAACTCATTGCTAGTAAAGGTTGAAACTCATCCCAGCCCTTTTTCCACTTGGACAAGGCACTTGCTGTGCAGTTCATGTAAGATTTGCTGTGTAGACGCGTAGGAACACTCTCCGTGTACTATCTGGAAGGGTTTCAAGCACCATCAGCAGGGTGTACAATGTGGACTGGGGAACTAGACAGTAGTTTCCTGCAATCTAAGTTGGATATTTCTCTCTTTTCACAACAATGAAGGAATTGAGTTTTGCAGGAAGTTACTAGGTTAGGCACTCTGTCACTCTTGCTAAGATTCCCCAGGCTTATCTTGCCAAGTTTAACCTGTGAGATATCTATGTAGAAATAGCTATTAGTTTTTTTGTTTCTTTGTATACGGATATGAGAAATCGTATAACTTCTGATAGCAATCATAATGCATGTACCATTTTACCCTCTAGGTTCTTGCATTCTTTAAGACCAGATCTAGCCTTTTCCAATAACTTTGTCAGTATTTGCACCTTGAGTTGCACATTAAATTTTTGTCTGAGCTTGCAGTACAATATAAAGCTCTGTGATGGTCAGCTCTGTAATTTTTTTGAATGTTCCTATTTCAGTTTAGGATATAGTAAAAAGGCAAATTGCACTTTTCCACCATATTTTTCAATTATTTCCAACAAACAGAAACAGCCTAAGAAGCTATGCTTCTGCAAAGTTGTGTGAACAGTTATTTTCAACATTGAGTTGACTTCTGTGTGTTTCTGCTGGGTATTTTGTGAGGACTTTGTAGTACCTAGTAAAAAACTATGAAAAATATCAGTATTAAAAGAGTATGAAAAATAGTGTCTTCATTAAAGATCATGAAAATATATTGTAGGACTAGAAATATAATATGGCATTCCCTGTTGAAGTTTTTAAATTGTTTTTAAATAATAGTGGAGGGTTTTTTTAATTTTAGGTGGCCCATATCCGAGCAGAAAGAGATATTTTGGTTGAAGCGGATGGAGCCTGGGTAGTGAAAATGTTTTACAGCTTTCAGGATAAAAGAAATCTTTACCTGATCATGGAGTTCTTACCTGGAGGTAAGCTGTATGTTGTGGTTGTTAGGTGATAGAAGTACTTCTTCCTTAGCTTTTGTTGTCAGCTTCATGAAATGTTACAAACAAACATACTGTGTTATTTGTTATAATAAAAAAAATTAATGCTGTTTTAAATAAAGTCCCAGTAATGTAATGACTCCTGATTTTTAGGGGAAGGAGAAAGGTTATGGAGGGTTGTTAAAATAGACTTGGATTAAATAATTATTCTGATCCAATGTTCTGCTTGTTACTACTGAAGCTAGTAAATACATGCAATACACGCATTGTGTTACAATTCGCTGTATCTTCTTGGTATATCCAATTAAAATTTCTATTTAGGATTTTCAACAGTTTCACATCCAGTTTGCTAAAAAAGTATGTTGGGTTTGTGGGTCCTTGCTGTAATAGTTTCTTAATTAGTAGCTATAAAGCCAGTTACAAGGTTAAATTTGGATTCTGCTGGGGTTTCATGTAGAATTAGTCTTGTGATTAAAATGTTTTGATTTCTAAGCTGTATTTTCTGCTCTTTGATTAGGTGACATGATGACCTTACTAATGAAGAAAGACACCTTATCAGAAGAGGAGACACAGTTTTACATTTCTGAAACTGTGCTGGCCATAGATGCTATTCACCAGCTGGGATTCATCCACCGAGATATTAAACCAGATAACCTTCTACTGGATGCTAAGGCACGTAATGTGCATGTAAACTGCCTATGCTTTAAACATACTGGTCTGCAGACAGTGCCATTTATTGTGATGCTAATTGGTGGGAACCAGTAGTGCCACACCAGTGATTTTAAACTACCTGGAGTAAAGGCAGTCAGTGGTCATTATCTTTTCTTTGTTCAACACTAGTATACTTAAACAAAGAAAAACTGCCCTTGTTTTTTGTTGGAAAGCCTTTTAACCTTTTTAAGGCTTTTAAGGAAAGCCTTTTAAGTGAGGGTGTCTAGATGCTCATATTCGTACACATTAAAAACTGATACATTTTCCTGGTTTGGGGTGAAGCAGAGCCAACTTTCTGTTCAGTTAGAGAGGCTCTTGCTCTTACTTGTTGCTGTGGCAATCAGGGTCAGCTGACTTGGTTGTTTGCCCTGTGGAGGGGTCTCACCTGTGGGGAGAAGTGGGCAGGACAGGAGACCCAAAAGTGACCATTAGGGTAATTCCATCCCATCTGCCATGCTTAGTATAAAAGCTGAGGGATCCAAGGGTCAGCTGTCTTCTTCAGTGGCTGATGTCTGAGGAGGACCCTGTCTGTTTGTCTGCCTTTGGTCCCAGTTTGTGTGTTCCTGGATCCAGGGTGTGGTTCCCATCCATCACTGGCTCCATTCTGGGACTTCCCCAGTGCCTGCTGGTGGCATCTTCCTGTGGGTTTGATATGGTTTTGTCTATATTGTATCTATTTCATTATTTCCATTTTATTTTTTTATTAATGTTTTAGTAAGGTGGTTTAGTTCTTTCTGGACTCATGGGTCTCCTTGTCTCTCTCCTGCCTCTCCTTGGGGCGGAGCTGTGGGGCGGGAGTGTGTGCTATCTTATTGTTGGCTGGTCTGGCCGGAACAGTGACAGAGAGTGACAAAAGGTTGTTTTGAGGATGAAGTCTCCAGGGACACTAACACCACCATGGCCTGTGGGGCAATAAAAGCGCTTCTCATCTACAGTCATAACAAAGCACAGCTTTCCCTCCTGTTACCTTTGGTGCAGGAGCAGTCGCTGCACACTGGCAACGTTTGAGCCCGGCACTGGTGAGAGTGCAAAAGCATGGGGTTTTGAGGATGAAGTTGCCAGGAAAGCTCAGGTTTGTGTGGTAAAGAAAGCTCTTCTAGAGGCAGTGAGAGTTAGGGACAGCATTTTCCTGTGGCACCTTGGCTCTGCGAGCAATCGCTACACACGTGCAATTTTTTGGCCTGGCCCTTGGGACAGTGAAAATTGCTTGTTTTAAAGGATGAAGTTGCCAGGAAAGCTCGGAGCACCGTGGTTTGTGGGGTGATGACAGCACTTCCCAGCCACAGTGAGAATAAGGTCCAGCTTTCCCTCCTGGCATCTTTGGTGTGAGAGCAATTCATGGACGTTTGCAAATTTTCAGCCCAGCCCTGGGGAGAGTGTCCTGGTTTGGGGTGGAGCAAAGCCAACAGTGGTGTTTCCCAGGGCTTGATATTGGGGCCAGTTCTCTTTAATATCTTTATCAATGATCTGGACAAGGGGATTGAGTGCACCCTGAGTAAGTTTGCAGACAGCACCAAGTTGGGTGGGAGTGTCGACCTGCTTGAGGGTAGAAAGGCTTTGCAGAGGGATCTGGACAGGTTGGATCAATGGGCCTAGGCCAATGGTATGAAGTTCAACAAGGCCAAGTGCCAGGTCCTACACTTCGGTCACAACCACCCCATGCAGCGCTACCGGCTTGGGAAAGAGTGGCTGGAAAGCTGCCTGGCAGAAAGGGACCTGGGGGTGTTCGTTGACAACCGGCTGAATATGAGCCAGCAGTGTGCCCAGGTGGCCAAGAAGGCAAACAGCATCCTGGCCTGTATCAGGAACAGTGCGGTGAGCAGGACTAGGGAAGTGATCGTCCCGCTGTACTCAGCACAGGTGGAGAGGCTACACCTCAAGTCCAGTTTTGGGCCCCTTGCTACAAGAAAGACATTGAGGTGCTGGAGCGGGTCCAGAGGAGGGCAACGAAGTTGGTGAGAGGTCTGGAGAACAAGTCTTGTGAGGAGTGGCTGAGGGAGCTGGGGTTGTTTAGCCTGGAGAATAGGAGGCTGAGGGGGGAGACCTTATCACTCTCTACCACTACCTGAAAGGAGGTTGTAGAGGTGGGGGTTGGTCTCTTCTCCCAAGCAACAGGCAATAGGACAAGAGGAAACGGTCTCAAGATGTGATACGAGAGGTTTAGACTGCATATTAGGAAAAATTTTTACACTGAAAGGATTATTAAGCATTGGAACAGGCTGCCCAGAGAAGTGGTTGAATCACCATCCCTGTAGGTATTTAAAAGACGGGCAGACATAGTGCTTAGAGATATGGTTTAGTGATGGTTTTTGGCAGGGTTAGGCTGAGGGTTGGACTAGATGATCTGAAAGGTCCTTTCCAACCTAGGCAATTCTATGATTCTATGACTATAGTGAACCATGAAACAGACCCAGTAAGCATCATACACAAATCTGTAGACCCTCTAGCACTGATGTCTGGAAACCTGATTAAAAACAGGTTACCATCAAAACAAAACAAAGGGATTTTGTCCTGGAGGCTTTCTCGGTCTCGGTGGTATCCACTTTAAAACAAAACCAGGAAAACTAGCTGCCCTCTGCTGTTGCAGAATTGTAGATGTAACCATTCCCATGGAAGAGAGAGCAATAACCTTTTTGAGAAAAAACACACTCTTGCAGTACATCAAGATTCAGTCATTTTTTGCCTACTTGTCCTGGGTTAGGTAGTCCTGTGCAAGTCCATCGTGGCCTGTGAAGGCAAGTGCAGTTACTAAAACTTTCTTTTTTGAGCACTGCCTTTCTAAATTATGTTTTTATCTTCTCTGATTTATTTTTTTTTTTTAGGGTCATGTAAAACTGTCTGATTTTGGGCTATGCACAGGTTTAAAGAAGGCTCACAGAACTGAGTTCTACAGGAACCTTACACACAACCCGCCAAGTGACTTCTGTAAGTATAAGGTGTCCTAGTTAAATATTTGAATAATTTTGAGCTGCAGCTATGCCACATCATAATTTATTTCTGCTGGGTTAAGCAAGATTGGTCAGGCTGATTGCATTTAGTTGCAAAACTGGAAATGCACATTCCCTGGGACATGGGAGCATTTCACAGGAAAGAAATTACGATTTCTGCAGCGTTAATGTATTTTTGCACATTTGTACACAGATACAAATACACGTAATGTATCCACATTTTAACGTATTTTTCATAACAATGTTAATGAAGTTACAGAAATACTCTTTCAGAAGGGACATGGGTTTGACGTGCTGACTCACTGAAGTCAGCGACAATCTTGGGAAGCTTTTCATAAGAGTAAAGTTGTTCATCAGCACGCCTTGGTGTCACATCCATGTCAGCATTTTATTCTACAAATGTAAAATTCCTCTGCAGTTCTTGGATTCTTCACTTGTTGCTCAAAAAACTATCGCCTGTATCTGAATTGCCAGTGCTGCTGATCTCAGATCAATCTGTAAAACTTTTAGCAAGTTCTAATTTAGAGTTGCTGATCAGGTGTCCTACTTACATGAGTTTCAGCTGCAAATTGCACAGTAGCTATTATCATTTCCCCATCTCCAGTTATAATTAAGTTTTTGTTTCTAGACTAAAGCATTCTAAAGACATAAAATAGTTATTATTTGAAAACAGAATATTATCAATATTTTCTTTTAATTCTCAAATGCCTTTATTATCTAATAACTATTTTGTAAATTAGCATTTCAGAATATGAACTCAAAGAGAAAAGCAGAAACATGGAAGAAGAACAGGCGACAGCTGGTGAGTTAATGTAATCATGTATAACTCTTTTATTTTATTTTTTATTTTACAGAAAAAGTTAAATAGAAACTGGGCATTAATGCTGCCGGTTTTTAAAAACTCATGTCTTGCCTATATTGCTCTCTTCAACTCCTGAAATATCAGTTAACTCAAAAGAAGGTGGTCTAGTGATTCCAGTTGTGGAATAGCTCAGAGATCAGGGGAAGGGTGGAAGGATGACCATCAGATGAGTTGCTTTGTCTACCTGTTTTCACAGCTATGACTAGCAAGGTCCTGCTCTTCTCCGTGCCTGTTTCCCTTATGAGCATCTGGACTAGCTAACCTCAAGTGCCAGCAACGACTTAGCAAAGCTGTACCTTGAATATGTCTCCTAAACTGACCTGGCATTGATACCGTGTGTTAACTCCTGCAGTTCAGTGTTGCAAGAAGATAGGTAGCTGTGTGATTCTTGCTCAGAGAATTGTGGGGAAAACTTGTTTGTCCATCTGTTGAACAGGATTATAACAGAAAGGCAACGGAGAATATTGGCATTGGAGTGATGCAGCCTGGGTTTGTAGTGAGTGGTCAAGTAATAAAGGGCCTTCTGGCATTAACTGGATCAAAGGAAAGTATCTGTCAGCCCTGGGCTTTCAGAATTTCAGCCCTACTTGTAATTTTCACCAAGTAGCAGTTGCAAAAACCTCAGTTTTCATATTTTGGAACTTTTTATTTTGCACACTCTGTTTAAAAAGTGTTATGCCACAGTATTCCCAAAAAGCTTTTGAATTGTTTTTACTTTAATGAAGCATGATGAGATTACATTGCAATCATGCTGCCTTATAGGGGCATGATTTCATGCCCTTAGTCCTGCTTGGAGTTAGATTACATCTCCAGATTACACCTCCAGGTCAGTAGCTGATGTGGCAGAATGGTGTGGTGAAGCTTAGTGAATCATGAGACAGTCCAACAGAGAGAATAAAAGATCAAAATGACAACTTCTATCAACACTATTTGAAAAGGAGCAACAAAAGGAGACGCATGCTTGGTTTTCAGTTGGTTCAAAACTAAATGTCTTAGCTCTGTTCGATAAAATGAAGCATTTTGTTTCTGGTCAGACAAATGAAAGTAAAAGATTTTTCTGGCAAAACTGGGTTTTGTGGAGTTTTGGTTTTTTGTGGGTTTTTTGGTTGTTTTTGTTTTTGTTGCCCCCCTGCCCTGTCCAAAATTTTCTGTCAGTAAAGAGAAATTCCCAAATAGCTCAAGATTTAGTCATTAGCGAGAATCATCTAGGGTACACATTCAAAAGGTTAAAAGGATGGAACATGGGTCCAGTAAGAGCTCAAATTAATTTTGCAATAAAGACAAGGTAATACATGGAACAGATAGTGTATCACAAGTGTCACACATGGGAATCTACCACTGGTTATCCCTTTTTTAAAAAGAAAAAACAAACCCGCAACTACAACAACAACAGAACTTCTTGGGTATTTTAATACTGTGGCTACCTGAAACTTTAGCTAAAATGACCTTCTGATATTCTATCATTTCATCGCATTTAGGAGAATGATTTCCATTTACTTGCAAGGTTCTCTGTGCTTACTCATGTAAAAGAATAATGTTCTTAGATTTTAGATACTGTGAATTCTCAAATTAAGCATTCTTGTCCATCCAAATAACAAGTACCTATATGTGAATCCCCAGGAAAGGGTTTTGCAAAGTGTAAAACTGTAGTTTTTGTCTTTTAAAGAGTTTATTCTTTCTTTCCAGGCATATTCTACTGTTGGAACCCCAGACTATATTGCACCAGAAGTATTTATGCAGACTGGGTACAACAAGCTGTGTGACTGGTGGTCTTTGGGAGTGATTATGTATGAAATGCTAATAGGTAGGTTAAATACACAAGCAAAGAATCACCCAAAGGGTTCAAAGGTAACAGTGTCCATTTGTTCACTGAGTCTGATCCCCAGCACAGTGGAGGTACAAGAATTTAATTCCGTTCTCCCTGAAGTAAGCCCCAAATTCAGCTTCCAGAAAACTTTGAAGTCCTCCCACCTTTCCAAGAAAGACAGCAAGAGATGATGCCTCAGTTAGTTGTGTCAGTGAATAACTGTTCACTATTAAATATTTTTGAGGTTCAGCCTCATTACTTGGAAGTAAAAAAATAACCTTTAATGTTGCATTACGAAAGAGAAAAGTTTGGGCTACTGCTACTTAACTGGGAGATGTGGTGGCAAAAGCAGGGGCCTAGGTCACTTTCCTCTTCTGGGAAAAGCTTGTTAATTATTCTGTCTGTTTGTGCAGGGTATCCACCTTTCTGCTCAGAAACACCACAAGAAACTTATAGGAAAGTTATGAACTGGAAAGAAACTTTGGTATTTCCTCCAGAGGTGCCCATTTCAGAGAAAGCAAAGGATTTAATTCTAAGGTCAGTAACAACAGCCCACTCACGCAGACATAGTCATCTTCCATTAGGTACACTTCCATTCTGCATGAAGGAAGCTTTAGATTGGAGGGAAAGTTGGTTTCTTCTGTGTCACCATCCTTGATGGATTTTTTTTCCAGTCTTCTTCCCTTTGCCGTTTGCTTAACATGAAGGAATAAGCTGTAATGATCTTGATTTGTACCACTGCATCAGGAGAAACAGAGCAGACTGAAAAAAAGGAAAAAAAGAAAGAAGAGTGATTAACACACAAATTTTTCCTTCTCAGAAGGAAATAGAAAATAACAGCAGCATTTAATGCACTGAACAGAAATCTTTGGATGTTTTGGATTTATTCGCTTCTTCCAAAACACCAGTTTTTAATCTGTTCAGTTTGCATTGAAATTTTTGCGAGGGGTTTCGGTGTCAAGGTCAAGCACATCTGCTGTTTTGTCCTGGGAGGTTTTGGGAGGGATGTTTTTTGGCTTTGATTTTTTTCAAAGATAATATTACAAGCTTACATGATTTTGTTACAGGGTAAAAGAGGAATGTACTGAATAGGCAGAGCCAAGAGCTAGAATTTGTTATTAGTCCAAGCAGTGCTCCAGTAGCATGCAACAGATATAATAAATACAACACTTAATCCAGTTACAGTGATACTAACAGAGTTCAAATTATTTAACTATTGCTAATATTCATTAATAAGTTTGAGTATAGCAGTTTTATTACATTTTCAGTATCTATTTCTCTAGTGTTTTGCTTAACCTCTCCTGCGTGTTGTTACCATCCTGAGTTATTTGCTGGGAAGCGTACAGTAGTGCTGCTAAGGATTTCTTCCTCCTCAGTTTTGGCTGTGTTTGGGGCATTTTCAAATATTTTGGGCAGTTTATTTGTTCACGTCTTGCTGATCAGCTCATGAATTCAGTTATACAATGACTACCTGAATTTATTAGTTTTTCACCATATATGGAAGGATTTAAATTAGGGTAAAACATCTTTAGTTATAGACAATTACTAAAACAAGGTCAAAACAGCAGCTTAGGCAACAAACACCTGGCCATTGGGTACTTTGTCTGTTACAGCTTGGACAAGTTAGACCATGGTTATTTCAGCCTAAGGGAAGTTGCAGAAAATCTAAACTTTCCTTATTTTCATGGGTATACATAAAACCAAACTAAAATAAGCTCAAATTCAGCCAAAGCCTGACAAATCCTGAGACCTGGTCTGGCTAACTGTTGTTACAAGGTTTGAGGTCTATTATTAGTACTTGGCATCAACCAACTGGCTGGGCTGCAGTAGAAATATAAGCTTTTTTTTTTTCCAAATGACACTCAACTACAAGTAAAAGAACATTACAGTCTATAATTGGAGACAGTTTAAAGTGTAACTTGCTACATTACTAAAATCACCTGCTGAAAATTTATTGATGTGAAAAGTGCCTTGCAAATCTGGATGATGTGCTTGTGTGGAGAGATTATGAGTTATGGATAACTAAATCACCAGCCAGAGCCTTTGCTCATCTAGGCAAACAGGATTTCATTTAACAAAGGCCAGCTGATTTGCTTAGACCAACAGGAGGCCCTCATCTCCATGCTACCAAGTGCTTCCGGGAGCATCATCAGGTGACTCCACACTTGGCAATACTAAGCTTTTGACACTTTTGACACCTTTTGCTATGCTGAAAGAGACTGCAAGGACACTATAAAAATATAAAGCAGTTATCTTTTGCATGTGTTAGCAAAGATATAGGTAGGATTTAATGAACTCCTAGGCTAAGCATTGGTATGCTCACTGTCTCCTTGATGAGATACTTCAGAGTCTTTTCCAGCCAGGCAGGTGTCAGTCCAGAGGAGAAGTCAGCCTCTGCTGCTCCCTGGAACAAATCCTCAATGTTGCTGAGTTGCTGTTGGAGAGCTTTCACCTCCCTATTTTTTTGTTTAGGATGTTTTACTTCCCTTGTTGGTGTTTTTTCTCCTGCCTACTTGAGCAGGTAACAATTGCCATCTCAACAGTCCTCTGTCTTCAATTTCACTTTTTTTTTTTTTCTTTCTTGACTTTATGGACTTTCCAACAGCTGCTTCTCATAAAGTGACAATTTATTCTGGAGTCTGAGGTGGTTATGCAGCTGGGACATATCAGAAGTATGCCTTGGGTCTTTGTACCACCAGCACCTGGCCCTCTAAGGAGAGGGAAGAGGGCATGACAGGGAGAATAGGGACACGGCATGTTTTGAAGTGTGTCTGTTGTCACATTGTATTCGAAAATGTGACATCAGAGAGTAGTCCTATTTCACTAACTGGGTCTGTTCCTGTTATTTTGACTTTGAAACATGGATTTTAAATAGTTGAGAACGTGCAGAGGAGTTTTCAGCAGTAGAGACTTAAGCCTCCATTCCAAACTAATCTTACAGGGATAGAACTTACAGCAATTTTTCACAAACCTTGAAGATGGGGATACAACAGTCTAGAAAAGGTGTAAGTTACTATCATCATGGGACTCTAACAATATTCTGCTTATACTATTTCCCCTCTCTCCTAGATGCAATGAGCTGCTTTTACATTACCCCAAGTGATGGAACAACCTGAAAGAACTTCTTCAAATTCCTGATACAGGATACTATGGCAATTTTATTTGCTATTGCTTCTGTCTGCACTTATTGTAACATTCCCTTTATTTTTTCCACTTTTTCAGGTTTTGTATTGATTCGGAAAATAGAATTGGTAGTAATGGAGTAGAGGAAATAAAAAGTCATCCGTTTTTTGAAGGAGTGGACTGGGGACATATCAGGTATATATATACATTTTATAGAGAGAATAAAAGCCATGAAAGCAAGAATTTAATGTACTGCGATGTCAAGGATAATTCTTTCCAAAGCATATTTTATTTTGAAAAGCGGATACTGGCAGTAGGTGGGTGACAGCAAAGGTTTTCAGGCCTTGCCGGCGTTCATAAATCTGATCAGAGATAATACGATAAATCATTAAATCAATAAATCATGCCTCGGATTGCCCAAGAGTGCCCAGGATGGAAAGAAACTGTGGCAGGGTGGCTGTGTTATTGCTGATGTATGCTCTGATATCAGCAGAGAGCTCCTCTTCCAGTAGCAACAGGCTCTGCAGCTATTATAATTGACTTTTTTTGTAATAGGAGCAAGAGAAAAGCAAACTCTATTCCAACTATGCAGGGCAGATAGATGAATGAAGAAGAGAGACAGCAAGTTAGGAGCAAAACACAGGGCATGTCTTTACTGCACGCTGCAGATACTACACCTGAGTGAACCAGAATGTCTACAGAGAGCTGGACAGAGGCACTGATTCACCTCAGAGTCGCAGCCAAATGCTGCTGGCCCAAGCCTGGGTAGAGGGCTTGGCTGAGGCAGCCATACCAGTTCCAACCTGAGCTTGTGCCTTCAGATGCTGAGCTACATCTGCACATACCCAGCGTGGTTACACCTTTAAAGTAGACTTTGGTGGGACCACAGATACTTTCAGTTCAAATGATGGCTACTGTTTGAGGTAGTCTGTTCTTTCAGTAATATTGCAGTTTTCTATGTGAAAACTCATGCTGTGGTAGTGTGATTGTCCAGCTCTTGTACTTCTCGTTTACTCTGGTGCAGAAAGCCTCATTTAACTTATCATTTCGGTGTGGGAGACTTTAATAAGCAGCAAGAGCAGTGACCCATCTGTTCGTGCCACATTTGGCAGCCCGGCAAAACGGTTTCCCTGTTCCACCCAGACGTGGATTTAATTGTAATTGTAGTAAGTACAACTGTAATAAGTTTACAGGTGTAAATTAATGACTCTCCCATAGTGCTGTGTTTGAATGCTTTCATGGGACAGATCACTTAAGCAACTTTGAAACCACCTTAAAACTTCTTCAAGGGCTGCCTAATTATTGAGCTAATAAAGCAGTAACATGTCAGAGCCAACTCATTTTGGATGAGAGATACTGGTGACTGAGTGTCAGGTATTTGGATGAGGTCCAGGCTGATGAGCGCTGGAATTGCAAAGCAACACATCTGATGGCTTCAGATGCAAATAAAATCTTGCTCAGCTGGGTAGGCTGGGTTTATGAAATGAAGAATAACCACAGTGGTTCACAGTGACAACAAAGATCATATCAATAGCTATATGGCAGATAAGTGTGGAATGCTGTTTCAGTTAATGGGAAAACTATATATTCCCCAAGTTTGCCAAGAAGATACTAATGCCAGATAGGAAACCAATAATCTCCCCATAATGTCAGTAAACAGGTGAGTCAGATACATCTCTGGTGGGTTCAGTGGAAACTTTGTGCTTTAAATTAAAGGGATGTTGTAACTAAAAGCTAAGTTAAACAAAACTTTGTATCTTTTCCTAGCATTTGCTATTCTGGCACTTCTTTCTATTTGCAGGGAAAGACCAGCAGCAATCCCTATAGAAATCAAGAGTATTGATGATACTTCCAACTTTGATGAATTTCCTGAATCTGATATTTTACAGCCAGGTGAGACTGCCATTGTAAATTCCAAATTTTTATCTATGATGTGCCAGAATACTTCACGGATGCTTTTGTTGTTGCTTATATTCATTTTTCTGATACCATCATCAAGGGTAACATACAGACTTGATCTAGAGACTTTTTTAAAATATAAATGTAAGCCTATGATCTCTCATGGCTTCTACTTCTGTGTAACTTTGAAGAAAAAAAAAAAGCTCACAGATTTTTACACTTAAATCTATTAGCAAAAATCATTTGCATATATAGTGAGCACAGAAAACAGTGCAGTTTTCTACCATACAGTCTGTCTAACCAAATTCTGGTAAAACGTTATGCAGTGATTTGCTTTTGATTTTTCATGACTTCCGCGTTTCATGCCAAACATAAATGTTCATATATTTGTGCAAAAATTTTCAGACAGATGAATATTTAACATAGTGCTACATGAACCTGAGTGGCTCTGCAGATCATTTCAGTTTTTCTTTAATTTTTCATTCCTATTGGCAAGTAGTAGGAAATTTTTATACATAAGTCTTGGTTCTCTGACATGCCAAAATCTCCCAGCTCCCACTGTTTTCAATTAATTATTAATGGCTTAAAGATAGACAGACATATAACAATGATTAATTGATGACAGATAAGTGTAGATGTGCTAACAACCAATAAGAATTATCAAAAAGTGGAGTTTTTTTTCTGAAATGGCTTTTATTTAATGGCAAGGAAGTTTGGCCTTTTAATGCAAAAGCAATCAATCTCCAGTGCCTAAGTTAAACTGTTTAAGTCCTTATTTGGACAATACCAGTACATTTGGTATCTCAGACCCACTGAAAATGTTACTGTACATCTAGATACATAAATACAAACTTTGATAGCTGTGTTTGGCATCTTGAGTTGAAAATATTGTTATAGAACTCTAAAAGCAGCAACCAGAAAGCTAAACGTAGAAGCCCATTGCAGTGAATGTCTGTGTGCAGATTGCCAGCCGTGTGGGCTGTTCATAACATAAAAGGAGGCGGCACAAGCCTTGCTGAAGCTATAAGCAGGAAGGAAGTCCTAGGAGACTAATATGTGCGTGATATGTGTACTTCTCTTGGGAGAACTTGGATGTATCTTTTCCTTCTGGTTGTGGTGAGGATAACATGATATGTATCCATGCATTGTTGTGCTTGAGGCATCCTAAATGTTACGGGTTTTGTAACTGTATATCCTGTGGGTGTGTTAGAGGTTTCTGTCAAGGTATGGGAGCCTGTTAAGTTCTGTGGACATACTGAAAAAAAGCAAAACAAAAAAAATAAAAAAACCTTTTTCTGCTTCAGAGATATATGCTGAAATTATAACTCTTCTCAGACCATTAACAAAAGGCAAATGACCTGATTAAAACAAGATTTCTTCAAGGAATTTCTGCTGACTAGGGAAATAAGAGTTCAGGGCCGTTTATTTTAGTGCTTGGAAAGTCCTCTCAGAAGCAGTGCTGTTTTTAATTGTTTTTTTTTTTTTGTTTGTTTTTGTTTTTACTTTTGTTTCTGAATTCTAGTGCCAAACACAACAGAACCTGACTACAAATCCAAAGACTGGGTTTTCCTCAATTATACCTACAAGAGGTTTGAAGGGCTCACGCAGCGTGGCTCAATCCCTTCCTACATGAAAGCCGGGAAGTTGTGAAACAAAAAACAAACCCACAAAATAAAAATACAAACCTCAGGTAGCTGCATCACCAGACCCGCTTGGCATTAGTTATCAATACATTGACTCTGGTGCGCATCAATTTCACAAGGAAATTCTACAGGATTAGGATTTCTAAGACTACTACAGGAATTAGTTGGCAGTGCCAGCTGGCTTTTTTTTTTTTAATATTTGAATATTTTTGTTAACTTTATTAGACGAAGGTACTGGAATAAAAGGAACGTACATCCCTTTGTAACTGCACTACCTATGTGTGTATAACGGTTAATTATGCCTCTCTGTACTGTGGCTGTGTTTGTACTGTAAACCATCTAATCCACCCAGGAGTAAAACATATTATTTTATGCAGCATTGTTATTATTCTGCTTACCTGGTAGGTTTTAGATATGCAGTATAAAAAAAACATTGCTTACATTTTGCAAAATTCTCTGAGCAGTTGCTCAAGGGTGTTCCAGTTGCGGTCTGCAGATATCCCATGAGTGTGGCAACATTGGATTATTTTAAATAGCAGTGTCCTGTTGGCCTAATTGTACCCTGCCTACTCTCCCTCTTCCCCACTGGAGGGCTTTATCAGCCAATCATCCCTTCTTCTCTTTCTTCCTTTTTCCCTACTGTGTGTGGTGGTGAAACAGTCTCTGTGATCTCTTTAGTGGTATTCCTGCTTTAAATGATAATTGACGGGCGTTAATGTTGATGATGCCTGTTGGCAACTTCAGAAGAAAAAAGGAATCTCTTCCCTTCACAGAAGGGAAGCTCTCTGATACCAAGTTCTGAAGAGATGGCAATTTCCAGGACTGCGTTCCTGCTTCTGCTGTAAGGCAGATAATCTTTTTGCTACTCATAATTCAAACAGCCTTTTCTGTCTGTGCAAAATGTATTCTAGAAGTCATCAAATCGCTGCTCCTGCTCTAGCCTTTTCTTTCCAGAATATGCCGTAGCAGCCTCTGCAAAGCCAGAGGAAATGGAGCACCTCACTAGACTCAGACTCTCCTGCGGGCTCCATCTTCTTCTAGTATCTCTATCTGACATGGACCATGGGATTACAAAGTTTCAGCTGAGCCTGCAGCCCACTTTCCAGGAAGCACAATCATGACTGAATTGGGCATGGCATCTAAATGCTATTCTCCCCAGTCTGCAGGATGGTGACACACTGACAGCAGAGATGGGTCTCCTCCAAAGTTGAGGAAACTGAAGCTGAAATCCCTCCATGTGCAGGGTATGGTTTCGCTTCTCAACCCAGCAGCAGTTCTGGACTGAACTGCACTCCTCCAACAGTTTGCAATTATCTGGTTGCTGGCAAATTTATATCTTTGCATATTAACGGCATATCTCTGCAAATTTATCTATATCTCTGCATATTAACTGCAGTACCTTGAATCTATCACAGTACAGTAGAGATCTTTGGTCTTTTTATGGTTACAAAAGAGATTTACAGCAATGAAAAAACCCTCAGAAACTGAACAAGCACAGTCACTGTTGCTGTCTTCCTTCTCTGAACGCAAGTGAAAGGCACTCTAAAGCCTCCGCAGCACCCATTGGAGTGAAGCACAGGATGTTTTGGCATACAATAGGAAAGATTCCATTAGACTGGCTTTTGCAGCAAAATGTAAGTGACTATTTATAAAGCCATTGCAGAAATATTTATTGCTGCTAGGAGCCATGGTATCAGCTGTTCTGAATTATTTGTGTGCTTTAAAAACATACTGGGGTGTTCATCTGCTGCATAAAAGACCCATTTACCAGCAAGATTTCTGTGCATCAGTGGCTTACTGATATACTGTAGTCTTCCTCAATCCGACAGCTACTAGGTTCCTCTAGGGCTTCAGTGATATCTTTCCTCCCATATTTTGTCTCCCTTCAAGCATCTAATATCTGATTTATACTACATTTCTACAAGAAAATTTAGTCTTCAGGTTATCACAGAGTAGTAGCCAGTGCTTTAGGGCCCATTCAATTTATACAGTGTTCTATCAGAACATGGCTAAGCTAAACTTTTGCCTAAATGCTGGACTTACATGAGAACAGTTCACTGATCTCCCAGTTTTCCTTCCCAAACCTTACACTAATTAACACCCCTTTATTGCTGTTGGGGCAAGATCCCTCAGAAATTCTCCAGTGTTCTTAGCCTTGTCAATGTAGTGAAGCTCAACTTGTATCCATGCAAAGACTGTCCAGAAACAGTTTACACTTTCAGACTTCGTTCTGCCAGTGCCCTAGCAGCTTCTAAGGCTTCTTAGGAAAGGAAATTCCTTTTCTAAGGCATTCAATCTATTCTACCAAGACAGAGAAGCTTGGGCAGAAAATATCCAAGATGCAAACTTGGCCTCAAAGGACACTACTATTCAAAAGAGAAATTTTTATTAGTTTTAATTTCCAATCTCATTCATGGGGCACTATGTGCACCAGAAATGGAATTTCTGCCAACAACACATTTCAAAGGACCACAGTTACCCTATTTGCGTAATATAAAAAGAAGTCTTTGCTTGAACTTGCTAAAACAAGATAAGTTTCATGGAAACTGCAAATGTTCAGTAATACTGGTGATTTTTTTTTTTCCTGTGGGGTTTGGGGGAGGCTATCTATTAAACAACTATGTCTGTACATACTTACTGGTTTACAAACTTGGGAAAAAGCTCAACCCCTATATTTGTAACACTAAAGATAATACTCATCTAAAATTCCGGATGATTAATCATATCAATGCTCACATAGGAGTTGTATCCATAGGGAAATAGTCTGCAGCCTATTTAGCATAAACTTCTGTATTGTGGTAGTTGATTTTTTTTTTTTTAAACATAGCATTACTTTAATCAGTAAGACAAGTTAAACAAAATATTAACTACTGCTTTTAGGATGATAGAATTTTTTTTAAAGTTGAAACTGTGACACTGTAATGGATTAAAGAGAACAGAAGGTTAATCTACACTGGCTTTCAAAAAATGGAAGTGCAACATATCTTTTGTTTTGTTATTTTTGTCATATTCCTTTGGATGCTTGTGTTTTTTCCTTTGGCAATGTTTGTCACTGTGCCATTTATTTTTCTTATTCTTGGAGTACCAAAGATCCTGAAATGGCTTGATGATTGCAACCACATGAAAATTTATTTTCTGGAAGTATGTTTTGTTAACTTTTGTTAAAATGTGGAATTGTGCATGCAAATTGTTATCAGAGGTTTGCTGGGAAGTTAACCTATTCCAGCAGGAAAACTTGAGTGCATAGATGGAAGTGGTGAGCCTGAATCCAAATTCTGGATCTGAATACCCTGGAACTGGGGATGAAGCTTGGATTGGGAAACACAGCTGAGCTTTTGCACTTTGTTCCATCTCCAATCAGTGTGAGTGAGTGGCCTTAGGCACAGGACATCAGCAGAGGTTGTTTCATGTGCAAAAGGGCACAAAAAAATTGCCAGCATTCAGAAATCAAATATAGTTGATACTGCATTTGCACTGTTAAATTTGCCTTGCTGGAGAGTTATGTAAGTGTTATTTTTATAGGTCAATTGTTAAACACCTGAGCCGTTGGATACAGTATGGAATAATAGCATCTGACATGGGTGAATTCACCTAAGTGCAAAGGGGCTTGCTGAAAGCTCTCCACACTACTAAGATAAATGGGCATAAGCAGTACAAAGGGTGTTGTCGGCTACTTCTGAAGAGGTGACTTTCCTCGTCTGCAACAGCAAGTAGGGAATACTGCAGTTTAGCCCAGTTATACTCTAATGCTTAGGAAATGCTCTCACTTTTTCAATAATATGAGCAATTACAAGCGTTGTAACATACTGTACCTTGTTCTTTTAATGCTGATATATTACAGCAGCTTGTTCTTGGAGTCGAAATGGCAACTGCTATATTTTTCCTAGACTGTTTCATTAGTTGTGGTTGGGAAAGTTACATAGAAGCATTATAAAAATTTATATGAGGCTTTTTACAGCATTTGAAAATAAAAGTAGCATTCTTTTTGTAAAGTTGATGTTTTGTTTTGTTTTGTTTTTCACATCAGCATACTAGATTTATCTTCCAGAATAGGAGACATCTAAGGAATTGAAACATTATTTTGTGTATTCTCATTTCAAATTCCACAGATGGTAAAAACTCCAGTGTTGCTACTCTCAATCAGAAAGTACAGATAGCAAAAATTGCTCAACTTCTACCAACTGTGGTCACATGAAGCTACTTCTAAAATGGTTACTGCTCCTCACAAAGAGACTTATCTTCTTCCCTGTAGGCCATAATTTGTTCAAAAAAGCTTCCACAGGCAGTTGTGTCCTTTGCTTCACTATAGAAACAATTTTGTCCAGCTGTTCCCTGTTCCTTGCTGAGTTTAGAGCAGTGGCAGCAGATGCAGTTGTGAAATAGTCATGTAAAAAAATTATTACAGAGTTGAGCAGCTGAAAGCAAAGAGGAGCCTAGAAGCTGGTGACTGGCCTTCTCTGGAGCCCTCCAGTGAATAACAGCCCTCCCTCCACTTTAGAATTGCTGCTTTCAGTAAATGATACCATTTTAACAGAATTTTACAAATTCTATTTAATGGGATTACACTATTCTTCCAGTAACCATATATTATATCTCAGAGCTACGTATCGTAAGAAAATGCAGGCTTAGTTCCGTGTTTCCTTGCACTACAAAATTCAGTATTCCTCAAAAATACAGCACTTTAATGACAAATATAAAAGTTGACTTCAGCATGTGCAGAAATGTTTTTGGTTTTAAATCAACCACTTCTAAATATTATATAGTTTAGTGTTTAGGAAACATACTGCAAATATTTGTTGTGCATTTTTCATTTCTTTATTTTTGTACAAAGTGTGCCTTACATAAGTAAAACAATTATGCTTTGGACAATAAAAGCTCTTTTCTGACAATCTTCCTATGGAAAGAGAAGGGAGGAGTATTCAAAACAGTCTCTCTGTCTTGCTGTTGGGAGTGATGACAATAGTGGTTTCCAGCTCTGGACTAGACAAGGGTATATTTGCAGCTCAGGAAGTGCTTAATTTACTGCTTTACAGTAATTTTATTTATTGTGCATGTAAATTTTAAATATCACAGAGGTTCTAAAATGCCTATCCTATAGCTGAATTTCAAAGATGAAAGTGGGTTTTAAATGTGGGTGCCAGTAGACTGTAACCTGTCAGCTATGCTGAGTGCTAGATTCTGCTGCACAGAATGCCAATTCTGCCTAAAAGAAGTCACTGTCTGAAAGATACCAGGTATGTTAACTATTGGGACAGCTGAAGGGCAAGTTAATGTAAATATAATACGATGAACTTACTCTCTGTCAATAGTAATGTCACTGGGATTTGTACACATCATCGCACAGGAACACTTCTACAGTCGGTGTGGGGGGAAATTAATCTTTCCACATGCAGAGAGAGTTCATCTCACCGCCTCCTATTTCTCCCACCACCTCTTTCCAGGTTATTTGATAGCGTGGAGGTTACTGTTGTCTGGGGAAATGGGGCACATAGGCCTGAACCTTCTCATGCTGAGGAGGGAAATTAACCCAGGTTTCTCATTTCCCAATGAAGTCAGGGCTCTGCTAGGAACAGTTTGTTTCTGATTCAAACCGACCCTTGATGCTACATCTTGTTTCCGTACCAGCTGCTTTAATCTGTTTCTAGTGAGCCACCATCTGCTGCTGCTTCTCTCTTCTCTAGGAGTACATGCTGTCTATATGTGCTGTCCCTGGGCAGTCCACCTTCCATTGGTAGCAGTTCCTTCTCTTTTGGGTATCGCTGCCCATCCTTCCCCCCTCCAAACACCAAATCTTTGCCCTTGCCCCTCTATATTTCCTGCCCACTAAACTAAATGATATTGAAAGGGCAAGCTCATCAGCAGAGTAAGCGCTGTGACCTTGAAGTTGCTGTGTAAAAGCGTAACCACATCCCCTGCTCCACATTTTGTAAGAGAGATGGCAGCTACAGATAGCAAGTGCAACATATGCACCAACTCTATATAACACCGTGTTTCCTTCCAGGGATCTAGGCAGAATCTGCCCCTCCATGTGGATGTAAAGGCTGGAATAGGAAGGTAATGGAGCTTCAATGGGAAGCAGGTGCCAAGATGCTCCCCTGGGCCATATCCATGCACATGCAGCCATCCACAAAACTTTGAGACTTGAAATGGAAGCACTGATTTGAACATACATCTCTAGTGTCGGGATTTACTCAAAAGATTGCAATAGCTTTGCTAGTCTTGGACACTTAATTTCCCTTCTACTTCTGACTTCAATAGATCTATTTAATAACAAATGATCAGATAAGAACTTCAGTGACTTTCTCATCGTGACAGAATGAATCACTGGCAAACTAGACACGCATCTCAAGATTTTCAATCCAGTAGGCTGCCTTTGAGGTCTCATCCAGCTCCCACTGACATCAGCAAAAGATCCCTATCTAAAGCCCAAAGAAAGCAGTGAACAAGTATGGTCTCAAAAGCAAGCTGTTCACTGATGTCATACTTCTATGTTCTTTACAGATGAGACAAAAAGATTTTACTATCTATACAATTCAATTTGTTAAAAAGCAGTACATGAAGATGATACCTTTTGGCTTCAAATACAGTGGTGACAAACTTGCATGGTATTTCCGCTATTAAAGAAGAAAACATTACCTGTTTTTTTATAAACAAAATTATACTAGTGACTCAAGGAAACTTTGCAAAATGTACAATTTATTTAAATGCCTTTTTCTGAAATAGTGTAGTATGTAATTGAGCCCCAGTATGGATTTTGCATATTCTAGGAAGCAGACAGATTGGCATGACTTCTTGATTTGTGAAGTTCACAGGCAGTGAACAATGAATGTGATGCAGTCAGTTGGCACAGTTCTGCTGAGTAACGTTAGACATGCTCAGGGACCCGCTCTGTGCAACAGTCATTGGGTTTCTCTTTTCAGTTAATTCTGCCTCAATTTAGCGGCACAGGTGTAAGGTGGTTTACATTTCTGCATCTTTGCATTATTCCTATACCACCTGTTTAATATGAGGCTGTTGACACTTGAAAAGACCAGGAATCTGTACTGCGAGTGACAAGTCTGCTTCAATCAAGGAGAAGACTTTCAGACAGCGATGTAATGTATTGTTGGGACCTTTGCAGGGAAGATGGATGAGACAGTTGCAGCTTGGCAGTTCAAAGATTGGCTGTGTGCAAACCCAAGAAAAGATGTTGTCTTCTTGGAGATACGCTGCCCTTAGCTGGTTTTGTTCTCTTCTGGCCACAGCAGAAAAGGCACTGGGTGGGATCTCAGTGATCCTAGAGAGGTAGGACTCAGCTTGAGGGCTGCCACTTGTGCACCATGGGCACATTTCAATTGCTTTTCATTTCAACAAGCCCCCTAAACAGCTTTATCCTTGTGCAGAGATTTGTAACAGCAATACTGGTTTGCAGAGACATTAGACATCAGGCTCTTATTAGGCATTCAGAAAATTAACTAGATTCTGCCATGAATGAAAAGACTATTTAAAAACTGACGCTTATTTTGTTTTTAAATCAAAAGTGGCACCATCAAATTCAGTGACTTTTAGGTCATTAGGACCTAATGACCTAGGTCCTAATGACATTTAGGTCATTAGGACATTTACAAGCATGTGAAGACACTTCAGAAAATGCTAATCTTTTGACTTGTTTTGTTAGAAAACCACAAAGTAAACCAATCATCCTACTTGTTCCGATACTAATATGTTCCAGTATTAGAGAGCAAGTAGGAGTTGAAAGCTCTTCTCAAGTTAAATTTGTTTCATCAGGCAAGGAATTTTTCAGTTATTCATAGATCTTTAATGCCATGCTATATCACTGTCACAATCCAGTCTAACATACTGCATAATCCATACAACTTCATACGCTGTATTGTGCCAGCATAGCACAGCCCGTTGCTATCAAACCCTGATTTCTGTTGTGCTGGTTTTTTTCGTAAGGGCTTCCGTACAAATTATTGAGTGGAAATAACTTTAAAGGACTTTTTTTTTTTTTTTTAATAGGCTGGTTACGGTATAATTATGCCATTTATACAATTTTTGAAGCAAAAGGCTCTCCTGATTTGAGGAAGAACTTTTGCTTTAAAATGATAGCAGATTTCACTAATGCATAGACACAGAATTTATAGCAAAGTCAAGAAATTGCTTGTGATGCCCTTAGAAGTAATCCAATGACCTTCAAGCACAAACCACAGACTAAAACAGATGGGTTTTTAAATTGTATTCATTCTTCTAACTAGCTAGCCTGTTCACGACACAGATACTGTTCTTTACATTACTTTGAGACAGGTAATACTGAGGTCTGAGGGGAAACCATAAACACCTGTGTTCTGGAAGAGAAGTCTGTGAAAAATCCGCATTTGTATTTACAGGTATGTTGAGTAACTTCAGTTTACTGCTATAAAATTTCAGTAGAAAAAAGGTAGCTGCTCACCCCAAGCAGTCACCTAAGTATGTTTTTATGTGAAGCAATAGAAGTCAGTCTAATAACGTAATTGACCTCTCAGTGTTCCCTCAGAGGAAGAGAGTGCTTTTGTCCAGTCACTCTCAGCTTCTGAATTAGGCCTCTTAAGCATGGTGTGCATGGAGCTAGATTGGCCCCTGCAAATACACAAAGAAATTTGCACCCTGTTCAGGATGGTGTCTCAGAGAAATGCTAACTGGGTGCTTTTCATGTCCTGTGTAACAGCTAAGACACGCTATGCTTTGGATGTCATTAATTGTTTACAGAAAAGAAAAAGGAGTAATAATACAGACACCTTTCTTTAACTGCTCAGTCTCGGACTATTATTTAACTGCTCTGAGGCTTGGTTGTTATTTCTACCCCTTTAGCAAGTTGTGTAAGTTGTTTGGAAAAAAGAGGCTACCTGTTGCTTACATAAAGCATTCTGTTCTCTATTTTATAGCTAAAAGCCACTCAAGAGAAAGTGCTCACCTAAAAACGGGACAAAAATATCAAGTGTGGCCTCCTCAAAATCAGTGCCTTACATAAACTGGGATCCTACTCTGCCAAAACTCAAGGCTAACTATATGCCATAAACATGAGTTACTGTCATATATGAAATGCATTACACATTCAATGAAGAGACCCATCCTCACCTTTGAATAAGAAACAAGTATAGTAAATGATGCTTGAAATCTGTGTTAATGAATTGGCAGTGCATTATGTTTATAAGAACTCTGTAAGTGCCAGGAGATGTGACATTGACCATGGATCCATGGATGAGAAACACACAGAAGAAAACATGACAGGCAGAAATATTGATAAGAGATTGATCTGATATTCTGACATAGACATATCATAAAGTGCTGGAGATTTCTGCATTGAATTACAAGTACTTCTACTGTTGCACAAAAAATATTAAATGTGAAAAAAATGTGAATAAGGTACATTAGCTCTGTTTCAAGTGAGTCAGTTTTAAAAAAAAGCAACTGCTGCAATGTCCTCATTGAATGTTCTCATATGGAGAGAGTTTATGTTTAATTGCTGTTAAGCTATTAAGTTTGTTAAAACAGTTTTCTGGAACTATTTAAATCTTTAACTCATTGAGCTTTATAACCACGGCCATCTTCAACTTTCTGTGGTTACCGAGTCTCTTAAGATTTTCAGTCAATGATGTGGCTGACTTACTGTTCTGAAATCTCCGTAACATTTGGGTGTCCACTGATGATGCAAACCTAGAGAAGGGAGCTTCTAGCTTCAAAACTTGGGCAAAAGAGTATTTTAGTAGCGTCAAACATGACACTTAAGCCTCCTATGAACAAATTCTTGGATTTTTTTTTCAGTATCAGCTGTAGTATATGAATAAAAAAAATCTGTATTAATAACAATAATTTTCTCAAAGATGGCAACACTGTCTAACTCCTGTTTTTTAGCTCTTCCTACTGCTTTTTATTTCATTTAGGGCAAAAGTGGTCTGTAATTGCTTTTCTCCAATACAAATTCTGTAAGATCGTCTGAACCCAGCATGATGGAATATATAAATCACTGCAATAGTAACTGTGGGTTTACATGTAACAAAATTCTGAGATGAAAGTTGGATTTGCAAGGGGAAAAAAGTACCTTATGAAAAAACGTGCATTGAGAATGTCATAGTAGTGCAACATCCCCAGCTGGCACCCACGCTTGCCTAGCTGGGGAAGCATATTCTGTTAGAGCTGTTCACCCACTCTGCCCTTCCACATGCCTAGTATAACCCTTGGGCTTAGCTATGGGCAAGATGCGGATCTGCTCACTCCCATACAGATGGGGTGTTTCCATGTCGAATGTGAAATGTGTTGGGAACTTCAAAGTATAAAAGATAGCACAAATGGAGTTCAGGACTGCATCTGAGTAACTGTTCCCAAGATTATAGTTTGGAGTTTAGGCAACTAATTTTGCCTAAATTTCAAAAATCTATGAATGAAACACATCTTTATTTTGTTGTGTTTTTTTTTTTTTTTCCCCAGCTGTATCATTGACTAGGCAAGTTACTATTTTCTACCACGTTACATTAAAATATAGGTGTTCAAATAGATTTTGCCCATATCATTTTGTGAGGATTTACTTTCTCAAGTTTTTTAAAGTGTTTTGGCAGACATGCATGTTTATACATAATGAAAAGAAAGAAAATACTCAACTGCTGTCTTAGATGGGATGATGGAAGCAGAGAAGCAAAGATTTGATGAGACTTCTGTTTCAAGCTATTAGCTTTCCAAAGATAAAATATTAACTTCTCTACACATAGAAAACAGACATAGAAACAGCTGTTTTACACATACGAGGTTTTTGTCCAGGTATATCAAGCTATAGTAAGAATCTTTAGCAGGACTTCAGAATTCCCTTGATTTTGAAGGGGAAAAAAATGGCTTTTTTTAAGAGAGTCAACAGTAAATAGTTTCTTGTAATTTTATAAATAACCATAATCACCTGTAGTCTTGCCATCAAGGTGCTTATAAATATTGCTACAAGAGTCTCTCTGCACTATTTCTACAACTCCAGCCTCATGATTTGGTTGCATGTAACTATCCTCTTGAAGAAAATAGCCTTTCAGAACACTATCTATCTTTCAAACAATTTATTTCTGTAAGAGCAATTTCATAACTGATAGGTTTATCTTAACATGCTTACCACTTCCTTTGACCTAGACAGATAATTGGCATTCACACACATGTATTTCCCCTCAGCATAATGTAGTCAATGATGAAAATATTTATGTAAATAATATTTTTGCTATTATTAAAACCAAGTGGATCTTTTTTGTATAGTCACACTTCCTTTTTCACTTTAGCAAAGGATGTTTTTATCTTAATGTATATGTTATGCCTCCAGATCTGAATAAGCAATCACTTCTCTGCAGCTCAAAGATATACATTTTAACAAATTAGGTATTAACCACTAGAGCAGATGACAAAAGAATGTAATATACTTTGCAAAGTTTTACACCTACTTTTGTTATTTCCAAAGGAACCCCACTAATAACAGACAGAAGCTCTGAAAGCACACTGAACAGTTCACCTGCAAAAATAGCTTCTTTCACACAGGTAACCATCTGGATCCAGCCTTACTGGTGAGCGGTACCAGCTGCACTGTACACGCAGGTTCCCTCATACCTGAGCTCAATGGCACAAGCACAGCCGTGAAGATGGCACCAGTAAGGATGTGTGACTCCTAAAGAGCCTATTCTGCCACACCTACAACTGGAACTGAGCAAGCATAGGATACATCAATGTTAACAAGCAGGGCAGGACAGCAAGAGCAGTTCTGTCAAGTGGAACAGGCATTGCTGAGGTCTTAACGCCCATACTGTACATGTTTTAGAGGTTTCGTTTCAGACTAGCTCTAGCAGGGTCTTGTGGAGTGAATGCCCGCTAACAGCTAGAGCACATTAAGCTCTTACAAGTGCTTATTGAGGTCTTCATGCAAAAGCAATACACTTCGCACACACCAAAACTGCTCCAGGATGTGAAGCAAAGCACGGTGACGATGATGGGTAGATTAACTTCAAAAGTGTGCTCCTGGTCCTTTAAGATCATCGAGTCCAACCGTACACCTAATGCTGCCAAGTCTACCACTAAACCATGTCCCTAAGTGCCACACCTACACGTCTTCTCCAGGGATGGTGATTCAACCACTTAAGCTACAACCTCAGCATCTAGTGTAATCCAGGTCTACTAAAACAATTCAGTACACTGGTAAAAGTTAACCCTACTTTTATGCTACCTTTTACTGATGTGTGACTGTTCTCTGCCCTGCTCTGACCACACACTGGTCCAGATAACCCACAGAGGTTTTCCACAACCAAAATTATTGCAAGATCCCGATTTTTCCTCAGACAGGGTATCCTCTGTACAGTACCCTGAAAATGTAATGGGTACGCAGACCAAGGCAAAGCGATTTCGGGATTTTCCCCTCATACTGCAAAGGTCAGCAGTGGCCCACGCCTACCCTGGCTCTCCAGTATGCCAGCAGGGAGCACTGCCACCATATATATTCAACGCGGCTGGTGCACGGCGGCCTCCCCAACTGCCACGACTACCCTCGCGGGCCTGAAGAGCTCTAGATGAGGGACGCGCAGAAGGCACGAGCCATCACCCAGCTTTCGCTTCCAGCTCTCCTCTCTTTGGGGATGAGGGAAGGGCCGGTAGCAGAGCCGGAAAGCGGCCGCCCCACCACCCTCCACCCGCTGCTGCTGGGCACAGGCCCGCGAACGACCCGAAATCTCGCGAGAAGCCACTCGCCGGCCGGGGCGCCGGGGGGTGGTGGTGGCGCTGCGGAGGCGGCGCCAGGGATAGGGGGGAAGGTGGGGAGGAAGGCAGTCGGGGTGCCTGTGAGCCCTCCCCCGGGCCGGCAGGACGGGTTTCTCCTCACCTTAGTTCACCTCCTGCATGCCGCCGGTACCGGGGGCGCTGTGGAGCGGGACACGGGCCGCCCGCCATGGCCGAGGCAGGAGCGGGGAGCGCCGAGGGGGCCGAGGAGGAGCGGCGGACCGCTGAAGGTGGGAGCGAGGGCCGTTGAGGGGCAGCCGTTGAACGGCTGGCGGGTGGGTGAGTGCCCCCAGCCCCGCTGTGACGGCTGTTGGGTGGGGCGTTGCGCTGTGTGTGGGGGGCGATGGTGGGTGCGGATGGGGTGGGGTGGGTTGTGTGTCCGTCTGCCTCCCTCCCTCCCTCCCTCCGTGATGTGGCACGAACGAGCCCTGCGCGACTGTTGTGAGGCTGGTGCCCGTGGGACAGGGACAGGGGTGAGTGTCTCCGGGCTGTGCGCGGCAGCCCGTGGGGTATAGAGCCTTTCTGTGAGGGCACTTCGGTCTAGTCATGTTCCCAGTATCACTCTGTGGTGCTCGGTTTGTTTATTAATTCACTTTGTTGTCTGCACGCACGCCGGCCCAAAGCGTGACCTGAAGTTCAGGAAAGGTACACAGGGGAGAATGCAACCGAATGCAACAATATAAGCTATATTGTGCACTTATACAGAGAAATCCCGAGAGTGGTGTGGTCTGTGCGTCTGTTTATTACTGTTACAGAGTATCATCATGCGGATGTGATGTGGACTAAAATATTTTTGATTATTTAACTTAGTATATAGTATACTGTTTCTGATCTACACTTAGTCGTTTTACATGTTTCTGTTAGGCTAGTGTGATTTTTTTGTAGGTAAACATAATTTTAGTTATAGTAGTTTTGGCTTCTGTGTGTGTATGTGCATGCCCACGCTTGTATGCTGACCAAGGTTTGATGTTCCTTCCTTGTTCTTAATCATAAGTTTCTGGTACTAAAAGATGGCTAGTTGTAAACCACCAGCAGCTGTTTATGCTCCTCATGCTTTGAAACAAGTATGTTGCTTCCCCTCTCCGAGGAGAAAGAAGTGTTTTGCAGGGGCTTTTGAAAAACAGAAGTGAGCAAATCTTTCCTAAGTCATTGTTGCGGTTCTGTTTAGTTAACACCAATACTTCTAGGTTTAGTAGTTGTTTTCTAAATGCGTGTTGGGTTATGTGTGATTTAATGTATATGGGGATCCTCGTTGTCTAGAATAATTGGCATTTTTCTGTCTCTGCTGCTTGATTGCTTAAATACTGGTTTAATTTTGTAGCAAGTAATCTAGTGTTTGAAAACAAAGTGGGGTTTTGGTGGGTTTTTTTATAGAATTTTTGCAGTCTGTTAAATTGTTTAAAACAAAGATTTATTGTTTCTATATAATTTACATACTGTAAGGAAAGGAAATAATCAAATTTTAGAAAACCCCAAATATGAAGACATTTGCATTTACAAATAGATTTGGAAAAACAATGAACCATAGGCTTTCATGTTTTATTGTGAAAGAACCCTCCCTTCCTGGTTTCTTTTGTTACCTATGTCTATACCTACTCCTCTAACAGATTTTGAAGGTCTTTCTATTAAGCATTCTTTTTAAAGATAAAAGTATCTTAATTTTTGTGGAATAGGTCCACGCTAAGGTTAGCTACTTAGTAGCTTTTTTTTTTTTTCACTTGAGTGTACACATTATTGTCAATATACTTGCACATTCTGAAAAACAAACTCTAAACTGGACAGTTCATACCAGCTAAGAGTCAAAGTGATTGTAAGAAGAAATAATTTGGTGGGTGATTGTGGGAAGAGAATATTTGTGAATACTCTGTTGAAAATTCTCTGTTTAGACTCCAAGGCTAGCTAAAACCATGAAGTTCTGTAGCTGATTTGACGGGAATCAGCATTTTACAATAATATGAATCAAAAACATACAAGAAAACAGCTGCCTTCCATTCCTTTAGCAGTGTATGATTGGAGGTTTGGTTTTTGGTGGTTTTTTTTTTTTTTCAGTAATGAACTACGTTATACGAGACTCTCGATTTCTATCAGCGACCTGGTTTGAGCCTGAAAGTGACTGGGAAAGCAGGGTAGTCTTTCAAGGGCTTGCGTAGTATCTTTTCATTAGCTAGTTACAGTCATACTTTTTAATACACTAATAGGTTTGTCCAAATACTTGGTGTTTGAAATCTATTAAGTAAATGTGTGATTTAGTTGGCAAGTTACGATTCTTGACCACTTTCTTCTGAGTAGTGAAAATAAGTAAAAATAGATACAGAAAGTAATCAATTGCCTATGTTAATGTTTGATCTAAATTTCTGTAGGTCAGGATATTATAAATTTCTTCTGTCGTTTTGTGATATTAAAAGCAAATACAAAAGTACATTGGATTGGTCTTAACCTATAAGAGTTTATTCTCTGTATAGTATTGTTCATAAGATGGTTTCATTACTGAAGTCTCTGTATCTTGCTCCTGCTTTATGCAGGCTTATAAAATTTAGTGGAGAAAAACTGTTTTGACAATACATTTCTTCTCTTTTCACAACTTAACCCCAATGAAAATTGTCTCCCCAGCTTTCAATGAGAGTATACTGTGGGCTGGGATCTGGATGCTAGACTTGCTGTAACTAGTCTGAAGATGCTTTTCGTGGTCTATTTTGAAGCTCTAAAATAAATGAAAAGAATATTTAATGCAACTCTCACTCCTATTTAGAAAATATGGTTGGTTTTTTTATAGGTGTTCAGATCTGCAGGACCTGTAAAGTGATGCATATCACAGCACCTGGAACTTTTTTCTTCATACAGTACTGTATGTATGTAGGATATAGGTATAGTTTTTTCATTCTCTAATGAAAATCTGCAGTAAGAATTCATTAAAATAGTTTTAGAAAAATAACTCCATAGTAAAATAAAGCAATTTATGTGACATAGAGTTATTTGAAATTATTTGACTGAATAGCTATCCTGTGTGTGTGCTGCATGTATAGACAGATATATCTGTAATTGCTTAGGTAATCAGAGACATCTTATATCTTAACAAAAAAAAATAAGCTTCTCAGTTGTAACAAAACTTAAGAATCCAACTTAACATCTTGAGTAGTACCTCAGTTTAGAAAATTTAGGTTGCTTGTGTGCCTGGATTTGTGTGTTTATCTCTGCTTCTTTGTATAACTGCACTCGTAAGGACTTCAGACTGAGACCCTGAAGTCAGGTAAGTACTGAGAGGCTGTGTGCACATTTGCATTTTGGTTCAGAGCAATAGCATTGGTTTGAATTGAATCCCATCGTTCCCACTTACTGCTCCTTTGTTTGGTTTGCAGAGGAGTTTTTGGTATAAATGAACTGGACTCCTTTCAGAAGAAACTAAACTAGAATTTTACTGTATAGCAAGGTTAGTTCTACTCCAGGCACATACCAAATATACTCCAACTCCAAACATAAGGGACCGAACCAGTGGTTTGTTCTCAGACAGCTTTAAAACACATGCATTGTAAGGATTTTTGGCCCAGTGAACCAGACTAAATGTGATTTAGTGTAAGCTCCCTGAAGTACTTACAAATCAGAAACAGGGGCTTCTGCGCCGGCTGCTTCTCCCTACTGACCGGTTGCTGTTATGGACATTGTATTTACTGCTATAGACATAGTGTAATGGCTTGCATGAGTAGATTTCAATTTTAATAGCTCATCTAGTTAGACTGAAGAACCCTTATTTGCCACTTTAACTACAGTCACTTTAATGTAATTTTTTCTTCTTGTCAAAGCTAAAGGTTTTTGTGCATGTCAGGAACATACATTTGGAAAATATACCCATTTTAGTAGTCTATGGCATTTGTGGTCTTGGAAATTTCAATTCAAAGCTGCTTCTTTCTTCTCCTTTCCCTCTGTCAGAAAGTCTTTCAAAATAGGAACCCAGATTGAAAGTGCCTTCTTATTCTTAGAAAGGTTATGCCAGTGTTACCACATTGTTAACTTAGGCAGCTGCAGAGCTGCAACATTTCTCCAAGTCTGATGTGTACGTTTATTCACAGACTATGAAGAGTGCCACCTGTAAGTTTTATAAATGTACTTATTTACTGACATTTTATTTCAAGTGTATTTTACTGTAATATCCCCATAGATGGATTTAGATGTTCTTTTTTAAATTGGCTAAATGAGGGCTGACTGACGGCTTTTTTATTAATTTATTAATACCTACATGACTTCTATTTTTCTGCTGATTTTTGGAGTGCTTATGCCTGTCTTGTATAATTTCCTTTTGATGATTCTAAAAAGTCAAAATAATGTTTTAGTACCAAAGTAATATTTTAGGAAAGCCTATGAGGAGTAAACCTAGCCAGAAAAGCTAACCTTTCACAGATGGGTGAGTGGGTCATGAGGTGGTAGTGCATAATTAAGGCAATAATTTTGAAAGACTGTCCTTGATTTACTTAAACTTTTTTCACGTGACACAAACAGATGCTGTCTGTGGCTGTTATATTTTAACTATTGCATGATAGTTCTGTAGTCACCTTGGGTGGGATGCATCTCACTTATCTTTAGATGTCTACAGAGTAGATATCCAAGTCTGAGCTAGTTACTTTGGTCTTTGTATAATTATTTAATAGAGGTGGGCTCTCTTGGACTGTGTTTCATCTAACCAACTGTAGGAATCTATTTTAGATTGCAATGAATCACCCTAAAAATGTTGTATTTCATCTAGCCAACTGTAGAAAGCTATTTTAGGTTGAGATGAATCACCCTAGAAATATCTTCCTCTTTCCAAGAGGGACTAGAGTGGCTAGTTCAAATGTGGACATCTTTATTTGTTCAGATGAATCTCACCTTTTATGGCTGGTGGAGCTTGGCCATAAGCCTTTTCTAATAGATTGTGTTTGTTTAGGAACTGAAAACCTTAAAACTGTTAGTAGAGAAAACAGTTTAGGAATGTGGCATGAGTTTAGAAAATATTGTTGTCAGTAATTGGAAAAATACAGTCTCCCAAGCCTTGTTTCTTAATGCATTGCATGTGATTAACACAGAACCTTTGCTAAACATTGATTTCATATGTCTTTTTCATATCCCATCCCTAAAAGGTAGTTTCATGTAGCTTATTTGCAGTTGTTCACTTCCTTGCCAACCTCCTTGGGGAATGTAAATTTTTGATTTTTTTTTTTCTTGTAGAAAAACGTGAGAGAGATTGTAGTTCAGTAGGGTATGGTCTTGCATGTTGATGTGATGAGAACTGTGTATATATTGATAACCATTCCTTAAATAGTTGGCCTTATTATGAAATATACTAAAGTTAGCGTTAAAGTAATAGTTTTTTATTTCTGATACACTTACTGGGAATGAGCTATTTTTCATATGATGTGTTTGTAATGTTTGGATGGTCTTTGCTCTTTCATAGAGAGAATGATTACAGTGGGGTATTTTTCAGTATTACTTTCATCCGTCCTGATGTGCATAATATACTTTAAAATATTTTTAATTTTTAATATAGATAAGCATGTATGCTTAATGCTGAGAGCCAAACATAGATCATAAATAGACATATGTATTTGAGGAACTATTCACTTCCGTTAAAATTCAGTTATCTGTATGGCAGAGCATTAACAAAACTTTGAAATGAACAATAATATCATAACAGAGTATCATTTCTCAAGTGGAATTTTATTTTACTTGCAAATCAGACTAGTGTACTTAATAGCCTTTGGGGTGGTAAAACAAAACAGCTCTAGTTCTATTTAAACTACTATTTCTAGCAGTTTAAAAATTGACTAATGATTTAGGTTTTCCAGGAAAATAAATTTGTAATAAAGAATGGTCTTTCTGGATATTATTTTTCATGAAGCAAGAGTGCTATGAAATTGGGAAACATTTAGTTTTGCTTCATGTATTCTTAGGGATGTTGGTTTTGATATTAAGGGTATGAGAATGTTCACAGAAATTGAAAATATAAGAAATTCAGCCAGGTGCACAAATGAAAAGTAAGAATCCAGCTTTTTCTTATCATAGAAGCACACCCTGGTTATTGGGGTGCATTCTAGCTCATTCTGTTTGTGAACCCAAAGATTTTTAAATCGTTTATCTGGCTCTCCCAAGTAGTATAGCCAGAGAAGTAAAGAAATCTTCCATCACAGACTATACAAGGTTAAGACACTCTTCAGGGAGAGAGTAAGCACCTTGGAATCACCTAGTATCATCGTGATAGCTATTATAAAGCCCTACGAGATTATTTTAAAGCGCTCTTACTGACTTCTCAAAGCTGATGTAGCTTTATGAACTGTTTCTGTCTGCATCTTGTTCAGTAAGTAGTAGATATTAAAAAGACTTGCTCATGTCTGTTCAATTCCAAATAATTGGTAGTTCTGAAGCTTTAAATTAATTTCTCTATTTGTTTTCTTTAGCATTATTTTTGGGTTTTTGGGGGTTTGGTTTGGGTGGTTTTTTTGAGAGTCTTAAAAAATACATATAAAGAATATATGCCGCATGCTGTACATGTCAGGGATCAATAGATTCTTAACCTGTATTTTTGTCTAGGATCAATCAGCTATCTTACTGGCATCTAATTAGATGGCATTTAACATGACATTTAGTTTGTCACAGTGATAGTATTTAGGATTCAATTTATCACCTAAAAATTGTAATGTAGAAGTTCTTAAAAGGTCATTGTGTCGATAATCTGAACATTTTTGGTTTTCTTAGTTAAAAAGAGAAAGGGGTGTTGTTAGGAAATGTAGAGGAGATAAGTGCAGTATTCAGAATTTGTTGTTTGTGTGTGAGGAAAAAATAGTTGTTATTTTGATAGTATGAAAGATAAATTGGAAAAGCTGTAAATGATGCATTTCATTTTGTTTCTTTAAAGGGAAGTGGTTTAGAAAGCAGGCAGGCCATCTGTGTGCAAAGGAGTATTTAGGTCAGTGGGTCTGTTCTGTCCTGCTTTGTTCGGGGACGAAAGGATCTGTTGTGCTAAAGGCATTCTTGTCTTCGATACATGTAGGTTTCTGTTTAGTAAGTACTCTTTTCATTCATGCAGTGTGATTATACTTCAATAACTTAATCTAGTAATTATAGACTGCTGTTACCTAAGTGAATTAAAACTACGCTTCATAAATAAAGGGTTCCATTGGAATTGTTGGGTTGGAGTTTTTTTTACTTAGTAATTGCAAGAATTTGTAGTAGAAATATAAAATGAGACTATTATGAAGTGATGATTAATCACAAAAATGTTGCGAACATCTACCTTTTGTGCCCCTGTATTTATTATGTCATTTCTTCTAATATATTTTTAATATACCTGATTTGAATATGTTGTATATTTGAAGTAGCCAAACTTTCTTTCTGTTGCTGGTGCCCAAAGTTTGTTACTTATTTGTCAAGTATTTATTGATTCTTTGAGTTTCCACCTCTTTTTTTGGAACTTCCTGTGTGACTTAATGAGTTAAAGAGCTTTCTAAAATGAAACGAGGGCTGGCTCTGTGTAGTCTGACTTGGTAGAGAGAGGATTAGTGGAAGACCAGGCAAGCTGTTGTTCAAGTATTAGCCTATTTTCATTTAACTCTCCAGAGTAATATTCCAACAGAAAATGAGAACCTAGGAGGCAATTTTTCTGGTGTGAGATGTGCTTACACCCAAGAAGAAAAAAAACACACACTGCGTATCGTTCTTCGCACACACTTTTACCTATCATTTACAGACAACACAGATGCTAACAAAATCAGAAAATAGCTCACAATAAAGTATCCGGTTTTTCTTCCTGCTGAATTTTGAAAATACCCATCTTGGGCTTTGCCTACTGCTAAGAGTAGGAGATGCTTGCTTCCTTAAATGACATCTTTCAATCCCCCATCTGTCCCTTCATGGAGTTACCTCTTACATTGTTTCTAGATGTATCACATAGGATACTTTCCTCACTAGGACAGGAAGCCTGAAGGAGAGACTGCATTTGCTGAAACAGAGTTAATTCTGATTATTTACCTAAACATCAGCTGGGTGATTTTTTGTGATAGCTTTGCATAGAAGAAAAGTGTAATAGTGATGAGATTTCTGGAGATAGTTTTCCTTTCCGAGTAGGTTGCTAGGATTATTTTGGTTTGTCACTTTCTTCTATCCCTCCCAGAAGCAAAGCAGTTTTTCCTGGGAGGAGGATTGTGAAGGGAACTTTAAGGTAGAACTTGTCAAGCTTTCAAGAATCTTCCAATTCACATGACTGACGTTATGTGTAATTGTAGATTTTATGTCAGAAACATAGTTATGGAAAACTTGCATTTTTTGGATATCCAGCTTGTTTAAAAAAATATATTTTTTCAGTTGAAAAACATGGGTTTTAAGCTGAATTTACTGTTAGTCACAGTATTTTGGTCTGCTAGCTAATCCTATGTTTTGTGATTTTTACATCAGGATGTTTGAGGTGTATAATCTGCTACGGTTGTGTGAGGACGAGGATAGCTGTGCTTTATATTGCATTGGTGTGTTGATTGGGTCAATGAGATCATTACAGCATTGTGGGAAGACAGTGGGAAGCACTTTTCTGTGCTTAGGTTGTAGCAGTGCAACCTTTATGTCTCTTGTGTCAGAGGCATAGAAGGCACCCACAGACAATTTCTTTTTTCCAAATGAAATCAGAATGGATGCACGATGATACAGATCATACTGGACGCTGATCAATTTTTTTCTTATTCACAGATAATTTCTCAACAGATGGAAACCCATGCATTGCTTCTGGAGTACCCAGCCTCATGAATCCAATAACTAAGCCTGCTACCACCACTTCTTTCAATGTTTCTGTGGCTGAGATTCCAAGGAAGCGCAAAGGAAGTGATTCTGATAACCAGTAAGTAAATTGATTCTGTATGTGTCTCAACATAAATTTGAGACATTCATCTGTTATTTACGCAACATGGTAACTAATCCTCTTTCCTTTATTTATTACCATTATTTATTATGGTTTCTTCCAAATGCATTCTTTGACAGTCCTGTGTTATTAAAAATAGAAAAAATAATCCTTAAATTTAAGGGATATATGTAGGATTCTATAATGCCATTTCCTGGCCTGAAGTGTCTGGGTAATATGTCTCTAATGCTGAAATTTTGATCCTAATTCTCTTTTTTTTTTTTCTTTCTTCTTTGCCTGCTAGTAAAGGCAAGTTCTCTTTGCAGCAAATTGTCATTAAGTTGCTTGAAGTCTAACAAGAGCACACTAGAGTATCGCCTTAGAGTGTGAAACAAGATTACTTGTTAAGCTCTTTGATCTAGAACTGTAGAATCAGAACTGCTTCTTCATTGACTAGGGCAGCCATTTACTTTAATGTCCAGACAGACCTGTGACCTAAAAATGAGCACTGTCCTACAGTAGTACTTAGTCTTTTGAAGTAGGTCATACTTCATTGAGATGATACTGTCGACTGTTTTCTCTTGTTTTATAACTGCCAGATGCCAGTTTAAAAAAAAATTTTCTGTGTAAATGATTTTTTGGTTAAGTGATCTATTCAAAGCTATATTAATCAGCCAGAAATAAGGGACACAAGCCAGCCTGCAGATCTAGTGCATTACAAGTATCTCTAAACTAATGTGGAAAATCCATGTTTAAAAAAGGGGAGGTAGGGAATTTACATATATTTGTAATTATTAAGGCAGTTCTTAATCACTGCTTCTACCGTATATAGTCTGTTGATCTACAGAATGTAGCCATACTGTGGATGTTGATATAATTGTCAACTTGGAGATTCAGCTGTATCTTGTAGATCACTGAAAACTCCAGAAACACATTTGTTTCTGGAAAAAAAAAAAAGTCTCCATTCTTTTTCAGTAGCACTTGTTTTTTTTCACCAGTTCAGTAAAAGTGCTGGTTCATCAAAAGTGTTTCCCTGGAGTTTGGATCTCTGCTTTCATGAAACTTCTGTCATAAAAAATATTCATATCCAAGTTGAATTATTAATTGAAAAAGTATTGTTTTACAAGAACTAGTAATTAGTTTCTAAAAACTAACGTTCTTGATGAAAATAACTAATCAAGTGGTGTTTCCACTAAAATTTTTCTGTGACGTTTTTCATTGGGTATACCAAGTCATCTTTTTGTGCTTCAAATTACATTTTGTTTACTTTATTACCTGTTTCTGCAGGGATACAGTTGAAGTTGATGGTGATCCTCAGAAAAGGTACTTTTTTTATAAATTAATCCATTTGTTTTTTCAGTGCTATAAACATGTCACGTTTTCCTGTTTGGCTAGTTGAGCTGCGTGGTGTGCTTAAGGAATGCTTTATCTAAGGGCAGGTCTCTGCACAGCACAAGGTGATGAACATTATAGCTAATTAACAGGATGGATAGGTCCACCCAATGTTAAGGTTTTCTGATATTTCTTTCTAAGACGACACTCTGACTTGCTTATAACTTTACCAGACTTGTTAGTATTGAAGTTAAGGTAAGAATGGGAGTGAATGAAAAATAACAGGTAAATAAAAAGACTAGGGAGGTAAAGGGAAGGTCTCATACCCTTCTAGGACTGGTGCATGTAAATGTTTTTTGTTTATTTGTTTTAACCTTGTCAGGTGCTTTTTAAAATAGAACTACCACAACTATGTTAAAATAATGCTATTACAAGATGACAAACCAGAGTTAAGATTGCCTGTGCAGTATAAGTAAACCCTTGGTGTATATATGTCATGGGACAGTTATTAATTACATGATTATTATGTTGTGATTTCTTTTTCTGCAGCCGGATACCTTTCTTAGAAAATGTATTTGTTTATATGTAGCTGTGCAATATTCTTTTTTATAAAATATGTCAATTAGAAGGGACGTACAGCGATCATCTAGTTCAACTGTCTGACTAGTTCAGGGCTGACCAAAAGTTAAAGTTAAAAGTTAAAAAGGTAGAATTTCACCCTGTGTTCATGTAGTCAATCACAGACACTACAAAAATTTATTCATTTTTCAAAACTTTTTATATTAATTTTAAAAGGTAAAGTGGACATCCGCATATCTTAACTAGAATATGACTTCAGTGCGTTATCCAAATGCCTCTTAAACACTAGCAGGCTTGGGACACCAACCACCTCTCTAAGAAGCCCGTTCCAGTGTTTGACCACCCTCTCGGTAAAGAAATGCTCCCTAATGTCCAGTCTAAACCTCCCTTGGCCCAGCTTTGAACCATTCCCACATGTCCTATCACTGGATACCCGGGAGAAGAGATCAGCACCTCCCTCTCCACTTCCCCTCCCCAGGAAGCTGTAGAGAGCAATGAGGTCGCCTCTCAGCCTCCTCTTCCCCAAACTAGACAAACCTAGAGTCCTAAGCTGCTCCTCATAGGACATTACTTCCAGCCCTTTCACCAGCTTTGTTGCCCTCCTCTGGACACATTCAAGTACCTTAAAATCCTTCTTAAATTGTAGGGCCAAGAACTGTACACAGTATTCAAGGTGAAGCCACAACAATCCTGAATACATCAGAATAATCACCTCTTTTGACTGTCTGGTTATGCTGTGTTTGATGCACCCCAGAATGCGGTTTGCCCTATTGCCTGCCAGGGCACACTGCTGACACATACTGAGCCTACTGTCAACCAGCACCCACAGATCACTTTCTGCAGGGTAGTCAGTGTTTGGTACATGGCTATTGGGTAGTACAAAAATCTTTCTTTGGGGATAAATTGTTTGTTTCTTTGTGGATTTTTTCCATGGTGCTCATGATGGAAAAGTGTGAATAAAAATACTCCTGTCTTTAAAAACTCTGCTTCCATTTTAGAAAAAATGAGGAAGTATCTTTAATACATCAACTGAGAAAATAGAGGAAAAGGTGATTTTTTTATTTTTTCCTGATTAATACAGATTCTGTTCTTTCTAGTACCAATTAAGTATACCTGCATTATAGCCAAGAGGTAGAATTTCACCCTGTGTTCATGTAGTCAATCACAGACACTACAAAAATTTATTCCTTTTTCAAAACTTTTTATATTAATTTTAAAATGTAAAGTGGACATCCGCATATCTTAGCTAGAATATGACTTGTATTTGCACCAAGATGCTGAAATGCAATTTAAAAACTATTCAAACATAATTCCCTGAGAGAAAAGAAACACACTGCATCCTTAGTAGGAATACTGAAAAACCGTTTTGCTGTTACTTTTAGCTATGAAATAAATTATGTGGAATGTGAACTTATTTCATTGTTTTGACGCAAACATCTTGCCAAAATGCTAGTTTTGAATATAACTTGTTCTCCAATGTTAACTGCAGAGAAAGAACAGGACAAAAAAAATACAGCCTGGCTGTAAGATGATTTATATCCAGCCCATTTTTCTAGTTGAACTTCAGTTTTAACAGTCACATTGCAATTATTCTTAATATTGATCTTGGCCACGCTGAACCTGGAGGTAAAGAGTCTTACCGATTGTTGTGGAGTCGAGTTTGCACTCAATTTTTCCTAGTATAAATCAATTACAATGTTAAAGTCCACTTGGGACATGTTAAAAGTCCTACAAGTTCTGGTCTGCATTCTTAGCAAAACTCAACTTTCAGAAGAAAGAAAATTGCAAAGAGCTAAAAGCTCATTCTCCATTACAACTATTTCAAGGGTTGGAAGAAGTCTCCCAAGTTCTTTCAGGGCAAGGAATGGCTTAATCATCCACTGGCATGCACAAGATTATAATAACACAGTGAAATGCCCAGCGTAAATACAAGTCCCCATAAAGTTCCTTGCACGTCAGTAACCAAATTAAAATACCTATGAAAAGTCTCAGCACTTTGGAGGAAGAGGTGATCTAGTCATCCCATATACAGAATCACAGAATGTTTAGAGTTGGAAGGAACCTTAAAGATCATCTAGTTCCAACCCCCTGCCCTGGGCAGGGGCACCTCCCACTAGACCAGGTTGCTCAAAGCCCCACCCAGCCTGGCCTTGAACACTTCCAGGGATGGGGCATCCACAGCTTCTCTGGGCAACCTGTTCCAGTGTCTCACCACCCTCACAGTGAAAAATTTCTTCATGGTATCTGATCTAAATCTACCCTCTTCCAGTTTAAAACCAATACCCCTCATCCTATCACTACACTCCCTGATAAATGATCACTCCCCATCTTTCCTGTAGGCCCCCTTTAGGTACTAGAAGGCCGCTATACGGTCTCCCCGGAGCCTTCTCTTCTCCAGGCTCAACAACTCCAACTCTCTCAGCCTGTCTTCATAGGAGAGGTGCTCCAGCCCTCTGATCATCTCTGTGGCCCTCCTCTGGACTTGCTCCAACAGGTCCATGTCCTCCTTAGGTCGGGGGCCCAAGAGCTCGACACAGTGCTCCAGGTGGGGTCTCGTGAGAGAGGAGTAGAGGGGCAGAATCACCTCCCTTGACCTGCTGGCCACGCTTCTTTTGATGCAGCCCTGCATACAGTTGGCTTTCTAGGCCTCAAGTTCACATTGCTGCGTCACGTTGAGTTTCTCATCAACCAGCACCCCCAAGTCCTTCTCCTCAGGGCTGCTCTCAACCTGTTTTTTTCTGCCCAGCCTGTATTTGTGCTTGGGATTGCTCCAACCCACGTGCAGGACCTTGCGCTTGGCCTTGTTGAACTTCACGAGGTTCACACGGGCCCACCTCTCAAGCCTGTCCAGGTCCCTCTGGATGGTGTTTCTTCCCTCCAGCACATGAACCGCAGCACACAGCTTGGTGTCCCTGGCAAACTTGCTGAGGGCGCACTCAGTCCCACTCTCCATGTTGCCAACAAAGATGTTAAACAGCACTGGTCCCAGTACTGACCCCTGAAGAACGCCACTCATCACTGGTCACCACTTGGACATTGAGCCGTTGACTGCACTCTTTGAGTGCGACCATCCAGCCAATTCCTTATCCCCCGAGTGGTCCGTCCATCAAATCCACGTCTCCTCAATTTAGAGACAAGGATGTTGTGCGGGTCAGTGTCAAATGTTTTGCACAAGTCCAGGTAGATGAGGTCAGTTGATCTTTGCTTATCCACCAATGCTGTAACGCAGTTGTAGAAGGACAGCAAATTTGTCAGGCACAATTTTCCCTTAGTGAAGCCATGTTGGCTCTCACCAGTCACCTCCCTATTTTCCATGTGCCTTAGCATAGTTTCCAGGAGGATTTCCTCCACGATCTTGCCAGCAAAGAGGTAAGTCTGACTGTATTTCCCCAGGTCTTCCTTTTTTCTCTTTTTAATAATGGGAAAGTAGTCAAGGTAGTTTTAATCTAACTGTTTATTTCAGTAACAGCACAGCTGTTAGGAGAGAGGCTATATAAATCCATTGAAGGCTGTGACTGTTTGCTTGAGCAGCAAATTTGTTCTTCGCCAAGTGGAGCTCCTATGGGAGAAGGCGAGTTAGTTAATAGGCTGCATGCTGCATTGCAGTTGGTCTGGCTTCCCCTTACCTTTCCTCCTCTTACGGTCAGTGTAACTTCTGTTGGAATTCATAGTATATGCACATTTCTGGTAAAAGTGTATTTTAAAAAGAAAGAAAAATATGAATTATTGTTATCTCATCCAAATCTGAAACAGTTTCATTGAAGAAAGTCCTAGGGTCTTGTGAGCCTGATTACTCCTGTGTTTGCATTTATCAGACTGTCTAGGAGATTCTTGAATTCCAGTGAAATTTCAGGTTGAAAAGCTGGATCTCTGAATCGTGTGTTAATTTGGCTCTGGCTGCTGGATCCTCACTGGGGTCAGTGCTTCGTTACAGGTGGAAGCCCCTTTTGGATCTTTCCTAAAGCTCTAATTACCAGCAATTCTCTACTTCTGTTTCCTCATAGAAAAGCTGCTGTCTGATTGGCCTGTCTCCTTATAATCCTGGTACAACATGTGCCTCTTCTAAAATGGTCATAAGCTAGCAGGTCTCGCCTCTGGAATGGAGATTGGAGTACTGTGTAAGACGTTTCCACTGCTGAATTAAAGAAAACCAAAGAACTGCTGTAGAAATATTAAAAATATTTGTATCAGTTTTTCTTTTGGAGAAAATAGTAGCCAGTATTTGTATAGGAACTACCAAAGTGTTCATACTGAATTGGCAAGATACCTATTAGGCCACATTCTGAAATTCTCAATAGGTGGTGGTGAAGAATACAGTAATTTTAGGGATGAAAAAAGATCATTGCCCTTGTTTGAATCATCATTTATATTTTCCTGCTGCCACGTATTTGTCGTAATACAGGCACTATGACTGTCTTTCATTTACAATTTTATTACATAGACTTTCCAGTCATTGCTGTATGGTATAGGAAAATACTTTATTTTTACTTTTTCTGACCATGAACAATTAAAGTGTATTTTAGGGCCAGTCTAGGCTAGGACTGTTTTTTTTCATCTTTTGACAATAAGATTTTGGAAATAAAAACATGAATTGATGAAGTCTCTTTTAAATGATTAAAAAAAAAAGCAAAAAGCCTGGACTTCAGTCATTTGAATGTTTCGTTAATTTTGTTTTCTCCAGGGGAGAAATAGCCCCATAATTATGAAATATCCCCATATGTTCACATAAATATGAATGTTGGAAGTTATGCTTTTGTCTCTTTCTATTATGCATCGCTTGCTAGATCATTTTTGTATTGGGAATTTTTGTGGGTTTGTGCGTTTTCTTCTTGAATTCATGGGAGGAAAGAAGTGCCTAGTATTAAATATGCAATGTAAAACTATATCTTGTTTTCTCTAGGAGTGAAGATGAAGAACAAGTTAAAATAAAAGATTTCAGGTACTAATTTACAATAAAAGTACATCTTGCTAGTAAATACTAGGATTCACAGTAGTAAAATATGAGTTTGGGGATAACGTTTATTAGAACTATCAAATATTGAACTTTTCCTTTTTCTCCCCTAAATGTATAGTAATTTTTTAGAGGCTCCTTGAGGATTTTATTTCTCTACTAATTTTAGTGAAAGTTGTGTTACAGGATATCTCAGATGGTTTAGCAAAAACCTGAGGTTAAAATTCTCAAGGTGAGAATTAAATGCAGTACATTCAAGTTGTGTGTAAAGGGAGGAGCTAATCCTCAATCTGTATGAATTTGAGAATTGTTTTTTCTAGATTTGTCTACACTTGGAGGTATTTAAAATTTATCCAACATGAAAATGGATTCAGCTAAAGCATGACAACGAATTCTTGTTCTAGAGCAAGTTTTTTGTGTAGGGAATTATTTAAGTTTGCCATTGCACTTTGAATGCACATCTTACCTGAATCCAAATGGAAATTCACATAAATCACTTTTAAGATTTGAAATGCTGTGTGACTGAATGCAGTCATGATTCATCCAAACAAATACTTTAAACTATAGACAGGCCACTTAGTAAAACTAGAGCTGTTTTATAAAGTTGTTTTATAAATAGAAGTGCCTTTCATTCATTGTGTGAGCAGAGATGTCAAAGCAGAAATACAAAATCCACTCTGCTGTCAAAAGCATTATTTATACAGTATGCCAACTAAAAATTATGAAGTGTTCTTGTAATATAAATTAAACAGAAGAAATGAAAGTGTTCCAAAATATATTTACAGGTTTTTTTGTTAACTCCAAAATTCATTTTTCTTTACTGAGTATCCCAGATTGCTATATAACATTCTGGTTTGTGCATTGCTTTAATAACTTTCATGTTGTGTTGTTAATTTTTTTTCCTTAAGTTTTAGTTCATTAGTTGGAGGAAAAAAAATAGTTATAAGACACTTTGAAGGTTTGGTTAAAAGTTATCTCCCTCCAATGTTGCTTTTCGCAAGCTTATTAGAGAACTTTCTTTTCTCCCTTCCCCTTTGTAGCTGGGGAATGTAACAGCAGGCTTTTTGAATTATCGAGTCCTCACCTCAATTTCTGCATCTACCCATTCACGTTCCTATTACTTGTAATTGACTCTTAGAGATGTTGAAGATTGTTCTCCTTCCCCAAATATTTGTATCTGTCTTCCTGAGGTTTATGGTTCAAGGAGCATACAGAATATATTACTTGGCTGTTCCTTCCTGACATGAAGGAAAAGTTGTTTGAACGTGAATAACTGATAAAATCAAATTTTAGAAAAAGCTTTAGAGAGAGAAAAGCTAATTGTTTGGCTGAATGACCCAGAATTATTTGTCTGGAGGGCGGATTTATTTTTGTGAAAAAATAAGAAAAATAATAGAGGACTTTAAAACTGTAGTTTGTTGTTTCGCAATAGCCCAGATGTAGTTAACTTTATTACCTTTAATGCTTTCTTGTTACAGTATGCCTCAGAGGAAGAGTTTTGGAGATAGTTAACCAAAACACATTGTCCCTCAGTTTGGTTAACTACTGCTGTGTCTGGTCTCAATCAGAAAGGAAAATAATCTTCATTTTAATTGAGTGGCTAGCTTGTCTTCTGGCTAAGAGGGGAATAGAATTAATTAAATTTTTCGTGAGCTGTTGACGATGTTAGAGGGGAGCTAGAAAAGCTAACATACTCCACTAGAAAGGATTAAAGAAAAAGTGACTTGAGATACAAACGTATTTGTGATGTGCACTGTCATGTGCCTTAGAAGGTGTTTTCTGATGAAAACTGTCCAATAAGAGAAGCTCTCTTTCTGTAGTTGAGTTCTTGGACAGAGGCTTACCACGAGGTGAAACCTGATACACAAGGTATGCACAGAGGCTGAAATCCTTTCTACCACCTTATCAGGTGAATGAAGGAGAAAACTTTCTGAAATACCTCTGGTGAAATTAGGCATAGCTTTTTCTTTCAGTTTCCACTACATCTGTTATAAGCACATGTAAGTGTGTTGTCTATTGCTTGTGCTGTGCTATGAATAAATGCTTGTGTTTGTGTCTCTCTTCAATCAGAGTAATTTTTAAGGCAACGAGATAACAAGAAGACATGGCTCATTTCAGATTGTTGTGAGTTTGCATAAAACAGAGTTCAGAGATACTTTAGCAAGTGCAAAAAATAGAAAAAGTAGTGGAATGAATACCCCGTTATAGTTACACAGCCCAGGTGGAGATAGAGTCAGGGAGCAGAAATGTCTTCCAGTGATTACTAATGACATCAAAAGTTCTCTGGTATACAGTAAGGTGTCAAGGTACTCACTTGGACATCAAGGGTCACAAGAAGAATTTAACTTTTATAAGTCTTCATAGTTTCTTGTACCTGCCACATATAATCAAGTTGTTGCTTGAGATATTTTTTCACCTCAATATTTCACATCATTATTGTGACTGTTTCTGTTTTGTTCAAGTGAATCCAATTCACTTGTCAAATACAAGTAGCGTATAAAAAGCTGTTTCAGTGCAGTAGTAGTTCATGTGATATGTTCAATTTTGGAACCAAAATTGAATTGATGAATATTATGGGTAAAATTATGTGTTCTACATCTTTCTTTAAATAATTTTTCTTCTTAGAGAGGCTCACAGTCAAACAGAGAAACGAAGAAGAGACAAAATGAATAATTTGATAGAGGAATTGTCAGCTATGATACCTCAGTGCAATCCCATGGCACGAAAGCTAGACAAGCTAACAGTGTTACGGATGGCTGTGCAACACTTAAAATCTTTAAAAGGTGGGTTTTAGGAAACTAAACCTGAAAGTCCTTGTTCTATTGGGAGTTATACTGTGTACCTTCTTTGATGTTAAATAAATCAAAGGTCGTTTATTTTACATTTCCTTGAAGAATTCAGTTTCGAGTCTGTTCTTCATTTAAATTTATCTGTTTGTAACTTCCGGAACTTTATTTCTTGTTTTTGCTTAGTATAGCAGAAAAAACCCCACCTTTCAGTGTCTGATATTTTCTGTCTGATAAGGGTATGCCTTGCAATTAAGTCACTCCTTGATTCTTTTTTAAAATTACAGCAATCAAGCAAGTCTGTCTTTCATTATTTTCCAACCCACAGATTAAAAGTGTGTTCTGTGATCTCTTCACTTACCATCATACTTTCTAGCTATACTGCTAATAGAGAAGCAAATGGTCTTCATACTCCTGTTTGTTATTCCCATGTTTGTTATTGCATCAGTCTTTTGCCTCTGTATTGGAATTTCATGTTTATCTGTTTCCTTTGACATTTACAACATCATGGAAAAAGACCATTAAAAAAATACTTACCTAAAGAAACTGATATAAATGGTTGCACTGGTAGGGAGCACAGAACTCACTTCAGTGGTAGGTTAAGTCTTTTACAGTGTAACTTCATAAACCAAAGAACAGTTGCATAAAATTAAAGAAAAAAATTACATTTGGACATGATCTTTCAACGTTTTTTTTTTTTGCCTGCAAGAACAGTAGTCAAAAGGAATGTTTCAAGAGAAGACATACTTAACAGAATGGTTCATGACTTTAATGTAATCAAAGTCTTAAATACCATGGAATGTTAGAGAGTACCAAGAAAAGGAGTTATAAAAGTTTATATCCTCAGTCAGGTAGCAAAATTAATCATGGATCTCAGTGAATGGTTTAGTGTTGGGATCAAACCAGGGTACAGTCTTTCCTCTCCTTTTGCTATTGCTAGATTTTGGGATTTTTTTTCCTAAAAAAATTATATCCAAATACAAGTTACATATTGCACGGTCTATCAGCACACAAGGTTTAAGGATTTTTGGCAGCACTGTTTCAGAATAATAATTTGGTCGACTGTATGTATCTTAAGAAAATATGATATACTATGTGGAATTATAGTGAATGCTGAAATTTGCTGGAAAGTTCAACTGCTATTTACCTAAAAAAAATTAAATCTAGAAAAAGTTGTGGAAATGCTTGTAATGGCTAAAAATTATTTTAGAGTACTTGCCACGGATGCTAGACCAGTAAATACAGTCAGTCAGTCTCATTACACTTAGTGAGACATTCAATTTAACTACAATAGAGTGTTTTTTGGATTGTTGGATATATAGTACTAATGAAGCATTATTCACGACAATTGATAATGTTGGAATTATTCCGATACAGCAAATGTTAAGGATTCTGAAATAGGCCAATGAGATGTTTCTAGAAAATTCAGTTCTCATATTACTATTTCTCTAGCAGTACATTAAAGATATCTGAACAGAAGTTTCCTTGTTTTATGCTAAATAAAGTGCAAGAAAAACTGGTTGTGTGGCCATATTCATTACCAGCATATATTTTTGAGGTTTTTTATTTTTAACATTTTTAGAATTTAATTTCTGTTTTATTCAGCTCTTGTGGTTGCAAAGAAAATTTATAAAATAACAAACAAGTATTAAGTCTGTCAAAAGTAAAATTAAAATGTAACTTTTGACATTATGTCTACAAATAATCTGTTTTCCAGGTTCCACTAGCTCCTATACAGAAGTCCGGTATAAACCATCATTTTTAAAGGATGATGAGCTCCGACAGTTAATCCTTAGGGTAAGTGGAAAGAAACTCTCCTCAGGTAAATGATGTCCTCATTAAAGCCTGTCATTAACTTGAGTTTTTAGTTGGAGGAGTGCTTTTTTTCCCCACCTTTTTCTTCAAGCAAGTGCTTTGATGTACTTGATAAGTACTGGTTTATACATGCTTTACACTATACAGGCTTTTTCATAAAGGGATCCAGAAGATGATTTGTGAGCATGGCAGACAGCAGCCCTTAAAGGGATAATAAATCTGTATATAATCTGCATATTTAATACCTAAATTTTTTTATGTTGGTATTGAAGTCTGCATGCAAGTATAAAGAATGCTTTTAATTACGCATAAATATGCTTGCAATTGTTTGCTCTCCTTCATTTAATTTTTTAAAAATCTGCTTTGAAAAAGATGCAGAAATAATACCTCAGAGAAAATCTTTCTTCTTTCTTCTCGTTTTTGCACTTCATGATATACCCACACCCATTTACCCTTTCTCGTGTGCAACTGTTTTCTTTTTCCTTTGCTGCATTAACAGACTTCAAGATCTATAAGACTCCCAAGTTAAGCTGTTTTGCAGCTGGACACCTCTTTTCCCTAAGCTGTGTTTAAGAAACTTTAGCTGTCTGTAGTTGAAGGTCTGATTTGGTCCTTGTAATCTTAATTGCTTTTTGTCGTAGTTTATAACTTTTTTAATTTTTAAAAATGAGGTTTAAAAGTCACTTCCTTGCAGTCATCAATATTCATTGTATATTTTAATTGTATGTTTTTAAAGACAGTATCTTTATATTTTCAGGCTGCAGATGGATTCCTATTTGTGGTTGGATGCAACAGAGGAAAAATTCTGTTTGTCTCAGAATCAGTTTGCAAAATACTTAATTATGATCAGGTGGTTATAACTGAGTTTCTTGGTATGCTTTTACCTTGCATTTTCTTGGAAATTTTTAAACTTTTCCATTTTATTGTATGTTACTAAAAAACAGTCCTCGTGTATCATTTCTTGGAATTTCTTTGATTTAACCTCCTTCAGAGTATCCTGGAACAGTCAATGTTCCTGACCTGAGTAATAGCACCGTATTTCAACTGATCATCCGTAAGAAAACTGCTAGTCTGAGAGGAAGGGATAATTTGAAGATGTCCTAATTTCTATCTCCAAGAGAATTTCTTTTAAATAATGAAGTGATTTTGAGGGTTTTTTTTAGGTCAAGGAAAATTGGTTTTTCAGCAGTGTAAGTTAATGAAAGCTTTCCTTGTAATGCCTTTAGGCTCGGATGCACTACATAACACCTCATCCACAATAACTGTCCATGTGTATACTCTTAACTTGAAGGAAACTGATATAGCATGAGTTAGCTTAGCTTATAGGATAAGAGAAATAGGAAAAATGTAGGTACGTTCCATTAGTTGATATTTAACATCATGGACAATTACCACAAATAATCAAGGCATGATAACTTGTTCATGTTGGAACAGGTTGCCCAGGGAAGTTGTGAATGACCCATCCCTGGAAGTTTTCAAGCCAGGCCGGATGGGGCTTTGAGTAACCTGGTCTAGTGGGAGGTGTCCCTGCCCATGGCAGGGGTTGGAGCTAGATGATCTTTAAGGTCCCTTCCAACCCAAACCATTCTATGATTCTGTGTACCTATGACTTCTGTTCCAACAACAGAGGCTAAAACAGTTAGTGCTTCCATCTGTCTACTTTTATAACTTTGAAACCATTTGTGCTATTTCAAAATCGAAGGGTAACCAATCTGGACTCTGTTTTATAGATTTTTTTTATTATTTTTTATTTAAAACTGATATCTTTTTGAATTAAAGTGAAGTGAATCATCTTATGGGAACAAGTATAAAGCAGATTTAAAAAAAAAAAAAACAAAACAACAACACTTGTACATTAAATTTACTCAATGACTAAAAAGTACCTTTTGGAGTGTCTCACATCAGACATACCTACTTGCAGACCCATAAGATCTTTGCTATTCCAGCCAAAGAGATTAAGAGAACATGACTGACAACCCATGCATTTATTAGCTTATTTGTGAATCATTCTAGGTTATGAATCCCATTCTGCTGCCTAATCTGTTAACACCTATGTATTTTAACAAGGCTGCTATTAGCCTTCTCAGTAGCGCCCTTTGCATTAGGGTTAGATGTGGACTGGGCAAATGAAAGTGGCTGTATGTTTATCCTGCTTTCTTAGAAGCTTTTCATTAAACGCGTTTCTGACTCTGGCTTATCAGAAAAGTGCTCCCCTTTATGTATGCAGGGATAGGATAGCAAGTGGCATGGGTCCAAACTGAGTTGCAATTTGCATCTAGAATACTGCTTGTCAACACAGCTCCTTTCTACCCGTTGATTTGACCTGCTGTGGTTAGGGTAAGCAATGAAAAAAAAAACAAAACTAGCCCAATTCTGATAATTTCTTCCTGTTTCAAAAGAAAGTAGTGCTGCCTACAGTAGTGCAGCCGACCAGTTACTTGGCATCAGCAGAGTTGGCGGGTTGAATGGATTCCTGTAAATACAGAGATTCCTGTAAATATCCCCTACAAAGGAGTGCTGAAGTAAGCTGACCCCTGCTTCCAGGCAGCTTTTGGCTCAGTGGTGCCAATTTGTCCAGCCAAATTAAAGCTCAGTCATTAGGTAGCGTGAATATTTCTTCCTATTTCCCTACCTCCCGCCCACAGTAATCTGTGGGGGGAGTTATTTTGTGTGTAAACTTATTTGGCTAGGATCAGGAGTCATATTATGTACATAAAGAAAACACTTGGTTTTACAGAACTGTTTTTTAATATCCAACTAAATCTGCTATTTTGCAAAGGGGGAATAACAACTTATGTTTTTACTACCCTGTTTTTATAAAAATAATATTAAACAATGGCAAATTAAACGTGGATCAAAATATTTGACTTCTTTTTCTTAATGGTGTAGAAAGTTGTTTTTCTGAGATAAGTAATATGTATGAGGTCCTGTTCTAAAACCATGTGGTTCTTACATCTGTTGGGTTTTGGTGTTGTTTCTTTTTTTTTTTTAAATAGGCCAGTTTAACTGGACAAAGTTTGTTTGATTACTTGCATCCAAAAGATGTTGCAAAAGTTAAGGAGCAACTTTCTTCTTCGGATATTTCTCCTAGGGAGAAGCTCGTAGATGGGAAAAGTAAGTCATATTTGGATGTGCTCAGACTTTTTTTTAAAATAGAGGTTAATAAATTTACTTATTATGCATGACATATTCATGTGTTTGCATGTGCATGGGTGTACATATAATATAATTTCTATGAACCAAACATATTTGAATGCTTATCTGCTGCTTAGAATGCACTTACAGTTTAAAAGCTAGCCCAGAAAATAATTTATTTTAGATAATAATAATGGCTGAAATTTGCATTGTTAAACACTTACCAAGATGTGGTCTGACATTCTTCCTACCAGGCATACTACTTTTTTTTCTTGTATTTGATAGGTCTTGTCAATACAAAAGACCTGATGTAGTCGAACATGGGATAAAATACTACAATATCAAGAATCACTGTCTTCTCTGAAAATGCTAAGTGTCAATCCTAATTCAACCAAATCTTATTTTGTTTACAGTTATTTCTAATGTGGAAAACGTTATGTACTGTGCGGCTAGTCACTATTTTACAGCTGGCTTTTATAAGGATCTTTGCAGTTCTTCCTTGTGACAAATAAAAGTCGAAAGTTTAAAGCATATTTATTAAAATACCATTCAGAATATCAAGAGGGGTTTAAAAATAGTTTGGTAGTTCTTTTTAGTTCTAGAATCTGTGCGACAGTCACATTTCCTTTGCCCTATTTAAGTTACTAGACTTTTTTCATTTTTAATTGCAAGGACAAAATTTAGGCAACTAAAGAGTAAGCAGAATGTACTGGAAGCTAAAATGAAGAAAAGGCCTTGTATTCTGAAGTTTTATTGTTGGATTTTGGTTTTTTAACTACTTTACTAAATTTTTGTAAGCTGGCTTGCAAGTACACACAGATTTTCAAGCTGGACCAGCTCGACTGAATTCTGGTGCTCGACGTTCCTTCTTCTGTCGGATAAAATGTAGTAGGACCACAGTCAAAGAAGAAAAGGAGTGCTTGCCCAACCCAAAGAAAGGTATTCAAACAGTGTAGATGAAGTGGGGGCTTTCTGTCTTGAAACTTGTTATATTTACGTTGCAAGTCAGTAGTGTAACCCTTGTAGTTATCACTGACTTCACAAAGTAGCTGTAGAGAAGTGTAAATATGTACTAGCAACACATTTTGAAAAACAGTCTAATTGTACTCTTTCTGCTCCCTACACACTTCTGGAAAAGAGGGAGGGAGGATCCTGAGTTACAGTGGCTGTTTAGGAGTGCATTGTCTGTTGTAGTCAAATTTTAGAAGTCTAAGGGAAATTTTTGAAAGCACTGGAGCAGATCAGAAGAATGAAACTAAGTAACATATGTCTTGAAGATAACTGTGAATAAGGCCTGCAAAATCTACTGTTTTGAAGGAAAAAAAGCAAGTAAACCAACTTTTTGTTTTATTTACTTTTTGTGTTGTGTGTACTTAAAATGTATGAATTTTCCTTTTTTTTTTTTTGTTTTTACTAGTGAAGTTAACTTATCCATGTTAATTCCATTCATTTTTCCGATAATTTTAATTTAGTTCATATTTTGGTATGCCTGTACAGCAGTACACTCTTGTCAAGTTTTAAGTGAATGGATCTTTTTAAAAATGTAATTTCCAGGTTTTATTTAATACTTCAGTATTGATTTTTGCAAACGCGTGCTGAAATTGTTTAACCCTGAAAAAATCCTCTTACTTTTGTTTTTCAATGTAACCTGTTATTGTTGAGAGATACCAAATAATAGTAAATTGTAAAATAGGTCTGTCAGTCTAAGTAAATAGAATTCAGTCTCCCGTGATGTATGTGCCGGCTAACTTGGTGAGAAAGAATTTAACTTGTATAAATGTCTCTCAGAAGAGTAGTATTGAGGGAAGGCACCTTGATAATCTGAGAAACTGTGACAAAGTCAGAGTAGGGTAACTCAGTTTTTCATTTTACAGAGTTATATGTATTCCATAGTTGATAGGATTAATGCAGTCAATTCTGTGTAAAGCATAATTTGTTTAGAATACAGATATCAAGAATACTTTGTCAGTTTTTTTGAAAGATAGTTACCGTAGGACACACAATGTCATCTCTGTGCCTTGATGCGTATGTGAGTGTTTGCATGTTATATAGGCAGCAAAGAGTCTACCAGCCATAGAAACAAATGACAGCGTATGCTGTAATTTAAGACTTTTTAAATATTTGTGTTCCCAGAAAATTAGGGAATTAGAAGCCTCAGATAAATAAGAAAATAAGCTAGGTTTCTTTGGGTTGTTCTCTTGACTGATTCTTTTAGCAATTGCAGTAACCATATGTTAAGATCATCGTGTTCACAGAAGGTAAATTTATTTGGAATCTACAGAGTGCCTCTCTAGTTTATTTTAATTTACAATACATATGAAACTATATAAAGAGAAAGTGATTTGTGTGTTACCAGACTGTTGGTTTACTTTTTTTCTGTTAGACTGTGTTTGAACTGCCAACGCTTAAACTTATCTTCCTAAATCTTACATAGGGTTAGAAGCGCTCTCTCCAGGTAAGCCAAAATAAGTAGTACAAAATTAACTAAAAAATACTCTGTAAAATTATCTATAGTCTTGTACAGTTGTTGTAGGTAAGCATAAAATATAGTTGTTGGTCTCATGGTAAACAGAATTAAAAAAAGTAATTCAGTTTACTTTTTGAACCGTAACTGCTTCTCATTTCATTTCTTTTTATTAGATCACAGAAAATACTGTACCATTCACTGTACTGGTTATATGAAGAACTGGCCTCCTAATGAGGTGGGAGTAGAAGAAGAAAATGATGTAGAAAAGGACAGTAGTAATTTTAACTGTCTTGTTGCAATTGGGAGGTTACACCCTTATATTGTTCCACAAAAGAGTGGAGAGATAAAAGTCAAAGCAACAGAATTTGTTACACGATTTGCCATGGATGGAAAATTTGTTTACGTAGATCAGCGGTAAGCATTTTGTTCTTTAATGAAGAGAAAATGAAAATAGCCGCACTAGTTAAATTTTCTAATACTTTCTGTCAGAACTGCAATTTCTCAAGCAGGATAGAATTTCTAGGTGCTGTACACAGGAAGCAGTTCATTCTGAATCTCTCAGTACTTGGGCTTTGTTTTTTTGTCAAACATAAAACATACTGTATAAATGTAAGTGTATTCTTCTATAGGAAAAGAAGAGCTAGCAAGATATGTCATAAAATGCACTGAGGTACTTCATAAAGAAAAATCTCAAGTTAGAGCTTCATAGCTATACATATGACTTAAGTAGTAAACACTTAACCAACAATTACTACTTCTTAAAATCTTACTATTTGGAACACATACATTATGTCTAAATGAGGTACCAAATTATTTCATTAGAAATGAAAGCAAAGTTCCTATTTTCTGAACTTTCTAAAGCAGACTTTTATTTATTGTATAGACTGAGTTACCACTTTTCATTTTTAATTTCATTATTGTCACTGGAAGCTTTTATTGCTTTCAGTCATCTTGTCTTTCATCTAAAAGTATCAGTTTAAACCTATTCCTTAAAGAGGCAGAGCAAAATTCAGCTACAAAATATTTTGAATGACTTGTTATGTATGACCAGTAGTCTGATTGGCTCATGGGAAGACCTAATGATCATAAATATCTTGTGTGTATATGTGGTTTGCACGTTTAAACACTGTTATTTTGTCTTTGAATTGCCATTCATTGCAAATGGATAATTTGCAGTGAATAATATCCAGTTGTTTTAGAGCTATACTTACGCTGTATCTTTTTCCCAAACATGAACACAAGCATCTGTTTCTTTAAATATTAATTTTTCTGTTTTATCTGATACTGAAGAAAACAAGCTTTGCGATTGTTTGAATCCGCTGTAGTTCATGTTTTTATTTCTAACAGTGCAACAGCAATTTTAGGGTATCTGCCACAAGAGCTTCTAGGAACTTCTTGTTACGAGTACTGCCATCAAGATGATCACAATCATCTGGCTGAAAAACATAAAGAAGGTACAAAATAATCGGTCCTCCCAGACTACATATAACTACATGTAACTGTTTTGTGTGAAAACAATACAAAAAAAAAATCAGAAGCTGAGAATTAATAAAATTAAATAATCTTAGCATTGTCTTTTTCTATGTCTGCATTAAGAGATACCCGCATAAAGCTTGTAATAAAAGCAGGGAGAAACGTCTGTTGTCTTGGATCTTGGTACAGTGCTTTAATTCAAGGGAATAATGTTAGTGCTTCTTTCAACTCCCTGCTTCAGTTGTTTATAAGAATGATGAAGGAGTCCTGGAGATCAAATGTGCCTAATCATGTAATTAAAGACACCGATTATGAAAGTTCACCAAGTCAGGAGTCTCCCTAGTAATGGTTTGCAGAAACTGAGTACTCGGGCTTTAATTCAAGATTGATAACATTAATGAAGCTGTAGGTTGATTTTAACAGGGGTCCTGTCCTGTCAGTAGTTCTGGCATTTAATTTGTATTTCTGGCCATCAAAAACATTCTGGTTTTATGATGCTATAAAACAGATTTATTTTTTTTAACTTTATCTTTCTAAGTATAAATATGGTGATTAAAACTTTCTCTTCTTATTTAGTGTTGCAGAATAAAGAAAAAGTATTTACAAATTCCTACAAATTTAGAGCAAAAGATGGGACTTTTGTTACTTTAAAGAGTCAGTGGTTTAGTTTCATGAATCCGTGGACCAAAGAACTGGAGTACATTGTATCAAACAACACTGTGGTATTGTAAGTAATTCATTATATGAATTCCCATGTTATTTTTGTCTTAATTATAATTACCATTAACAGAAAACAACCTATTTAAGAAGAACATGACTAGAAAATATCAACACTGCACAAAAAGTAGTTGAGTGACCTGGAAGAACGTTTTTTTGCGTTTACCAGTTATTTTTATTTCAGGCTTAAGTTGTGTATTTAACCCTGAAAATTGCTCTTTCCAGTAGAAAAAATAAGGTGAAAGAGTTTCTTCATTAAAGGAAGAAAGGAAAGACTTTTTTAAGAAAAGTAGATACGAATAAATGGAAATGTGAAACTAGTTTTACTTTTCCCTCTGAGCTTTACAAGACTGCATGTATCAGCTGCCCCAGTTTTAAGTGCTACCTTACCTACCATGTGTCAGAATGTTGAGAAGCATAATTGATAGATTGTAGAAATGTAAGGCAGGACAAAAAGGTACTCTCCAAATGGATTGCGGGGGAGGAGCCTAAATTCTTCGTTCTTTATTTTTAATTCTTCTTTTTCATTCTCTATGCCTTGCAATGAGGCTGTAGTTTGGATTGTTCCAACGATACTGAAGATCTTTGCCAATGACTGGGTCTTTGAGAGGGGGACAGAGGGGATTTTATTTCCATTAAACCAAGTTGTCAAGGGGGCCTCTTACCCATTCTGTAACAGATTCATATCTTCAGTCAACATCACCCGCCTGTTCTGCCCATATCCTTTTTCCTCAAGAAGACAGAGAAGAGCAGTTAAGATGGTATATGCTGCCCAACAGCCAAAGGCTGCTTTTGCCTGCCCTGGAGATCTAGTCATCTGCAGCTGTCTAGAGGAGGGAAGGTAGGCAGCAGCTGCTGGCAGAAGGTAGCCATTGACCTGTGCTTACAGCAGTTGTTTCTGATTAACTGGTTTCCCTCCTAGGAGCACAAATGGTAGCCGTGTTCTCTTATCATGGAACACAGACAACTATATTGGCCTTTCTTCTTTATTTTGGAGAATAAGTGGAAATTAATATTTCACCCAGTGCATCAGAAACAACAGTACAAAGGATTGAACACTGAAACATGTGAGGAGTATCTTATTTTTTTTACTGGTTTGAGGATGGTAGTTTCTACTCTGTGTAAAGTATTGTTGAAATCAAACATAAATATGCTGGATTTTGCCTTCGGAAAACTTGCTGATTTTTTTTTTTTATTTATTTAAATCTCAGAGGTCATAACGAGTCAGCTGAAGAACAGGTCCCCCACGGTTCCCAGCCGGCAGAAGGCAAGTGTTGCTTCTTACAGTCATCATAGGTGCATCTCTTGATCAATCGTTACACATTTATATTTATTCAGTCCAGGAATCTTTTTATTCTAGGTTGTTGTGCAAGGAAGGATTAATTTTTTTAAAGATAAGTCTTGTGATAATTTCTAGTTATGGCATCCTGATTCATATTATTCACTTAACTGTGATCAGAAGGGCTTATAGCATGTGTTTTCCTTCTAGCAGCTTCTGCTATCACTAGGATTTTGGTAGATAGGATATTATGCTTCTGTCACAGACCCTCTTCATATTTTGTTTGGTTTTCTGAAGAAATGCAAGTGTACTGTCTGAGTTTACCAATAGAATATAGGGTGATACTGATATTGATATTTATTTTGTTAATATATTTCTGTTATGCATAGATTCTGATTTCTACATGCTGTTTTGTCATCTTGCTATAAGTTTTTTTTATTTTTGCTTTTGAAATTGTTGGTTTTAATAACTGATTTCAGTTTGTGAAAAATCCGAGTTTTTTTCTCATGTGCCTGGCATTGTCTGTGAGAGAGAATGGAGGTGGTAATGATTAAAGCTCATTTCATTACTGGAAAGCAGCAATTTTCACAAATGTATTAATCACTTATCTTTATATTTCAAATGAGACAACACTGCCCCTCATGAGTTAGTGTTTTAAGGAATTTCATTTCTGAAAATTAGAGATATAGAACAAAAACTGCTTTAAAATTAATCCTTGAGATGATTGTTCCTTGCTGCATAATGAAACTGCTACAAACTTAAGGTTTTATTTTGTTTTTTTAACTGTAGATGCTGCAAAACAGTCTGTAAGTGTACCTGGAATGTCCTCTGGAACAGTTCTTGGTGCTGGAAGTATAGGAACCGAAATTGCAAACGAAATATTAGAATTGCAAAGGTAATAAACACTTGACATCATACATCAGGCTTTTAAGTAGAGAAGAGTTACACGTGGTTACGTGGAGGTTGTTCAAGCTTCATTTTTATTGTGTTATACATATAAAATATTTTTAGCTTGAGTAGTGGCATTATGAGATGCCAGTTATAACCTAACGTTAATCTCTTGCATGACAGAACACATCACTGATGTTGATAAATAGTTTTGTTCTGGGCATGCTATTTCTTCTGTTAATAAAAGTATAATTTAATTGTTACTTCAAAAGCATTGCTGTAATGCAGCTTCTTCACATGATGTTGAAATAGGTAGATAAACTATTTGGGAATGGAAACTCGGTTGTTTGTGAGTAGTGTTTATATTTTTCTGATAGCATCACTCTGATAGGAACTTTCCTTGAAATAGTCCCCAGTGGAGCAATTTCATAGCCTGTCTTGTCCCTTTCCTGATTATCGTGAATGTAGACTAAAGTCATAGCACAATTCCTTCCCAATACCCAGCCATAGATTAAAAAAAAAAATTTGCTGTGTCATTCCAAATGGGAATCCATAGAAGATTCAAATTGTTAATTAAAGATTGACCCTTTTAAAACTTACTAGCTTTAGCAGGTACACAGCATAGCTAAGGAACTTGAAAGGAAGAAACATAATTTTAATGTGAAGATATCCTTATGTATTTTTTGTTGTGCACCCACAGTAGTGCTTGATTTACTTATACTTTCTGCACGGCTGCACTCCAGCATCGTGTCCTCCAATCTATACATACAGTGCCACAGCATAATCAGCTTCTGCTGTTTCAGTAGTAGTAGTAGTAGTATTAGTCATCAGCTTGTCTGTGAGGATGTTATGGGGAAACAGTGTGAAAAGCTTTATTAAAGTCGAAGTAAGTAACATCCAGTGCTACTCCTCATCCTTCAAGCTAGTCACTTCCTTGTAGAAGGCTGCTAGCTTGGTTAAGTGTGATTTTTTTATTTTTTTTTCCCTTTGTAAATCCACGCTGAAGTCCAGGATTACATATTATCTCTTTGCAATATGGTTGTCTTCTCTGCTTTCCCTTCATCAGAAGGCAGTATTGAATTTTCTGAGCCAGTAAAAACTGTGGTCAGAGCCTAAGAGTGTGATAGGTGACAGTGGTAGATGTTTCTTACTCGTTTCCAGTATTTCGGAATCGCCTTCCAAGAATGAATTCTCACCTCTTTACTAAGGCAAATTGCACAGGGAATCATTCATTTTCAATTAAAGGAAGAAAAGAATAAACACGTTAGTTGTGATGGGATGAAAAGATTGCTACTTTAAAAAAAAAAATAAAAAAAAATCATGTTTGATTTAACAACCTCTGCATGTTGTCAGGTTGCTGGGATTATCCAGCAAGGAGGAGGAAAAGCACTGGCAATAAAAAAGGACTGATATCCTTTACAGGGAAGATGGCATGTTACATTTTGGTAATACCATTGTTTAAGTCTGATGATCAGTACCATCTATAGAGGGAAGGAGAGTCACTTTTTATTATATCCTTCTGAAGACTGAATTAAGTTCGTGAAAGTTCTCATCTCTGAACAGTTAATATTCAGGCATGACCCAAGAGCTTAATTTGACTTTGTTCTAGGCACTTCAGTCAGCTGTGTGATGTTCTTGATTGAGATCACCTGAACTTTGCCAAAAATGCTCATCCATGTGAGCATACATGTCATCAGCTTAAGGAAACCAGTTTATGAAGTAAATGAATAACAAACTTGCTGAATGATGAAAGAATGAATGCGTTCCTGGGAAAGTTTTCTTCAGAGCTGTCCCTTGAAAGTTCTGGTATTTGTGTTTTTAAGAACCGCAAACAATGCTCTTTCTCTTCATATTGCTACAGAGGCAACATTTTCAGGAGCAGTATCTTCCTAAGCAACAGAGGGAAATTTTGTAAGTCTTGTACGAAGATCAAACCAAACCATTACTCCTGTTATGTGACAGCTCAGCAGGTTGCAAGAGAGCAAAGTCTATCTGTTTTAATCTTAGGAAACAGAAGAATCCATTACAACAGACAGAATTGTGGAATTTGGAGAGGAGATTGTGGTACTGAATTAATTTGAGGGAATCTTTTTTGTAAGAGTGGGTTTATTTTTTTTTTTTTTTTACTCTGTTTAAATGGAATTCAGCTGTACAGTTGAGGCAGGTATGACTGAGGGATATTTCAGAGAAATATTTATTATTTCATTCTTCTTTCGGGATCAGGAAGATTATGAAGTTTTCTAGTCCGCTACAGACCTTACAGAAATTGAGCATATTTATCAAAAAGTTCAGCTTGCCTAGTATTAACACTGGCATAATTTTCTTTCTGTTTGTCTGACTATCGTAAGCTTGAAGCTCATAATGCATAACTCCATATCTGTCAGAGATTCATTTTGTAGATACCTTGATTTCATCATGTAATGAAAGCGTGGCTTTATTCCTTTATGGAGCAGCAGTTTAAGGCAACAGGATGTTTGCCCCAGTCTGTTTGATTTACCAAAACATCTTTTCAGGAAGGTCATAGTGATAGTTCAGACATGCTTCTAACTTAAAAAGTGAGGCTGCTAGGAGAAATAAATAACTGGAACTGGATTCAGGTTCTGGATTCAAACAACAGCTTTCCAGGACAAATATTTGTGGAAGTACTGGCAGTGATCAGTGCGTGCTTCAAGAAGCTGCATCAGGTAGTCTTATTCTTCAAGTCATTGATTGAACTTGGTGTTTTTCCCAGTTGTGTTCACATCTTGAACGCTGTTTATTAAATGAAACAGCATTATGTTGCTGTCTTTGGGAACAGTTATCTTATTTCTCAGCTAATAGACTGAATGTCGCAATATTTTGAAAGGAAAAATGTTTTCCTTGATGGCTTCATCAGCCACAGTGTTCTGAGCCATTTTAGCCTTGTGCAAGTGTGTTTGTTTCAGTGATCTTAGTTGTCCGTGGACACTGGAAACTGAGAAATAAACTTGTGCTGAAACTAATAGCCCAAGAAGTTGCTATGCAGATGAAAGAAAAGGTTAAGAGAAAAGTCATGCAGAATAAGGTAAACTCTGTGTCCAAAGAAAGGGCAGTTCTGAAAAGAAACCAGCTATGGAAGGGAGCAGTTGCACTGTGTAACTGGGATCTCTGGCATCATATTCATCCTCCAGCCCCTTATCTTGGGGGAAAGTAAACTAGGTTTTTTCTCTATAAGAGGAAGAGGTGTTCACAAATGCAATTGGCCGTTTAAGGTCTCATCGGTAATGACTGAATGTTTCTGGAGATGTCTCGATGTAGTTGCTTGCACCCAGATGTAGTTCAATTTTCCAGAATTGTTGCTGAGAACAATGCTGTATTTCTTTCCAGCCGAAGAGTAGAAGTTACTATCTTGCACACACTGACGCAATAAAAATAAGACAAGAGTGATCAACAGAGCCTAACACCAGCTGTTTTTCATCACATACCTTTGTGACTACAGAGTTAATCCAACCGGATGAGAGCATTTACTACCTGAATCTGCTCTCTGCATTTTTTTAATATCGGTAAGACACAGATGGTTCTCCAGCTGTGCATCAGGCATCACCAAGTATTTTTTTAAAAATTTCAGGACTATACCTACAGCTCTATTTATAAGCATATCTGAATTGAATTAGCATCTGATTAATAATCATTTAAGTTATAGCAATGCTAAAAATCTATTCAGTCTGGAGTTTCTGTCCCAGCTTTTGGAGATGGCAGTACTGCTTTTCAAATTATGCATTGGATATTGGAGTGTAGGGAGCTAACGAATATTCCACACAAATAACTCAACTTATTCAAGAAAAGCTGTTTATTCACTTCTTTTCTATCTTTTTCTCCAATCCCTTATCACATTTTGGGTCTGAGTAAGTGATGGAAACAGAAGCATCCAGAGTGCCCCAGTTCTTCTATAGCCTTGTGCTTTGGGAGTCAGGAAGAGTAGGGGGAGATGGGAGCAAGCTGTCCAAAGGGCCCTGGCATGACGTTTTCACTGTTAGTTTCATATCTGGCATGTTTGGTGAGGGAGGATGTGCAGTATCTCAAAAGAATTCTGGTAACAAACAAGCAGTCTTTACTTTTAGTTGGAATTTTATGAAAATATGGAGAGACAGGTGTAACAAAATAATAGCGGAGGGAGCATTAGAAGGATATGTTGTTTTCCCTCCACCATAACTTCCTTATGTTGTCTGTATTCTATATGTATTTGAATTGTACCTATTTGTCCCAGTGTGCATAATTCTGAAACCTGTTACTCTTTGGTCTGTCAGGGCTGGTGATTCAGCAGAAAAATAAAAATGTTCTCAAGTAATTATGACCCAGTGCCTTATTGATCTCTTCTGCTTTTTGTGTTATCAAAACTTGGAGCAGGAGAATTCAGAATCTTTAGGAGAATTGAAGACAACGTTGTGTCAGATTAGCTGGCTCGTGCTTCATCACTGGGGAGGTCTGGTGGGTTCTGCAACACATAGGCTATTTTTCAGTTTATGATCAATGTGACTTAGTAAATCAACTAAACATGTACAATTTTAGGTTGCATTCTTCACCATCTGGGGAGTTAAGTCCATCACATCTCTTGAGAAAGTCACCTTCTCCAGCTTTAACTGTAAACTGTAGCAATGTAAGTATGTCACCTGCCTGTAAAAATCTAAAAGTAAAAGGCTAATGTCAGATACCTCAAAGCCTATGTTCCAAGCAAATTACCCTGTCCTGTGTTTTTTGTAAGAGAATGTGTAAGGTATTGCCAACTACCTGGCAGCTATGAAAGTCTTTTGAGAGATGTGGCAGCAGCGGAAGTTCCAACCTCATTTATGGGGCCATCAGATCAAGCCTTAAGGGGCTATTCCCGAGGCTGAGAGGACTGCAGTCCCACTTAATTATTAGGATATCTGCTGAAGCTCTACAAATATGTTAAAGATAAGTGTGATTCATGTGATGAGGACTCTTCTGGATTTGGAATTGCATTAAAACTTTTGCTAAATAGCTGTTGGAGAGTGAAAGTGTTTCCACTTGTTCAGTTTGACAACCTAAATAAAATACCAGTTCTTGTTTTCTCTCACTTGTACTTTTAATGTTCTTGAAGGCCCTTTTAAAAATCTATGCTGTGTGTTCTCAGCTTTGAAATGTTTAAAATTTTTACTTTGAAGGTATTTCAGTAATCTTCTAAAAATTGATAGAATGTGCTGTTTTCCTAATCTAGTGTTGCTGGTAACGCCACAACCTATAATTGTCATAGTTATTGATCTCAGCTATGGAATAACTAACATAATTTTTACCTAAGTATATTGTATGTTGGATATTGTGCACTGTCTGAACGAACGTTTACTTCTTTATCAGCACTTGTTTGAATGTAAATTTCTTTCAATTTAAAGACAGTTTATCTTCCGATTGCAATTTTCGTTTCCTAAAAATACTCTTCTGGACTAGGGATTGTTTTGTCTTCATCCTTTTTTTTACGATTAGTTCTCCCCTGCCTTACTACAGGTCTTTCTCCCTAAGAGTTTGTTGATTTATATATACTGAACTCTAAATCATGCAGCATCTCATCATAAGGATAGCTTCATTGTATTCATTGAAGGTTTTTCTTTATTCTGTGCTTTGGTATCCCATTTGTTCCTAAAATGTTTTTGTAAAGCATTTCAACTTTATTAATTTCCTAGTAGAATATACACAAGTCAGGCAACCCAAGAAGTCTGTCCTGCTAAATTGTATGTATGTGTTACATGAAACAAATGGGGGAAAAAAAAAATAATCCTGGTATGTTTGGGTTAGGATGACTATCATCTCTATTGTTGCTAGCCTACTTTTTGCACTTTGGAAAAAGGAATTTAAAACTACTTAAATTTTTATCAAGATGGTAACAAGATGCAAAATAATAGAAAAGATACAAGTTTATAATTCGTATAGTTTAATGCACAGAGAACATGGGAGGTATGAGGTCTTTTTATTATCTTTTTGCTAGAATGTGTCGACATTGACAAACATGATGTCACTGGGAATTTGTAGTTTATGGTACTAGATATGGAAAGTATATATACCAGTACAATTTGGTGTGCTGGATTTATTTGTTGAATATTGAATTAGACCCTCAATAAAGCAAATGCCATCACTGTGAGGTACCTTTGACAGGTGGCAGTGTAAGTAACGCCTTTTATTTAAGCCAAGGTCAGTGCTATGTGAACCTGTAAAAAAAAAAATTCTTTTTAAATGTAGTAGATCTGCCTGTTGATGCATATTTTTTCATTTAGTCTATTTAGTTCTTAATACTTTGATAGCAATTTATAATGTTTCTGTAATGTAATAATTGTGACTACATTTAGGATTTAACTCTTTCCCTTTTACTACTTCTGTTCTTTCAGGTGCCGAATAAAGAGTTGATTCAGTTATGTCCTTCAGAAACAGAAGTTCTAGAGACTTCAGAACAAAACCAGGGTGCTATTCCGTTTCCCAATAGCGAACCTCTTCTCAGTAAGATGTATTTCTCTTGGGGATATTTTGGGGGCTGCAAGGGAAAACATTTCTGATAAATGGTGTAATTTTTGAGTGCACCACTTTACAATTTATACATGGTTGTAATGAGATGTGTCTGTCTTAAGATGAGAGGACTCTTAAAACAGATGTGTTATCACTGGAAGGCAAACAGCAAAATTTGATCAATGAATGAATCTCATGACAAAAATAACATCCTGTAACAGAGATTTACCATTGCATTCTTGCATGCCACAGTTTTAATTAGGTACTTTTTAGTTCTGTCTCCAGAAAAGAGAGATGGGTAAGAAAAAGAATTTCAGTGCAATGTAAGGGAACTGGTTGTAATTTGTGAACCATTGTCCTTTTAGGACTTTATCTCTTTCTTAACTGCAAGCTATGGTAGTCAATACAAAGGGCTAGTCAAAATGTTTCAGAAAGAAACTTTTTTTTTTTTTTTTTTTTTCCCCTTTCCCATCCTCCAAGTATGCGCTAAGGCAACAGTTTGTCTGGATATAGGATAACTCAAACCAGGGCACTGGCCTTGTAAGAGGAGAATGCCAGTGTATTATTTTTAACATAGAATCATAGAATGGTTTGGGTTGGAAGTGAACTTAAAGGTCATCTAGTTCCAACCCCCCTGTCATGGGCAGGGATACTTTCCACTAGACCAGGTTGCTCAAAGTCCCATCCAACCTGGCCTTGAACACTTCCAGGGAAGGAGCACCCACAGCTTCTCAGAGCAACCTGTTCCAGTGTCTCACCATCCTCACAGTAAAGAATTTCTTCCTAATAGCTAATCTGAATCTCCCCTCTTCCAGTTTAAAACTGTTACCCCTCGTCCTATCGCTACACTCCCTCATAAACATAAAAGGCAAAGTGCTATAAAAGCAATGTTTATGCTTATCCTGTACTTCAGCTCTTAGAAAATGTTGTCTCCCTCTTTTATTTCAGTTACAAGGGATTTATTTATTTAAAACCTATAGCTCTCTTCCAGTTTAGCTATGAGCCCTTTATATTAAACAAAAAAAGAAAAAAAGAAAAAAAAAAAAAAGGCTAATCTTCAAATAAGGGTTTAGAAAAAAAATATATAAAAAAGCAACAACATTTATCTAAGATAGGCAAGGAAGCATTTTTCATTGATACTTGAGCTAAAGAATTTCACTTTACTGTTGTTAAAGGCAAGGGTATAGCAAGGTATTGATTTCTAGAGCTAACGCATAGTAACTTGTAGGGTTTCAGGCATTCATCCAGCATAGTACATCAGATGAGAATTCAGGTACATGATTGTGTTTCCCATTAAGGCGACGTGAAGTAGAAAGCAGTTTTTCTTCTTCAGTGACATGAATGTCACTGCATGGGTACAGGTTTTATTAGCTAGCAGTTGGAGGTAGTCCAATGGATTGGCAAGACTTAAGCCTTCTTAAATCAAGTTACGCATGTCTGCAGACAGCCATTATTTTTTTTTAAACATTTAAATATAATTGTTTGCTTCGACTTCAAAGGAAGGTGCTGTTTAAAAGCAAATATGTTTTGAAAGTTACTTTATTCGTCATGCTTTTTACTGCATACGTTAATGTTTCAATAATTTTATAGGTGGTAATTCTCAACTGGACTTTGATGCAATATGTGAAAATGATGACACTGCTATGACAGCTCTTATGAATTACTTGGAGGCTGATGGAGGACTTGGGAATCCAGCTGAACTCAATGATATACAATGGGCTCTCTAGTTTTGCTTTTTCAAAATAAGAAGGAATGTAAAATCAGTAATGCACAATAACCGTACATCCTCAGTACTGTAATGTAAAACTATATATATGTTTCATTTGAATTCATACTTACTGTCTATATATTTTTAAATACTGAAGCCTTGTTCAGAGAGAGACAGTTTCTGCTGAACCTATGGAAAAATGCAATATTTTTTTCATGATGGGGAAACCTTGAAATTTTAATATTGAAACATCTGTAACTGGAATGCTTAAAACACATTACTATATTTTTGCTAAGAAGCTTTAACCAAAAGGTACTGTGCAATGTACAGGAATATTTTTTCTTAGTTTTAATACTTAAACTTTTATTTATTGTTTTTGTTTCAAGTGGTAGAATATTGATCAGCCATGTTATTTTCTATAGAACTGTACTTACAGTTTCAGGATATTTGTAACTATTAAATTTCATTGAAATGGTGATTTGTGTACACTACAGTTCTAAAATAAGGTATTGTAATTCTCAAATGATGCAGTTAGTGATTCCTTGCCCTTTTCAGATGTGCAGTTTTTGTAGTCAAAAGTGAAAGCATACAGTAAGGATTTTAATTAGATCAACATAACAATCAGAAGAGAAGGTTTTGAGAAAAATAGTCACTAACCCAGCATGCAAACCTGAATAAAAGAGCAACAAAAGGTTGATTACTATTTTGTATTATTTCTAAAGTATTATTAGAGGGGCAGTGCATAGAACCTAAGAAAAGTAATGCTATAACTGTAATAAAGCACCTCAATCTCATCACAGGTTATTTTATGAACTAGAGCAATTTGGAGAGATTGTCTTGGTTCCAGAATGAGGCTAGCACTGTCTATTAGTGAAAAAAATGTTAAAATTCTATAGTAGCTTTTACAGTCTCTATGTTTTTGGAGGGATTAGCTTGATTTTTTATTGCTTGAGTCTGTGACTTTTTATAATATTTGTGTAATATAGTGCTGTCTGTAAGTAAATACTATATAGGATGATCTTTTGGGAGACAGCTTTTGCAAGAATTGTACTGTACTTAGGCAAATTAGTCAAGAACATGGCACTCAATAGGTTTTATTAGAACCATATAGCATTAATATATTAAGTAGGTCTTTTTATCTCTGGTATTAAAGGTTTAGACAAATTTTTGCATTGATATATATCATAAATGCATATTTTTCTTTTTTTTCTTTTTTTTTTTTTAAATTTGGGTAATGAAAGCATCTGAAGATATTTGATACGTGTGCATATTGTTAATAGAGACATTTAAACACAAGCACCACTATAAGCACTATTGCATTTGTGTTAACACCAAGGGTGAGCGATAGGCAGCCTGGTTCAAATCTTTTTACGAAGGCTGGAGTCTGTGAACAAATAGGTGTGGTTGCCACTAGATGTCACAATTCTACTGTTGACAACTACCCTTCCCTGAATGAATACATGATTTTGTCATCCCCTGACTTCCTATGCTTTGACAGAGCAGCTTTGTATCTTACAGATATGAATCGTTTTGCAAGTGCTGAATTTTTTGATGACATCTTGTCCAGGTTTTCTAGAATGGCATGTTGGATTGATTTTTTTTTTAAACTCTATAGATTTTTTGCAATTTAATTTGCGTGTTACTTCCTGCATTCAAATTTTTTTTTCCAGACATGGGGCCAAAATTATCTGTTCTCTAGATTTATTAGAATAAACCTTTCTGTTTCTTCACAGAAAATGAATTTTGGGCTATATCATGGAGCAAAGTGAAAAAAATAAACAGGTACTTTCTAAGAAGTTATAGAATTCCTCTTGTATAAATGAAACTTGAGAATTTCATTTTTTGCCATTGTAAAATCTATTTTCTTTTGTCTATTTTATTCTAGAAATAAATTCTACATAAAACAAGAAATACTATAGCTAACACCAATAAATGAGTAAATAAATAACTTAAAATTATACAGACTTTCCTCAACATACTTTCTTTTTTTAACTGTTTGAAAATGGTGCAGATGTTGTTATTGAAGGAGTATATTAATTCTTTCACAAGATTTATAAAACCATCTAGAGTCAAACCACTATTTTTGGATTCTTCTTGGATTTCCCTAAAAAATAAAAACAAAAATGTAATTTTGAATCTTTTGCAGTCATTGATCAATATTGTGACTCTCAAATTATTTGTTAGATTATCCCTTTACTATTTGTGAATTTTTCTGGTTTAAAACAGTCTTACAAGAAAAAGTGTCACTTGTAAATATTTATGATGAAATTAATACATACTTTACAATACAGTTGAGATAGTATGTGCTTATTTCTGTTTGTATAACGATACAATTCTAATAAGATATGGACAAGTTTTTGGTTTTTTTTTTTTTTGCATAGTGCAGTTTATCAGATGATGTGGATAAATCAGGTCAATAAAATGTTATTTTGATGCACTGCTGTTAGTCTGCTGACAATTCTACCTAATACTGAATTTAAATATGAAGTACTCATGTTTTCAGATCCCGGGCTTGTTCCCTAAAAATATAAATGGGGAGGTTGAACTAATGTGGATTTTGGTAGCTCAAGGTGATATTCCCTAACCAGGGTATTTTGTAATCCAAACTAACATGCATTTTCTAGGTACTAAACATCCCTGTTGTTGCAGCTTAATTGGGCCATCTCTGGAAAGGAGAGTGCCTTTAGGCTGTACCTGAAAGAGCCTGTTTGATCAGAAGCAAACAGAGTACATGAATACAATTCTTACAGAGCCTTCCCACGGGTAGGTATGGTAAGTGATAAAGCAGGTGTAAACAGACTCTTAAAAGCCTTATTATTTATTGAGATTATACTTGGAGATGGGTCAACTAATTTGTTACTGCAGGCACATATGGAGTTAAAGATAAGAAAATCTTGATGGGAGAGGAGTTCTGATATAAGCAGCAGCTTATTTGGGAAACCAGTTCCTGTGTTGACAGGAAAACATGAGAGAAAAATTTTCAGAATTAGGAGGAGAGAATACAAATGTGATAAAGACAAATACCATCTGGGTATTGGAAGGAGAAAGTGATCTGGCTGGGTGGTGGGTAATAGTTGCCTATTGCCAGCCTGCATTAGATCAGAGATAGACTGCAGGAAGGCCTTGTCTGCCGTGTTGCACACTGGATTAAAACAGCACTTCAGAATACCATCGTGTTTTACAGTGGTGAATCCTGAAGGTGTCAATATATTAAATCTTAATTTTTGCACTTCCTGTAACAATACTTGACAGTTGTTGGTTTTGGGCAGGGGGGATCCTTTCTGTGCTCCTTCGGTTGTAATTGCTTCTTGGGATTCCCTTGGAGTGTTCAGTCAAGTACAGTGCTATTGCATGGGTCTAGAGCAGAGCTTCAGTCCATGTTTCTTTCCTGTGGTGCCTTGTAGTTCTGGACTTTTGTGTGGATCTTACTGTTTGTTTTTGGTTTGTGGGGTTTTGTTTTTGTTTTTTTTTTTTTTTTTAGAGTATTGGAAAATGTGGCTTACTCACAAGCACAAAAAGCTAAAATTAGCCTGAAGTGGTTGCTGACAGTAGTGTGTTCCTGTTCATGATCCGAACTGAAATGAAGAATTTATTCTTGCATAAGCAATGCTGCTTCTCCCTAAGCCCTGACTTCTGGCTTCCTTTTTGTAGGTTGACATTCATCACGTTAATTCATAAAACTTCCTGGAATTCCAGGAAGTAACCATCAGCTGGAAAGCTTTGTGCCATTTAGGACTTTTCTGAAGATGATAATCTTTTTCCACATCCCTGATGAGAATTACTTTGTTCTATACAAATATGGAGGTGAAGAGGATACTTGGGGTTATAGGTTCTCGCAGGTTAAAAGATGTAAACCCATGTTTCAGAGCAGCAGAATTAGAGGATCCAGGAAAAAGACAAGTAGGGTAGTGAATGTGCTGATGAAATACAGCTCCTGCTGCTGTGGCACATTCTGTGTGTACGTCATTTCTAGAAGGTTCATCTAGGTCCCCCTTACCATGACTGGTGGCTGTCATGACTAAATTTTAGGGGTTGTTCCTGGCTTAATTGCTTTCAGAAACTTCCTATATTCCTGGTGAGGAAAAGACAGAATTCCTGAGACGTGACAAAATTCTACATGTCCCTTGGAAGTAGCCAGTTTTAGTGGTGCAGATCCATCTCTATAACTTGTCTTACTCAAGATCCTGTGGAACAGCTGCCAAGCTATAGCAGTCTACTACATTTAAGAAAAAAAAACATTATAAAAAATAAAGGCCCTGGGAGCTGTGTATATTCTGTGTTGGCTTCTGTGGAGTGCTTTTGTTAAATGGGAGAGAAAAAGGAATAAAGTACCGCAGTGTGGCTGATTTATTCAGGCAGTTTATACACATAACTTTTTGTCCTTCAGTTGTTCTCATGTCAAAACCTCTAGAAATAAACTCACAATCTTTGGAAATCATAAGTTTTGTGGGAAGGATCTTCCTTGTTGATTGCTGTCACGATGCTGGCCCTGTCTGAGTGGTAAAAGTTTTCTTCCCCAGCATTTACAGAGCCCAAGTGTACCTGACCTGACGTCAGTAATCTGTCCTACAAAACTTAAGGAACTTTGATACAACTGAGAGAAAATAACATAATTAATAGTAACAATGAAGTATATCAGTGTGTTTCTGGATGGGAGACTGTAAAGTGAGGAGCAGAACTTTAACAATACAATTATCTCAGGTAATACGCAATGCTTTTAAACAACAAATCTGACTTCAAAGATTGCTTCTTTCATAAATCTTACAGCTAGGGCTATATCATAGAGAAGACAATACTACTGGGGCTTTAGTATTTAGACAAAATAATTTAGGATGAATTCATAAAAATTCTTTTACAAGAGTGGTTCCATCCTTAGACTTCATCTTGTCAAAATAGGTTGATAAGCAAATTGGTTTCTTAATCCTTCATACTTTATATACATTTGATTTACCAGGTCTTTAAGAATACTTTTTTTTTTCCGGACAAATGTTGTTGAGTATTACATAACAATTTTGTTATAGTTAAAGAGATGGTAAATATCTTAAAAAAAAAAAAAAAAAGGGGGGGGGGGCAAAAAAAACCCCACAAACAAACAAAACCCCAACACAAGCCACCAAAACAAAACAAATCAAAAAAACAGGCAGGTGAATTTAGTGTTGTTTCAGCAAGATACAGTCAACTGCTAAACACTTGTTCTGAAGAGCTCCAGGCTAGTTGCACTTCATTCTGCAGTGGAACATAAGAGCAGCTACGGTGTTTAAGACTGCCCATTCTGCTGTGGGCAGCAATGCACATGAGCCGGCTCCTAAAGACAGCTAAGAATAGGATAGGCACAGCAGCTGTTTCAACCACTTTCAGCTCGGGCAGTTTCCTGAACTTAATTTTGGTTGTCCATTTGGTAAACCCTGAAGGATGTCTATTCCAAGTGTGTCTGTTTGACCACCCCTGCAATCAGCCCGCGGAAACTGCTTGTATTCGAAACCCCTTTTAATGGGGAGTGCCACAAGGCCTGCTCTCTATTGCACAAAGAGACGCTTCTCTGTTCTGGCTCCTGATAGCTTCATCTGCAGATTACTACTTCATTTGTGGATCACTGCTTCTGGTACTGGAAGAGACAACAAACAGTTGTTTCTTACTTTCTGACTTAGGTTTTTATGACAGCCCCCCCTTTATGAATGCCCAGCTTTAAAACTTTTTAATAAAATCATACAGTTCTTCAGAGTTGTCTTGCTTGTGGTTTATTAAAGTAATTTACAGCATGCTCCTAGACAGTCTTTTCAAAAAAACCCCATGTATTTGGTTTCCTGTGGTATGTTTTAACTCTTGAGGGCATTTTGCATCCAAGTTCTGTAAGGAACTTGAAGTTTCCAGTATAAAAACATGTGTTCTGTATCTTGGAAATCAGAGATCATTATTCCAGAGTTCTTACAGTTGCTTTGGTAGAAAGCCATGGGAAACGCTCCAGTATTGTGGGAGTTTGCAGATAAACAGAAAGATCAAATAGAGTGAAACTCCAGATACAGTTATACAGATGTAGGAAAAATGAACATTCTTCACCAAAAAAAAAAAAAAGGGACAGTCAGGACAACTACTTACATAAATAATCTAAAATGCAATTCTATACCATGCTACAAGCAAGATGCTTGTATGAGTGGGACTGTGGCATGGTGCTCTGTCAGTTCCTTTGTGATAAAGCAAAGGGGGCTGGATTGTTTGTTCTCTGTCTCCATCTTTGCTGTATTTAAACCAAGTATTTACTGATTCTGATAAGTAATCACTATCACTTTAATGGTGTTTTAGATTTGGTGATGAGCATAAGCATCGGTAACTTTAAAAATGGTGAAGAGGATTACTGATAGGAGTCTGAGGGGAACATGTTTTCAAGTGGATTATTTTCCTGCTTAGGCTTACTAGCAGCTGCTGCTTTTTCAGACAATAATCAAACCCATTTCAAAATTGTTGATTTTAGGTTTCTACAGATTATCTAAACAGAATTTGAAACTTCACCTTATCAATATGGAATGGGTTGGGGACAGTGCAGAGTGGAACTTGCACTGCTGGAACGGCTTGTTTGTGTTAGTAAACATGATCCTTTTTAGGAAGACTGCAAGTTACCATTTCTAACTCCTCATCTTGCTGCTTTCAGCCTGGTTTTACTACCTTACTTTAATCAAGCTAAGGCATTAAGCCAGGGTAATCGGGAATAAGACTTTCAAAATTTGGATTTGAGATACTTGCAGTCTTGGTGACTGCCCCACTCAAATATAGGGTCAAAGTTGTTCAGGTATTTTTGGAACAAGAAACTTGGGAGATGCAATTTAGAGTCCAGTGATTTACATTTTTATGGTAGAATGGAACTTCTAACTTGTTCCGGTAGTCCTAATTCAGTCTGTTGTATGTCAAGAAATAACTCCAGTTAGTGATGTGGGAATTAGGCACATGCTGTATGGGTCAGGATTACAGGGAGGGCAGGGACAGATGATGTTACAGTGGGGGTCTGCTACAGGCCACCCAACCAGGAAGACTGAGAGGGTGAGACCCTCTATAGACAGACAGCAGCAGCCTCATGTTCGCAAGCCCTGGTCCTCATGGGGGACTTCAGCCACCCCAATATTTGTTGGAGGAACAACACAGCAGGGCATGAACAATCCAGGAGGTTCCTGGAATATGTCAGTGGTAAGTTTGTTCTCCAAGTGACAGAGGAGTCAATGAGGAGAGGTGCCATGCTGGACCTTGTTCTCACCAACAAGAAGGGGCTGATGAAGAATGTGAAGCTCAAGGGCAGCCTTGGCTGCAGTTGCCATGAGATGGTAGAGTTAAAGATCCTTAGGCTGATGAGGAGGGCGCACAGTAAGCTTTCTACCCTGGACTTTGGGAGAGTAGACTTTGGCCTTTTCAGGGATCTTCTTGGTAGAGTACCATAGGATAAAGCCCTGGAGAGAAGAGGGGCCCAAGAAAGCTGGTTAATATTCAAGTATCATCTCCTCCAAGCTCAGGACTGATGCATCTCAACAAAGAGGGAAGTCAGGCATAAAGGCCAGGAGGTCTGCATGGATGAACAAGTAGCTCCTGGACAAACTTGAACTCAAAAAGGAAGCCTAAAGAGGGTGGAAGCAAGGACAAGTAGCCTGCAAGGAATACAGAGAAATCGTCCAAGCAGCCAGGGATCAGGTTAGGAAAGCTAAAGCCCAGATAGAATTAAATCTGGCCAGGAACATGAAGGGCAACAAGAAAAGTTTCTATAGACATGTCAATGATAAAAGGAAGACTAGGGAAAAAGTGGGCCCTATCTAGAAGGAAACTGGAGACCTAGTCACCCCGAATATGGAGAAGACTGAGGTGCTCAAAAACTTTTTTGCCTGGGTCTTTACTGGCAGGTGCTCTAGGCACACCACCTAAGTCACAGAAGGCAAAGGCAAGGACTGGGAGAATAAGGAACTGCCCACTGTAGGAGAAGACCAGATTCAAGACCATCTAAGGAACCTGAAGGTGCACAAGTCCAGATGACTTGATGAGGTTGATCCATGGGTCCTGAGGGAACTGGCAGATGAAGATACCAAGCCAATATCCATCATATTTGAGAAGTTGTGGTAGTCTGGTGAAGTTCCCACTGGCTAGAAAAGGGGAAACAAAACCCCCATTTTTAAAATGGGAAAAAAGGAAGACCCGGGGAAATAGTCAGTCCCTTTGCTGGCAAGATCATGGAGCAGATCATCCTGGAAACTATGCTAAGGCACATGGAAAATAGGGAGGTGACTGGTGACAGCCAACATGGCTTCACTAAGGGAAAATTGTGCCTGACAAATTTGCTGTCCTTCTACAACTGCGTTACAGCATTGGTGGATAAGCAAAGATCAACTGACCTCATCTACCTGGACTTGTGCAAAACATTTGACACTGACCCGCACAACATCCTTGTCTCTAAATTGAGGAGACGTGGATTTGATGGACGGACCACTCGGGGGATAAGGAATTGGCTGGATGGTCGCACTCAAAGAGTGCGGTCAACGGCTCAATGTCCAAGTGGTGACCAGTGATGAGTGGCGTTCTTCAGGGGTCAGTACTGGGACCAGTGCTGTTTAACATCTTTGTTGGCAACATGGAGAGTGGGACTGAGTGCGCCCTCAGCAAGTTTGCCAGGGACACCAAGCTGTGTGCTGCGGTTCATGTGCTGGAGGGAAGAAACACCATCCAGAGGGACCTGGACAGGCTTGAGAGGTGGGCCCGTGTGAACCTCGTGAAGTTCAACAAGGCCAAGCGCAAGGTCCTGCACGTGGGTTGGAGCAATCCCAAGCACAAATACAGGCTGGGCAGAAAAAAACAGGTTGAGAGCAGCCCTGAGGAGAAGGACTTGGGGGTGCTGGTTGATGAGAAACTCAACGTGACGCAGCAATGTGAACTTGAGGCCTAGAAAGCCAACTGTATGCAGGGCTGCATCAAAAGAAGCGTGGCCAGCAGGTCAAGGGAGGTGATTCTGCCCCTCTACTCCTCTCTCACGAGACCCCACCTGGAGCACTGTGTCGAGCTCTTGGGCCCCCGACCTAAGGAGGACATGGACCTGTTGGAGCAAGTCCAGAGGAGGGCCACAGAGATGATCAGAGGGCTGGAGCACCTCTCCTATGAAGACAGGCTGAGAGAGTTGGAGTTGTTGAGCCTGGAGAAGAGAAGGCTCCGGGGAGACCGTATAGCGGCCTTCTAGTACCTAAAGGGGGCCTACAGGAAAGATGGGGAGTGATCATTTATCAGGGAGTGTAGTGATAGGATGAGGGGTATTGGTTTTAAACTGGAAGAGGGTAGATTTAGATCAGATACCATGAAGAAATTTTTCACTGTGAGGGTGGTGAGACACTGGAACAGGTTGCCCAGAGAAGCTGTGGATGCCCCATCCCTGGAAGTGTTCAAGGCCAGGCTGGGTGGGGCTTTGAGCAACCTGGTCTAGTGGGAGGTGCCCCTGCCCAGGGCAGGGGGTTGGAACTAGATGATCTTTAAGGTTCCTTCCAACTCTAAACATTCTGTGATTCTGTATATGGGATGACTAGATCACCTCTTCCTCCAAAGTGCTGAGACTTTTCATAGGTATTTTAATTTGGTTACTGACGTGCAAGGAACTTTATGGGGACTTGTATTTACGCTGGGCATTTCACTGTGTTTTATTATAATCTTGTGCGTGCCAGTGGATGATTAAGCCATTCCTTGCCCTGAAAGAACTTGGGAGACTTCTTCCAACCCTTGAAATAGTTGTAATGGAGAATGAGCTTTTAGCTCTTTGCAATTTTCTTTCTTCTGAAAGTTGAGTTTTGCTAAGAATGCAGACCAGAACTTGTAGGACTTTTAATATGTCCCAAGTGGACTTTAACATTGTAATTGATTTATACTAGGAAAAATTGAGTGCAAACTCGACTCCACAACAATCGGTAAGACTCTTTACCTCCAGGTTCAGCGTGGCCAAGATCAATATTAAGAATAATTGCAATGTGACTGTTAAAACTGAAGTTCAACTAGAAAAATGGGCTGGATATAAATCATCTTACAGCCAGGCTGTATTTTTTTTGTCCTGTTCTTTCTCTGCAGTTAACATTGGAGAACAAGTTATATTCAAAACTAGCATTTTGGCAAGATGTTTGCGTCAAAACAATGAAATAAGTTCACATTCCACATAATTTATTTCATAGCTAAAAGTAACAGCAAAACGGTTTTTCAGTATTCCTACTAAGGATGCAGTGTGTTTCTTTTCTCTCAGGGAATTATGTTTGAATAGTTTTTAAATTGCATTTCAGCATCTTGGTGCAAATACAAGTCATATTCTAGCTAAGATATGCGGATGTCCACTTTACATTTTAAAATTAATATAAAAAGTTTTGAAAAAGGAATAAATTTTTGTAATGTCTTAGTGAATTTATCATCATTACTCCCTTTCATGATGGGTACATTTAATCATCAGTTAAAAAACCACAGTCCTTGGTAGCTGTTAAGGAGGAGTTCTACATAATAAGATGTTCATATTATGAGGTTTAATTTTGAAATAGCGGCATAAATTTGCTTATACATGTTTGATTTTCAGCTGAAAATATATATATATGAATATATGAAAATAGTATAACCCATAATTGGTTATTAAAAAGTGCTTTAAAAATACCTGTAGTGTATAAAAAGATGCTCTTTGGTGTTTGGTTTTTTTTTAAATGATGTAGCATTTTCCTGCAGAAGGATCCCTGCTTTACTTACACTACTAATGATATGATAACACTGTGCACCACTGTCTTGAGAAAGTCCAGGGCTGCTTCTGAACGGGCCATTTTGTATATGGCACAGTACAGCACCATCAGCACACCAGTGAATCCTAGAAATAATCTAGTTATCATAGCAAAGCCTGTAGGACTATCCTACTTGGCTTGTCTTCCACCATCTATCTCCAGATCCAGCTTGGATCTACAAAGCACTACTCAGTATGGTATAAACATAGCCTAAAACCTTAATCTCACAGACATTTTCATGTAAGTAGCTTTATTCACTTGAATAGCTCTGTTGTTTAGAATTAGCCACGTGTTTAAATAAGTATTTGCACTTTTGGAGTGTAAAAGCTACAATTAAACTCCACAGATTAAATTGCTTCTTTGGTTGGTGGTGAAGTGGAAGTTTGTGGCAGCCCAGTAATTCTGCACTGGAAGTAAAAAAGAGTAAATAAGAAAAGCAGGTGGAGTCACAGACAAAAAAATTAATCACTTTTTAGCAAAGGTTGACAGCCTCAAAATTATACTGAGATATTTGTAAAATTGCAGTTAAAAATTAAATAGGAGTGATCTGCACCTCAGTTTTAAACCTAATTAGATTTTTAGTGCAACAGTTTCAGTCAAAATATTTCCCAAAGGAATGCACAGGACCATTAACATTAACAAAGCTATTAATAACGTTTTGTTGAGAATGGATTTCAATAAACACTAACAAATCACCCAGTTCTTTCTGCATCAGAGGCAACACTCTGGAGTTCAAGGGGCATTTGCTGAAACTTCAGGACAAATGTCAATGACAGACTGAGCAGAGCTTCTACTGTGGTAATAGGAAACTTGGCTGAAGAGCAAAGCCAGGATAAACATGTGAATTCAGCCATCACTTAGCTTAAGGAAAGACATACAGAAATAGCTGCAAACTTTGCTAAGCAAATGTGACTTCCCTTTTGTAAACTCAGGATACCACTCCCAGATTTTTAACTTTGCCTATAGCTATTATGATGATTGCTGTGTATTTTTAGCAATTAACTTATTTTCCTAAAGCCTATAAACTGAAATTAAAACATTTTCCAGTCCTGCCTTTTGAAACTTGTGCCACTCTACAGGAATAAGGGAAAGATTCATGGGGCCTGAGGGTGACTAAGGAAGGGAGCACACTTCTGTTCACAAGAGTAAATGAGAATCTGAAATAACCACATTACTTGTAATCTAGCTCAAGATGAAAACTGATCATTCACTGGTGATTTTTTTTTTTTTTCCAAACAGGCAAGATCTTTACGTACACTTGAATCGTAATGAAAATGAAGACTAAATTATTGTTTGGGATTTGAGTTGCCCAGCTGGTCTCACTACATCTGTTTCTCTCCTTAAGCCTTTCTGTGGAAAGGGAGTGAGTTTAGTACTCTCACTTGGCTTATATTTTCAAAGTGTGTAATGGAGTGAGGTGCTGTCTCTGTACTTCCATGAGAAGTGAAGGACTAACCCTCTCACCCTTCTTCAAAAATACGTGCTCTTCAAGTCACTCCCACATACCTGTGTTTTCCCATAAATAATAAATCTTGGTGTAAAGACAAGTGCAAATTAAAAGAGACATATTCAGCAAGACTGACACTTTCATGTTTGAGTGTTATGTGCTACCCCCAATCTCACTGTATGGTGTAACAGAGGTAACTCAGAGCTGTCTCTCACCTCATCTGCCGTCTGAAATAAGGAGGATTCAGGTAGGTTTTTACCTAGTCTTCATAATGAGAAACCTGCAGTGAGACTAACTTAATCTACAAAATCTCATTATCTGGGATTTCATTTGGCGTTATTTGTCAGTGCTGTGGCAGAATTACTTCACTTAAATGAGTTTAATGCTCAGAAGAGGAATTTGATCATCAAATCTGAAACCCTGCTAGGATAGCACAGGTGTTACTGTTTGGAGCTCACCAGCATCTGTTGCTGTGGGGTTTTTACCTGTAGTTTTGGAAAGGGGATCTTTTTTCTTAATCTTTTACTAGTGCTAAAATAATGTGGATTAATAATGTTACTGTTCAGCTGGAGCTGAACTTAGCAAGAAGGGCTTCTACAGGTATGTCAACCAGAAAAGGAAAGTTAAAGAAAGCCTACCCTCCCTGATGATCAAGAATGGCAAACTAGTAACAACAGATGAGGAGAAAGCTGAGTTACTCAATAAATTTTTTGCCTCAGTCTTCACTACCAGCCTCTCTCCTCACACCTCCGGAATTGAAGGACTGCGAGTCAGGGACCTGGGGGACAAAGTCCCTCCCACTATAAGTGCAGACAAGGTTTGTGACCACCTGTGGAACCTGAACGTACACAAGTCCATGGGACCTGATGAGATGCACCCCAGAGTCCTGAGGGAATTGGCTGATGTAGTTGCCAAGACACTCTCCATGATATTTGAGAAGTCATGTCAGTCAGGTGAAGTCCCTGGTGACTGGAAAAAGGGACACATCGCACCCATTTTTAAAAAAGGTAGAAAGGAGGACCCCAGGAACTACTGCCCTGTCAGCCTCACCCCTGTGCCTGGGAAGATCATGGAACAGATCCTCCTAGAAGCTATGCTAAGGCACATGGAGGACAGGGAGGTGATTCGAGACAGGCAGGCTGACTTCACCAGGGGCAAGTCCTGCCTGACCAACCTAGTGGCTTTCTACAATGGAGTGACTGCATCAGTGGACAAGGGAAGAGCAACGGATATCATCTATCTGAACTTCTGCAAGGCCTTTGACATGGTCCCCCCCAACATCCTTCTCTCTAAGTTGGAGAGGTACGGATTTGATGGGTGGTCTGTTCAGTGGATAAGGAACTGGCTGGATGGTCGCATCCAGAGGGTAGTGGTCAATGGCTTGATGTCCAGATGGAGAGGGGTGACAAGCGGTGTCCCCCTCAGGGATCCGCACTGGGACCGGTGCTGTTCAGTATCTTCATCAGTGACATAGACAGTGGGATCAAGTGCACCCTCAGCAAGTTTGTCAATGACACCAAGCTGCGTGCTGCAGTCGACAGGCCAGAGGGACGGGATGTCATCCAGAGGGACCTGGACAAGCTAGAGAGGTGGGCCTGAGCAAACTTTATGAAGTTCAACACGGCCAAGTGCAACATCCTACACTTGGGTCAGGGTAATCCTCATTATCAGTACAGGCTGGGGGATGATGTGACAGCAGCCCTGCGGAAGAGGACTTGGGGGTACTGGTGGATGAAAAGCCGGACAGGAGCCAACAATGTGCGCTCGCAGCCCAGAAGGCCAATCGCATCCCGGGCTGCATCAAAAGAAGCGTGGCCAGCAGGTCGAGGGAGGCGATTCTCCCCCTCTACTCTCCTCTCGTGAGACCCAACCTGGAGTACTGTCTCCAGCTCTGGAGCCCTCAGCACAAGAAGGACATGGACCTGTTGGAGCAGGTCCAGAGGAGGGCCACGAAGATGATGAGAGGTCTGGAGCACCTCTGCTATGAAGACAGGCTGAGAGAGTTGGGGTTGTTCAGCCTGGAGAAGAGAAGGCTGCAGGAAGACCTTATAGTTGCCTTCCAGTACCTAAAGAGGGCCTACAGGAAAGCTGGGGAGGGGCTGTTTGCAAGGGCAGGCAGGGATAGGACAAGGGGCAATGGTTTTAAACTAGAGCAGGGTAGGTTTAGATTAGACATGAGGAAGAAGTTCTTTACAATGAGGGTGGTGAGACAGTGGAACAGGTTGCCCAGAGAGGTGGTGGAGGCCCCATCCCTGGAGACATTCAAGGCCAGGCTTGATGAGGCTGTGAGCAATCTGATCTAGTTGAAGACGTCCCTGCTTACTGCAGGGGGGTTGGACTAGATGACCTTTAAAGGTCCCTTCCAACCCAACACATTCTATGATTCTAGGAATAATGTTACCAATGAAATTTTTCCTCATCAAGGACTGTCACAAAGTAGAATAAAAATACTTAGCACAGGCATTTGCAGGTGTGGATTTGTGGATGTTTAGATACTGTGCAACTTCAAACATTACCGCCTGAACCTGTTAGTCTTCTTAGAGAAGTAGGTACTTGGATACAGAAATCAAATGCCTTTGTCCCAAGGCTGTGCTAAAGTGGATCCTAGTCCACAGATTGTTTGATGCTGTGCTATCTCTCTCCACACACCTCAGCTTGAATGCAGAGATAATTCCTCAGCCTGAGAGGATGCACCAAATTCACTTTTGGTGTCCTTGGCTGCTTCGCCAAGTTTGCAAACCCAGGTTATAACGTGGCACCAGTTGTGATCATACTTGTTTTGTAGTACTTAATGCTTATGCCTCAGCTACTGTGGTGGCCTTACAGGTTTTGATCCTCATGAATTTAGTAGGTTTGCAGTTTACAGTGAACAGGTACTGTGCAGATGAGAGATATTTGTAATTCTCAGTTCTGAGAGTCTCTAGGTAAAGGGTGAGCCTTACAATGGGGGTTTATGACAGCAGGCAGGAAACAGAAAATACTGACCTGAGACAAAACAATCTAGGAAAACTGTTGGGTCTATGATTCCTCAGATCTTTGTTTCAAAACCAGTCAGGATCTAGAGACAAAGTCAAAAACCTACTTGCTATTTTCATTGGCATGATAAGGTTGAGACCACCATTTGTGCAAAATCATATTGTTCCCAAAATCCTATGCTTTTGGGTGAAGTGCACAGGGGAATGATCCTGATTGCAGTAGCTTTGCTTCTTGGCAGTGGCTGGGCAGGTGGATGGACTCCAGTGCTTTAACGTCAGTACCTACAACTTCATTTGCCCTTGCGACAGCGTCCTGGTTCTGGTGAAGCCGGGCCAGCTTTCTGTTCAGTGAGGGAGGCTCTTGCTCTTACTTGTTGCCGTGGCAACCATGGTCAGCTGACCTGGTTGTTTGCCTCATGGAGGTGTCACACCTGTGGGGAGGAGGGGACAGGTCAGGTGACCCAAACTGACCAATAGGGTGTTCCAGCCCATCTGCCATGCTCAGTATAAAAGCTGAGGGACCAAAGGGTCAGGCTTTTCTTCAATGGCTTGGTTTTTTTGGTGGCTCTCTTTTCTTTGATGACTGATGTCTGAGGAGGATTCTGTCAGTTCATCTACCTTCGACCCTGATCCATGGCTTTCTGAATTAAGATCTGGAATCCAGTTCCCATTTGTTACTGAGTCCAGTCTGGAACTTTCACAGTGCCTGCCAGTGACATCTCCCTGGGAGCTTGATACAGTTTTGTGTATATTTGTATATATTGTATTGATTTCATTATTTCCTTTTTATTTTATTATTAACATTTCATTAAAGTAGTTTAGTTCCTTCTAAACTCATAAATCCCTTTATGTTTCCTCCTCCTCTCCTTGGAGCGAGAGGTGGGCGAGAGCATCTGTTGTCTTGTCTTTGGTCCACCCGGCCCAAACCACGACAGACAGCTACTGAGAGTTTTTCCTCAACATCACAAGGAGGTAGGGCAGGCTCTTTAGACACACTAAGGATTGCATTCAAAGACGTGTATTGATGCAGAAATTTTTCTAAACCCATGAAAGAGAAGGAAAATAGAAGGGAGCTTCCATGGCTATTTTTATTCAACTGTACATCATGTATAAAAGGGTACAGAGTTCCACAATCATGCATTTTAAACAACTTGCCTGGTGTTTGGGATGTCTGTGTCTAGTTTTGCTGCTTTGCTACAGGCAACCTGTGTGACCTTTGGACTTCACTTAATACCATTGTCTCTGTTTTGCACCTGTGAAAACAAGGCTCAAAGTACTCCAAACTTCAAAGGCCTTTTTTTGAGAATAATTCCTTTACTCTTATGGCAAGAACAATCATGAAGTGCATAAGGCCAAGGGACACCATGCATTAGTAATACTCTGCTAGTTTTCCTGGGAAAGCAGCACATAAGGAGAGTTAATAATTGTCAAATGTAATTACTGTCAAGCTAAGGCTACGTTTCTGAACAATGTATAGAGTAGATAGCTAATGATGTACCAGGATAAAGAAATCAATGTTGTAGCTTTTACTGTAGCTCAGGGATGGCACAGAAAGTTCTTGCCAATTTGTTAATGAAATAGTATACCATTAGGTTAAAACCAGATGAGGATTATCAGAGAGTGGCAGGACTTCAAGACCTTGAGAAGTCTGTTGTCTCCTGCTGTTGGCTTTCTTTGCCTGATGAGGAATGCTGCAATGTTAAAGTAATGATTTTGTTGGTGGCTCTTCTTGAAAAACAGATTAAGCACGATGAACCAAACTGGAGTTGCGTATGAGAAGCTGCACTTGCAAGCAGTGACACCATTTTTCAGTGTGATTGATTAAAGTTTAATCAATAGCTTGGACACAGCTGTTGACTAGAAAACCAGCATATGGAGCTGATTGTGTGATTGTCAGAAGAAAATAGAACTTGTGCGCACATTAGCCCTATGCGCCTGTTACGGCAATTGCCAGATTGACAGTAAGTCTGAGTTCTTACTGTGACTTGACTTTTTAAGGTTTTGGAGAAAATGGCATGTGAAGATGAGCGTTGTGCTAAAAGTGAATCTGGCACTGTGCTGCTATCTGTAGTATTTCCTGTCTCACAAATGCCCACCCAGCTGTCTTCTCTATAGTTGAATATTCAGCTCTAAGTAATGATGCACAGACAACATAATTCTACAGTGCAGCACAGTGCTAATGGCAGCTGTAGATTTGCTATCCTCACATGTTAATACAGACTACAGAGGCTTTAGTGTCTCACTGAAAAGAATTGTGTGGCCAAAACATGCTGCTTAGGAATTGCAGATTTGCCTGGGTGATTGCTGAGTTTGTACTTGTAATTCTTCCCTTAGGTGATTTTAGCACACATTCCCTGTAGTGTGAAGAGTGTAAACTGATGTTACTCCCTAAGACTGAGAGAGGTTTGAAATTCCTAAGAGAAGGCTATGCGTAGAAGTACTTCAATCTACATGCTTCTCCATCAGATGTGACTAACCTCTATTTTGCACCTGACCTTGACGATCCATTCTTCATCATCAGGTATTACTGCCAAGTCAGATACTTTGCAATATATCTAGGATTAAGGGATTCTATTAAAAAAAAAAACAAAAACAAAAACAGAAACACCTTTAGTTAAATGAGATTCCCAAAGTCAGGACTCACAGTGCCTTGATTGCTGATGGTTACTGAGCTGAGCAGTGCTGTCCCTGAAAGAGTCACCCAGAACATTCCCATCACAGAGACAGCACTCTGATTAGGCCAGAAAAAGCATTTAGGTTTCTCTGACATTATGCAAAACGTTGGTCCCAATTACTAGAAAGCAGATGGGAACAGGAAGATTCACCATCGTGTGTGCGTAGTAGAGACTGGGAATGTGCAAGGAACCCCAATGACTCAAGAGGGGATCCTACCTGGGTACCATGCCTGCTACGTAGCTGCACAGCCACACAAAATTGTGGCAACAGCACTGTCTTTCTCAACATCTGGTCTAATATGTCACTGTGGGGAATCTTTGATTTAACTGACAGATATGGATGGCCACAGAGCCAGGTAAGTCACCAGTGAGTGCACTGATGCACATGCAGCAGAACAAGTTATTCCAAACAAAGTTTGTGCTAGCTTAGGTTCAGAAATGTCCCCTCCAGATCTGCCTGCTCTAGTGGGTAATGCTTTGCTTTAAATATCATTCTGTGCTGTTTTGACATTTCCCCCTCCTGCAACCTTGTATAAAAAGCTAGAGGGGCTTTTTGCGTGCAGTGGGAGCATTCAAGCAGATATAGGCAGACCTGCTGCAGGACACCAACAAATAAACTGTAACAAGCCTCACTGAATATAGTGCAGACGCAAATTTCAGCCATCAAAGAGATGCACTTGCTCCTCCTGCGCCATCAGGGTATACACCTCACGGAGGCGGAGGCACAGCTCTGTGGTGTCCTGTGGTGTCCTATTATAGGTTCCATATATATTGCCTCCAGAAGCTGCTTATATAGTTTCAAACAGAAGGCAAGTATCTGCAACAGGTGTTACAGCAAGGGATAGAGGAGAAAGACAAGGGTAAGATGACTGGAGATTGCCCTTGAATTTCTTCACATCTTTTCTTGGTGAGGATTAATTTCTGTTTTGTATTCAAAATGATACTGTCTTTGCCTCCTCAGTCTTCCTCCTTGTACTGCCCTGCTGGAAGAGCTGCTGCCCTCTGGACCAGGCACGGTGATGGACAGTGGGTTGCATGAGAAAACATTTCCCAGGCTACCTCCTCTCATTCTTGTGCTCCCCATAGCCATAGTCTGTGGCGCCTTATTCAACCATTTTCACCATAATATTTAATTGACGCTGGAAGTTCAAATCATTTACAGAGATTATTTCCCCCTGTGAAACTCCAAAAGCTATCGGCAGGCCTGCATAACACTCAGGCTAGCTGTTTCCCCACCAAAAGCAAATTCCAGGTTAAATCAATCTTGAGACCTGGCACAGAGGAGGGGACGTGAGCTCTGGGCAGAGTGAGAAGTCTCTTCTGCCCCCCCTTTTTTGGAAATGCCATGCCTTACATTAAGGTTGGGTGAGATGAATTTTTTTAGAGCTGCCTGAAACTCATTTTGGTTGAAGTCACTGAGGGCCCATGTCAGTCTCCCAGTCCTCCTTTGATGTGTGTCTCCCAGTTAGTGCAGTAGCAATCAGCTGCATAATTTTTATGAAAAGCAGGAATACAGCGTGCCTTAATATCCTTCTATATGTAAAATAAGACATGGTTAGTTTAAAAATACCACTAAGTACACAATGCAGCTTTGGTATATGCAACCTGATTGGTATATGCAACCGAAACTGATTACCGTAGCCAATAAGGATCCTGTGAGCTGAATGATGCTGGAAGACATGAAAGGCCTGTGATCTTAAGTTTTCCCATCATACTTTATCATAAGAAATTGTCGTGGTTTTGGCCGGATTGGCCAATCAGAATGACAGATGGCCCTCCCCCCGCTCTCTCCTCAGAGAGAAGAGGAAGAGATAAGGAGATCTATGAGTTTAGAAAAAGAACTCAACTACTTTAATGAAAATAATAATAAATAAGAAAATAGTAAATAATAATAGAATTAAAAAAAAAAGTATACAATATATACAAAACCGTATCCAGCTCCCAGGATGACGATCGCGTCACCAGCAGACACAGGGAAAGTCCCAGACTGGAGTCAGCGATGGACAGGAGCTAAATTCTGGAACTAGCATCAGGAATGCTTGGATCGGGATCAAAGGCAGATGAACAGACAGGGTCCTCCTCAGACATCGGCCACTGAAGAAAAGACGAGCCAGAGGAACCTTGCCCCTTTGATCCCTTAGCTTTTATACTGAGCATGATGCATGTGGGATGGAATACCCTGTTGGTCAGTTTTGGGTCACCTGTCCCGTCCGCTCCTCCCTGCAGGTGGGAGCCCTCTACACTTCTCTCCTTCCGACCCTCTAACGGGGCAAACTGAAGTTATCTGACCTTGGTTGTTATAGCAATAAGTATAAGCAAGAGCCTCTGTGCATACCGTTCCTTGGCATAATCAGGTCTCATCACTCTGAGAGCAGTTTCTGAACAATATGCTGTTAATTTCAGACTTTAGTCAGTTAGAAGACGCCCAGCTAAAAAGCAAAATTACACATCAGAAAATTGGTTCTGTTTTATCTCAAACCAGGACAGAAATGCAGCACAGTTTCTATCCTGCATTACTGAACCACTCCCTGTGATCTCCTGTGTTTGCAGTGGGGTGGTCAGTTTGAAAAATTTTGCAGTAAGTTTCTTGTGATGAGTTTGTTAACAGGAGTTGATGATGAAATGCCAAATGGTGTCCTTCCAGTGCACGAGGTGGGGGAAACAGGTGGTGCTGGGCTGGAGGACTGGAGAGCAGAGCTGGTGGCTTCTGCTGCTGATTTCTAACCCTGGCAAAAGCTCTGCCCGAGTTGCTTGCTTTCGTTCAGCCTTACTGGTAAGGTGGCAGCAAGATTGCCCTGGGGGAAAGGCGTTGTGGGCCAGGTGATACAACACCCCCAGGTAGGTGTCTACAGCAGGGCTTAGGTAGACCATGAGCCCTGAAAGAGCTGCCCACCGAGCCCTTGCTCAACTCCGTTCAAAGCCACCCAGTCAGTGGCTGCTTTGTGTCAGCCTGCCGGTGCCATCTCAACACCCATGACAGAGGGGACAGGGCAGCAGGGTGTCTATGTGCGATGTGTCCCCAGCCAGCCTGGACAGCAGGAGGTCCCTGCTGATCCCCCACAGGGACAGCGGGGGCCCCAGCCAACATCTTAAGAAAGGAGGCTGGCCACCATAGCGGGACATGGACCTGGGCATCTGCAGGGAAGGTGGCAAAGAAGAGTTTGTTAAATCGCCATCATCTGCTGAACCACAGTGGCTGAGAGGCGTCCCCAAGCCACACTTTCACCAAGGGCTTGCTCTGGTGGGTTGGTGGGACCCCTGCCCCAGCCATACATAGCCAAACCTCCTGCCTGGGGGCCACGCTGTGCCCTGGATGCACCAGCAGGCTTCATCTACCCCCACGCTTTCCCCCCGGCCCCACAGCCCATGGCACTATTTTGGCACCATCCTGGTCCTCGGCCATGCCTCTGCCCAGCCCCACTCCCTGCTCTCCTGGTTTACGGACTTCTTCTCGAGGCTGGTATAGGTCTCGGGAGCTTTAAGCTACTCTTTAAGTTCATTTTCTGGCACACTTGAGTGGAAAGTTTTGTTTTGCATTGTTTATTTGGTGGAGGTTTGTCCAGTGCTGTGATCAGTGAGCCCCTCGAGGCTGAGCGGGCAGGGAGGCGTTGTGGCAGGCCCTGAGCCAAGCACTTGGCACTCCCGAGCCACCGCCATGCATTGCTCATGGAGTGTTTCGGTAACTTACCTTCTGCCATCCTGATTCTAGGGCATATGACTAACTGTGCTGTATGTCCCCTTCCCCATCTTTCTCCGAGCAGTCACCTGCATTGCTGTGAATGCAGCGCATCATTCAGAAACATCTTTTAAGAGCGTATGTGTCGCTTATTTATTTCATATATATCATTCTCTCCTAACAAAGGTACCATTACTTACACGTGTGGGTCCTGACACTAAAGATAAGCGTAGGCTGTAGGAGGTGAGTGAAGAGGAGCCAGCCTGAAGCCAGCATTGAGCTAAGCCTGGGCCAAAGGAGGCAAACTAAAATATGTACCCATCTCATGCAGGAATGAGAAAATGGAGAATTCATGTGGCCGTGTTTGGTGTTGTACCCCTGCAGTACCTGTGGTCAGAGGTGGAAGCCCACTGCTTCCAAGCGGCCTGGGTGGGTGCCCCACATGCTTGGCTTCTGGCTCAGTTCATGGCTCGGCTCTAGGTGCGCACACGCTGTTCAAAAACACTCTCTCCTTCAGTATTTTTAACTAACCACGCAGACCATTGAGAGCATGCTGTCCATGGAAGAAACAATGCAAAGTTCATCACAATATATTTTTCATTAAAACGTAACTGATTTGGAAGGATCATTTGCAGCTGGTGAATTGAAGTGCTTGCAGCTGATCACAGCGTCCCTCAGAGCATGGAGAGAGGTGCCACCTTCATTCCTTGAGTGTATTCCCAGTTTAGTAAGGAACACAAGCTTTTTGGTATTTAGTTCCCAGTTAGTTTTTCGGCTTTGAACTTACTGCTATTTCTGTTTCAGATTATTCAACTTGTTCAGCTCCAATATTCTTTCTGCACATGTAGAAATACTGCTTTTATCAAAAGCTGGTTCAGTTCAGCCAATTCTTGTTCCAGATGTTCAGATGGTAATTCCATCAGTTCAGTGATTTTATGTTCTTTAAAACTTTAACAGCAAACATTTATGGTTTTCACCTTGAATTTTATTTCATTCATTTAAAAAAAATATATTTTAAACTTATGTTTTAATACCCAGTGTAAGAATTTCACCTTTATTTTAAATAGGCTTACATCTTAAGTAGGCTATTGAATTATTAATGAATCCAGATTGTTTACTTATGTATATGTAAAAGTATGTGCACATACATTAAAAGAAAATAAGATTTTTTAATATCATGCAGTCTGAAGTCCTGATTTTCAAAGGTTAAGGGGGACATTTATGTTTGCAAAACGCTTGCCAAAAGATAATGGTTACTTCTGACTCCTGTTGTATCTTAAATGTGAAAGCATCATTCCTTGGATGCCTAAAATGGATTAAAACTTATTTTGAATGTTCCTTGCATGTGTTTTGTATATGAATGAAAGGTCTCATATCTGAACTTCCTGACATTATTGTTTGAATTTTAAGGTGGTTTATGTACAAATACAGAAGTGCTGGATGCAGTTATACAAGAAGCCATCTGAGTAAGGGGAACTGGAGAGTGAGTTATTGGGAAATGCTTAAATAGTTCTTTACTGAACTGAGGATTAGAAGAAATATCCACAGATGTTAAGAAGAAATGTCAATAAGTTTGATCACTTAAATTTGAAACTTTTTTTAAGATAAAATATTTTTAAGATAAAATATTTCTTTTAGGAACCAAAGATATTTTTATAGAAGATGGACATAGCTGTTCTCACGGAAACTGATCTTCAGCTCTCAGAGGTCTTGATGAAACCTGCAGTGCATGGAACTCTTACCTGAATTAATGGAGAGCTGTCTCTTTAAAGATGTTCTCAGAAGTTTTTGGCACAAAGACAAAACTGCCACAACAGGACCGCTGATGCAGGATCCCAGCGCTCATGCCTGTGCATTAGCAAATTGTGCATTAATGAGCTGATAGGACTAGTAAACCCATATTGCACAACGCCGTTTAGCCAACCAGACATGATAGCCGCAGGTGTTTTGGTGAAACCAAGCTGCCAGAGGAGGCGTGCCTTCCATCTTCAGCAAGATTAGACTCAGAGTATAATTAATCTCATCTGAGACGCACATTGGCTTTTCCACCCTTATGTTGTTTTGTTATGCTAGCCTGTTTTCTGTGCTTTGCTTTTTCTTTTGCACATGTTTAACCTTTCATCATTCACAAGCCCGCTCACTTTGGCAACCTGTGCTGCATCCAGCCTGACTGTCTTGTCCCTGTGAAGGAGCTGCAGTGGCAGCAGAATACTTCAAATGAATGTAGAAGGTATAGCTCAACAAGAGAGCGGCCCCGCAGCCTTGCAGTACTTCTGTGCTGTTTGCTTGGCACTGTGCATCCATCCTAGCCTTCACCTTCTTACTTAGTCAGGACTGCTTTGACCAGGCTCAACGGTGGACAGGCATTCCCACATGCATTCCCGCAAACTAGCAATATTTATATTCTGATTTTCATAATAATTTGCTTAGCTGCTGTTCTTGGAATATTTCATTTCATGAAAACCCTAAATACTCATCTCTTCATCCCAAATGCATTACTCTGTTTCTCTCAAAATGTCAAAATCAACACTTTGTTTGGGATGGTAGTTAAAACATTCAACCAGCTTTAATAGAGACATTGTTGAACAAATGCAGTATGAAAAAGCATTTTGACATCTAGATTTAAATTGTCTGCATTATAACTTTAATAAGATATTCAGACACTTTTGTAACGGGAAGAGGTAACTATTTCTCCTATTGATCAGCTGATTATTGAAATTCAGTTCATCCTGCACACCTTTTGACAAGAACGCAGAATTGTGATTTTAACGTTTTCCTCATTGTTTGTTTCATGAATTGTCCTCAAATAGTTTGGTTTAGGTAAATAATGTAAATATTTTTAGCTCTATAGGCTTAGTGAAGTTCTGTTTATAAACCATTCATATCAGCAATACTAACTCAGATGTGACTTACTCCCCACTTAAAGAAAATCCCGTTGTCTTAATCTACTTATCCTTAACACAAAAAGGCAGGGTTCACAAGTGATGTAGAGAATAAAGATCATTTTGATGTTTTTTCTAACCTAAAAAATAGGTATATTCCACGAATGAAAGCTTTATTCTCCTCATTCCTAAGGTGTAAAATCTCTGGAGAGAGAGCGAGAGAGAGAGAAATGTGGATAATAATTAAATTGATGATCACCATCTCCTCGTGCTCCCTCTGAGCTGTATTTTCCATGTTTCTCTCTTCTTTCTTTCAGAATAAAATAATCCCTGTTTTATGGTTGCCTGTCACTTTGCTTGAAGCATGGCAGGTATCACGCTGACTGATACAGTAACACAGCTTGGTGACTATCTTAGTTAGCCCCTAAAGCTTTGCTTACTGCCTCTTGTTTCTCTAGAGCAGAAGATTTTAGTGATTTTGAGTGACTGGTGCTTGGTGCTTGCCACATGAAAGCATCCCTTCTGTGTGCACCTGGGATGACTCAGCTTGGCCTTGTTTCCCACCTCAATGAATCACCAGAAAAATGCATTTCCAAAGAAGTCAGTCCAGGAACAAACAAGGTGCACACGTCTCGGGCTCTTGGAAATGGGAAGCAAACACGGTTCCTGCTCTCGTCGTCTAGGCAGGATACTGTTGCCTTCCCCCTGCGGCCCTCACGGTCCTAGTATTTAAGGAATGTCTGAACCGGCGTTTTTTTCCTCTCCTGAAGGTTGGTTAAAGTCTGAGCCTAGTGGCCAGCTGACTGAGCTAGCTTTGACACTGACTCATTGTGTGATAGGGAGTAAGTGACTACAGTTATGTCTACAGTGTGCCGGGTGGAGATATGCGCGGCTCTGGAAGCGGGGCTGGCATGGTACCGCAGCTGCTTTTGCCAGCTGTGCAGCAGAGGGACCGGACAGAGCGAATGCAGCTATTCAGCTACTCTGTATTGTGCAAATGCACCGCCTTGCTCAGGGGTTTGCTCAGGAGACTCTGTATGGTCCTTCACCTTGTTATCCCTTGTTTTCGTTGGCACTGTGGAGAGAATACCCGGTACTTGAGATTCTCTTAAGAAAGGCACTTTATTGCTGTACTAGTGCTTTACTTGCTGGAGAGCTTTGCTAAAAGGCTTTTGGGTGTGCCCATAAGCCTGATTTTAGCAGAGCTGTACAAAGACTGCATTCAGTAGAACCAGCAGTTCTTACGTACGGTGCAATCTAGAAGTTGATGCTGAGAACAAATTGAACCAAGAGATGCGCTTGGGTGAGTATCTGAGAAACTGAGAGGAAAAAAAAAAGGAAAGAAGTGGTGGGGGCACAGAAGCTTAGGTGTAGGGTGTCATCACCAACCAGGCATAGATGAAGGGTAGTGGTGAGGTCAGACACGATCAACAGTGTGAGCTGTAGAAGGGATGAATTTGACTGCGTCTAGAAGAAAAGTCTCCTTCAGACTAGGCAGATGCTACACACTGAGTTTCTAGCAAGGTTGTATCCACCATGCCTGCTTTTCTCAGATAACGTTTTGCAGTACTTCATAGACTTAGGTATTTGCCTTGATGGCGGATCATTGTGCAAGCTGCATCTGTGTATTTCAGTGGAGATGTGCTTATTTGGTACATTCCACAGCAAGGTCTATCAGTAAAAGTGACACTACCTATACACTGGTTTCTGACCACTCTTACAGCACTAAGTTCTTGAACGTTTTTTCCTGTGTCTGAAGCTAAACACTCTGAGTACCCAAAGGGCATCTTTGCTGCGTACACCAGAAAGCAGCTCCTGAGTGGAAGTATAAGAATTGTCTGCTGATACAGAAATCAAGAGAATGCTGTGAAAACTGCATGTGGTGAACCTAATGAGTATTTCATCCCAGTTAAGGTACACTAATAGCTAAATTAGTGAGTGGGAGACCTCCAGGGAAAGAAAAATAATGGTTTGTAGGTCTGCAGGAATTTTAGAATGTAAAACTTTCAAACTGCAATCTTTCCTTTCCTGCTTTTAATGATGGCTGTCATTCAAAGTAACAGGAAGACAAAGCCCAATCTTTTCAACAGCTAAACTCTTGCCACTGAATGTGTATGCATTCCTCATGCCAGGAGGTTTTCTCTTGCTCACATTTAACATAAAAGGTGCAGCATCTTCTCCTTAGTATTATTACTTTTCACAATTTCCAGATACACACTGCAACATCTCTTATGTTCATCTCAGTGTTCAGGCTGGAGAAGTCCCTGCAGCTAATTTCTTTTTCACCCTCATGGGTGTGTAAAGTTTTATGGGAAGTTTTCTTGCCCACTTGAGAAAGAACTTGAGTCTGCTTTTTCCTGGTTTTCAGGAGCTTCAAGGCTTCAGATGAAATATGCAAGACTGGTCATCTCAACAGGCTGGCAATGGCCACATCAAGTACTTTGCCAAAGACAGCATGGACGACACAAGTATGAAATAGCATCTTCTGTCTAGCACTTTCTGGGACACTCAGTTTTATCCAGCCTTCAGGATGACTCTTCACAGACTACAGTACTAACCCCTAGGTTGCAGATTCTCAGATTGGAAGGTGATGTGCTTTGGGATATGCTCAAATGGAAAGGTGATGTGCTTTGCCTTCTCCTGCTGCAGACTGACCCCATACTGTAGCCGGAGGCTCTCGGGCCTGCGGGTAACTCCACCTCAGAGGATTGGGGGTACCTGAAACAATCGCATGCACAGACGCAGATCGGTTACTTCTTAAATGTCCTTCTTCCTTATGGGGGATTTAAACTAGAAATTCTGGAGAGAAACTGCTCACGTGAAGCACTTCAGCCCTTAGCAGATCTGGCTGGCTGGCACAGCAGAGCCAAGGTAGCATCCCTTCTGTCAGTTCAGTGGTAGGTTCACTGTGCAGGGCTCTTCTTACAATATTTTCAAAAGCCTGGTTGCAGGAGGACTCAGGGATGGAACAGCCGAGGTCAGAAGTTTGACTGTTCTAGGGGGCACAGTTTGGGGGCATTTTGTACGATCCTTTTGGCACTGAATCTCTCCTCTCCTCCTCTCCTTTTTAGGAAGGGATTGGAGGGGATTTTAGACACACGGAGGAAGATTAAATCATTGACTCGACAACTAGAAACTCTTTGTGCAGTACTTTGTCCCAGGACTGAACACAGCATCATACTGAAGCTTGAGGTTTTGGGTAAAACAATTAGCTCTGCTGAGTTTTTATCAGTCAGGATACTTCAGGCAGCTGAAAGCCAGCGCAGCGTTGACAGCATAGCTACAATAGTTGGAGAGAAGAGCAAACATTTCCAAGGTAGATGCAGCTTCTAACAGTAAAACTGCTTTTGCTGAGAGAGCAAATTCCGGCTTCCTCGAGTGAAATAAGCTACCCAGAAAAAAGCGCCGTTTTCTCTGCTTATAGCTACATCTGCACAAGGTACTTTTGCTGGCACAGCTCTGCCTTCAAAGGATCTTACCACAGCTCTGGCTGACACAACTGTGCCAGGAGACTTGGTAGCAGAGACCTGACCTGAAAACACCCTGGCTCAGCTTTGGGGTTAACATCCAGTTGGGAATAAAGAGAGCAATGCACAGAATCTACTTTTTGACCTGTCCTGAAATGAAAGCTGTGCACAGCCTGGGTGTGAAATCATTGCCCTTTGGGAAGGAGATCCCTCGGTTCTTTCAGCTGCTGTATTTTGGGGAGTGGGCTTGATCTAAAGAAAAACTTCCGGGGCCCAACAAGGTGCTGAAGTTTAAAAAAGAAATAATTAAAAATTGGCTGCGATGTACATGGCTTGCTATTGTATTTCAGGGCCCCGTCTGTGAGCTAGCCTCACTAGTGAGGCATGGGGGTAATGAGCATTGTGCTGTTAAAACCAGATGACTTTCAGAGGAAGCTGAAATCTGGATCACTACAAGTCATTAAGACTCCCAGTTAGCCAAGGTGAGTCACCTAAACTGTACAAAATGAGACAGTAATGCTTGTGAGAATGTATTAACGCTTGTGAGAATGTATTAAAACTGCACTATGTTTATCACTCAGCAGTGAGGAGCAGGCAAAACCATGGAACAGATGCAGTGCAGATTTAATAAGAGTGCTTCTCATTGCTGTTTTGCAAGGGGCCTCTTCTCAGAGTCACTGCCAGCAGGAGGCATGGTCCTGCTTGTGCCTCCCCGCCTGACACCCAGACACCCACTTTGTGCCAGTGATCTCGGAGGCTCAAAGTTTATCTGTTCACGCCCTGCATCTAGCAGAAAAATAACTGCACCATGCCCCAAGTTGTACCATGCCGTGAACATGGGAAAGACTCGAAGTACCACGCAAAGAAGATCATGTAAGAGAGCATATGCTGTGCCTTCAAACTGCTTCTGACAGTTCTCGAAATACTAGACTTGATGCCATTTATTGATTTGTAACCACGGAGACGGTATGTGTTCCCATTGCAAAGCAAGGGAAAAGCTCTTTCCCTTCACCTCCTCAAGCAGTGAAGAATGTTGGAAAATACTCTTACTTGTCATAACCCCCTGCAGCCTTCACAGGAGGGATGAGCGAGATGTTTGCCTTCTCAGAGGCTGCTGCATTTTCACAAAGGTGGAGAAATCAATCTTTCCTTCCAAACCAGCACGGAGCAAAAAGGACTAAGCTATTTTGGGAGATGAGAGATAAGCAAGCCAGAAAGTCTTATCAGAGATTTGTCTTAACTTGCAAAGGTATTTTCTTTGACAAAAGAATTCAAACAGTCGTTTGAAATGTTCTGTCAGCTCAGATTTGTTTTCAGAGAGATCTCACTCATATGCCATCCTGACTAACGAAGTATTAGGTTCTTTAATAAGAATCTTCACTTTCTGAATTAAAAATTAATTAAAGTGTAAAAAAAGGAATTGACAGAACAGTCAATTCAGAAAACAAAGGCTGATGAATATTGGACTTCAGCAGGAATCAATATTTTGTTCCAAGTGCTTGTTATCGGGAAAGTATAACTCCAGCCGTTACAGAAGCGAGGGAGCGCTGGACGCAGGAGCCCTTGGTAATGTTTCCTGGAGATTCAGTGATGATTAGAGAAAATGGCCAAAAAGACTCAATTGTAGAAACTGATGCCACAGCACCAAAAAACATAGTTAGCCACCAAAGTTTTGAAACAGAAGTACTAGAAATAGAAGATACCAAAGGAAACCAGGTATTTATTTTCTTGTAGTCTAAACCTCGGTGCCCCTGTTTAACCCGAGACACACTACAGCTGTGTGGCCAACACAGCTTGCCAGAAAAACGTGTTTTGAATCGACTTGCCCTCTTTGCAGAGTGTGCTTTAACAGCAAATGGTACCTTCCCATTTTTGTTGAGAATTTGAAATGTTTACTTCCAACATGCCTTTTGAATGGAAACTTCCACTTTTTGAAAAGTTATGGTTAGAACCAAAGTACAACCAAATCATTTTTTCCACATACAAATGCATTACGTTAAAAGCTTTGTCTAACCCAGCCTTTGGAGCGGGGATGGGAGGAAGAGCTCTAAAATAAAAAAAGTTTTGGGTCAAGTCAGAATAAAATTAAGAGTTAGTTGGCTGGACCTGGTTGCCAGCCCGAGTCCCCTGGTCCCCTAGTCGCATGGCTCCCCTCTTGAAGTAGCGATATCTCAGGCCACTGCCAACCATTTTGCCAAGCAAGAGGCAATGGCGCGGCTGGTGGAGTGCGCCCATCCCCACCCCCACGCTGCTGCGGTGGTCCGCGGTAAGTATGTCTCCTTCCCAGCCGCGGGACAGGATCTGCTTCTCGGGGGGCGGCGGCCAGCCCTCCTTCCCCTCCCAAGGCGCAATTTTGGGATCCTGAGGCGCAAAGGGCGGGCAGGGAGCGCCGCGGGGCGCGAAGCCCGCCGGGGCACTGCCGGCTGTTCTCCCGTAGGGAGCTTAGGAGCCCACGGCCGCCCCGATCCCACGCCAAGCCGGGGGTCCCGCCGGCGGGATGCTGGCCCTGCCCTTCACCCCGCACCGGGCCCCGGGGGCGGCAGCAGCCAGGCGGGCCGGGCCACGGGCAAGGCCGAGGGACGCGGCGGTGGCGGGAAGCTCCGGCCCGGGCCCCGGCGCTGAGCCCGCCCAGCCCTTCACCCGCCGAGTGACTGCCGACGGGCCCAATCAGGGCGCCGGCCCGGCCAGGCGCTGCCGCCTGCCCCGTCGGGGAGGCCCGGCCCCAGGGCGGGGAGCGCAAGCGAGCGAGGGCTCGGCGCGGCTCGGCCTGGCCGCGGCGGGGGAGCGCTAGCGAGCGCCTAGCGCCGCGCAGCCCCCCTGGGTCCCGGCCGCCGTGTGCGAGGCGGAGGCGCGGGCGGTCCGGGGCGGGGCCGGCCGGCGCGGGCAGGACGACGGCGGAGGCTACGCGGAGCCGGTAGAGGTGCGGATGCCCCGGGAGGTCCCGCTGGCGTTTGGGCACAGGTAAGGGGAGCTCCCGGGGCCCGGCCCCGTTGTCCGAAGCCGAACCGAGCCCGACTGCCACAACTTTGTGTCCTGGCGGCAGCGTGCCCCAACGGCTCCCGCCGCGCGGGCCGCAGCGGGGCGGGCTCTTCCTCCCCGCCGCCATGGGCCTGGGCCGCCTGCCCGGCTGGGGTCGGCGGGTTTCCCCCCCCGGGAACGGCGGGCCGGGCGCCGCTGCGCGCCCCACGCGTGGGCTGGGAGCCCGCCGTGAGCCCAGCGCCGCGGGTCGGGCACCAGCCGCTTGTCCCCCGAAGCGGCTTTCAGGATGCGACGAGGGGCTGCCCCTCCAGCCTGCCCTCCCTCCCCCCTGCCAAAACCCAGCCTTACCTCTGTCCTCAGGCCACGTTTGAGTGTTCCCGTGCTGCGCTTGCCGCCTCCTATCTGGAAGGGTAAAGGAGAGCAGTTTCAGAGGGGTGGTTGGTAATTAGCTCCTGGCCTTCTGTAACTCATTTAAGTGCTGGAGCTGGCATAGCTTTTAGGGAAATTTGGAGGAGAGGTAGGCACCGGTTTAATCTTTTCAGGCTTTAGTAGGGCACTTCATCTAGAAGTAATGTGAAACTTCAGTTGTGAGTTTTATCTAATACTAACAAACGTGGTTTGATCCTGTAATTATTTCTTTTAGGTCTGTGATGTTTTAGGTCTGTGATTTATAAAAACCGAACTAGCTGTGCTAGCTCACACCCTGGCTGAGGTGCAGCTGTAGCAGTAAAAAGGTGCTTTGCACCTGTGTAGTTATTTCTCTGGGGAGAAAAGTAAGCTTTGGTGTTAAATGCTTTGCTGTGGTTTAACAACATGTGTTTGCTCTCCTGTGGAAGTGCAGTGCTGCCAATCTTGTGCAAAAACACAGATAAAGTGTTTAGGACTCAGGCTTGGCTGTGCCTGAGCCTTCAGAGACTCTGCTGGCTCTCCTTGTTTTGTCCCAAGCTTAGATACTACCAACAGCACAATGTGTAAGCTCTGGTATGTATTGCAATAGCAGCACGATTGAGCAATATGAGTGTCTCTGCATTCCAAAAAGTAAACAGCAAAAATGGGTCACAGAATGAGAATATTCTCCATGCTTACACGATCGAGTATCTGAGAGGAAGATGTTTTGGGGTGCCAACTCTGGATTTATTGCTTCTGTTAAAGATAGCAGCTGTAGCTTGAGGATTTAAGTTTGAGAAGGACAAAAGGGACTTGTAATTATAATAAAAGCCATGAGTATGGGTTTCAATAAACCCAGTGCACTCAGTGAGGCAGCATGGCAGGGCAGTTGGAGAGGCACCCTGGAAACTAGGAAAACTGAAATCTGCTTAAATTTTTGGTTCCAAATGCAGCAGGGATTTTAGCCTCTTAACTTCTTCACATCAGTAAGAAATTAAGGGCCAGAGTGGTCCCTAGTTTGGCTTAGTACCTGTCCCAGGGGCATTTTGGCAGTAGGATTTAGCACAGTTCCTTGAAAAGCTGTTTTAGATAGATCAGCTACTAGAAGCAGAGTTCTTTGGTTTGCTGGTGAGAATGACTGTTAATGGCATGCCACGTTGCTCATAAATTAATGTTGGTGTTCCTGTGCCGGGAGTATGAAGTTGATGTTTCTCTCTTCCCCAAAGGCAGTGGGAGCTCCACCTATCTGTCTGTGAAGTGGGGCCCCTTAGGAGCAGGTTCCCTCTTCAGCAGCATTGCTCCTGCTTTGGGGCATGCCACCTTTGAACAAGGTGCTGTTAGGTATTCAGCAGCCACTGTAACCCTTTTAAATGAGATAAGGGCAAGAGCCTGCGTCCAAACACACGGGTCCAGATTCAAGTGCTTCCTTTGCTTCTGTGAGTTTAGCCCTGGGTTTTCATCCATTTGCTGGATCAGTTCTGCATTTAAGAGTTCTGCTGAGGAATATTCAAGTTGATGTGTCCTGTGCACGTGTGTCTGCAGCAGATCCATGCTCTGGAAAAAATTGGTAATGTTTCTGCTTGTCCCTGAAATGCAGGGTGGACCACCTTGAAATCAGGGATGTCACACGGGGCAGAAAGCTGTGATGAATGTAATCTTTTTTTTTTTTTTCCCCCCTACTTAGATGCAAGTCCTCTTTCCTTTTTGGCTTGTGCTGCCTGTGCAGTGTAAAATGCATTGCAGGAGGGAATGGGGTCCTGACCAAAATGTCTGTGGTGTCCCATACAGGGGATACTTTGATTGTGACCCATGTCAACATGAGGATAATTGTTAATACTCCTGAAATTACAGCCATTCCCAGGTGGTGCTGCCAGCCTGCCTGCTTCCATAGCTCGCTGGTGATGAGGAGGACAAAGTGTGGTCACTGGTCAGGTCTGGATGGCCTGAAGACAGGCAGTGCTGTGTGTTATAAGGTGCATGGTATAGCACCCTTGAGGAGGTTTTGTGTCTCTAGAATCCATCCGAATGGGGTTTCTGTGATGTTTCTGTCTTTTGCTGCTTCAAGGAGTAGTTTCAGTGAAGTCAAAATCCATCCCTTGAAGAGGTTTAAAACAAAAGAAGATTTAGTCACTTTGTTGACAGTGGTGTGACTGCATCAAAATATAGCTTTGGCTTACTGGGGACAAGGTAGTGTTGCTGTAAACTCATTTGAATAACAGACTCATTTCCTTTGTTGTGCTTTGTGTTGTGTTTTCTGTGAAGGTGGGGGGAGTGTGGAGAGGTGTCCAGATTGCAGATCTGGTGCAGATGGTCCAAAAACATACGCCTGACTCCTGGGGTGGGGCAAGAAGAGCACAAAAAAAAAAAAATATGCTTGTGACTGAGGAGTCCACTGGTTTGCAGTAGTTTTCAATAGAGAAAGTAAGAGCCCAAGCATTAGGCAGGATTTAGGGATGTAATGGAGCATCATGGAAATTCCTGTGGTATTACAGGTGGTCAGTGAAGCCCCAGTTCTGCTGCTGAATTTGCATGCCCTTCCTGAAGAAGGTGCTGGTAACCTCTGCCTTGGTTTGTAAATGGTGATATGCAGGTTAGGTTGGTATACCTGAGACAGCTTCTTCTCATACTCACCTGTGTTATTTTCAGGCTTCAAAGCAAAACTCAAGTTATGTTGCTGCTTTAAAGCTGTACAATTATGATCTGACCTATTTCTGTCTGGCCAAGCCACATCTGTAAATTTATAAATGCAAGAAACAGGTTTATTGTAAGGTTTTCAGGTGGGTTTTGTTGTGTTCGCTCCAGTGTGCATTCAGCTTGTGCATACAGCTGTGCATTAAGAATATGTAAAAACACTTAATACTTTCATAAATAGAACCAGTTAGTCCATTCAGCTTGTGTGCATTCAGCTTGTGCATACAGCTGTGCATTAAGAATACATAAAAAAACTTAACACTTTCATAAATAAAACCAGTTAGTACCTTCCTGTACTTAAGCTGAATAGTTGCGCCCCTCCCTCATTTGTAATTGTGAGATCCCATTAGTCATCCCATTAGTGACTTTGCTCTTGGATCCAGTCCAGGAGAGGTAAACTACATTGCCTTGCCTCGTATTTACTGCTGGTGTTTGTGCCCAGACATTTATTTAGTATTTATTTAGCATCTAGTATAAATTCCCACCCTGTCTTGCCCTACTGTAAATTTGTTTGTGTGCCCAGAGCCTAACTGGTGTGTTGCACTGTCTCCTTAGCAGATGTACTGTGCTTCAGTCTCTTTGTCTGTCAGTCTTTGCATTTATGCTGACTTTTTTGACTTGAGTGGGACAAGGGCATCAACCTTCCCTGTGTCTTGGTAGGAAAGTGACTGTTATTGCTGAAGATTTGACTGCTGAACAGGTGATCTGCGAGTGGAGAAAGGGTGGCCATTTCATGACAGCTTCAGAAATTGGTGATTGAAGATGGCAGGTTTAGAAGTGTTTATCTCTGCATAACATAGGAAAGACTCTGTGTTATTCCTGAGAGATTACATCTCCTGCCCAGTGTTTGGAAAAGTCAGCATCCAGTCCAGAATTAGAGCCTGGTCCTTCTTTTGGAGGACAGTGTTTTTCTTGCTGTGGGATTATTATCTGCAGTTGTTGTATGTCTCCTACTTCAGGCAACTTTAACAGATGAACGTGCTAAGTTGTAGCGTCTATCTCAGTGGGTTTCTGGTGGGCACTTTGCTTTGGGTCTCTCCTTGTTCTCAGTGGCCTAGCAAGGGTGCTCAGCTATGAACACACCTCGCGACGCAGGGAATGATGCATCCATTTTTTCCCTCCTTTTTTTTCCATCTCTCTCACAAATTGACTTCTGTGTTGGTTCAGCTCAGGCTGAGGATAGTGTCTGTCTGTTATTTTTCTAGTAGTGTTTGCTGACAACATAGTACTGCTTAAAGGTTGGAATTTTCTGTTAATAATTCAGTCATCACACTGGATTCACAGTTGCTTGCCCATGATGTGTATTGCCCTTGCTATGGGCATATATGATTTCCTGATATCCTTCAGCTTCCAGAGCACTTTGTTCCTCTGTAACTTCTGCTGTACATGAGGAAAATGTGGTGGGTTAAAACTTTATCCTGTTCCCAACAGCTGTGCTTCTGTTTCTGTCAAAAGGCCAAGATAAGCCAATTACGTAAAGAGCTAACTTCTTTCCTCAGTGGAAATATATTTAGATACAGGTCTTGCAGCCAGTTATAGCGATAGCCTTTGTTCTTCTTGCCTGGGTGATCTTCATCATTAATGGGGAAAGCAGGTGGAGAACTTGGAAAGGGCTTATGCTGTGCAGTACATCTTCGCAAACTTGACGTATTCAATGGGTGGGAGTCCTGTGCTCTCTTGCTGTTGAGTGCTTGGTCCCTCCAGGCTGTCAGAGCTAATGCTTCTTCAGAGCGCTCTTCATTAGAGGTGCTGTCCTGGGGGAGTGCTGTTAAATCTCACCCTCGTGCCTTGCACGTTGGATCTTCTCCTGCATGTCATCTCGAGACATGAGGAATGGCCCCTGGTGAAGACCAGAATCATTCTCCTCTTTCTTCAAACACATGGTGCAAATCTGAATCTTTCTAAAACCTCTGGGAGATGCAAAAGTCTGGTTTCCTCCTATCACGTGAGAATACTACTTAGGCAGGGAGATTAGATCTTCTGTCCAGCACTGGGCTGGAAACCTGTGTCCCAATTTATGTTAAGGTGAGGATGCTCGCGTTCCCTTCTGCCTCTCTGCATCATTAAACAGTGCAGGTTGTGTCAAAGAACCAGGAGCAGAGGCCACTGAAGCAGTCTCTGGCTCCTGGTGTTTGAGGTAAGATAAAAATAACAAAAAGTGTGACTTCAAGCAGCCATTTGCGTACATCTTGATGGTAATCACACTTCCAGTAGGCAGTGTTGTAACTCTTGTGTGTAACTCTTACATGAATAAACTCCCATCAAATTCCACCTGTGAACAAAAGGCTCCAAGATCAAGCACACTGATGCAAAAGTTGATTTGTGCTTGTGTCTTTCATTATAGGCATTTTCCTAAATATTAGTGGAAAATTTAAGGCTGAGACTTGAGCTGGCTGTTGCAGCATCTGAACTCTAAACTGGAGAATCTTTGTGCTGTCAAAGACGGCTGTCTGATTATGTCTCAGATCAGAAAAATCTGATAACCACTAGTGTGAATCAACACATCTTAAATCAAAGAGTTCTTGTGGCTCCAAATGTGACGGACTTGGAAGAACAACTTTATTTTCTTGCTCTGTAACAGTGTCAAAATAAGAGGAAATTACAATGATTTTGTCTTGCACACCTCTTCTCAGACTGATCAATTCTGAAATAAAAATCTATAAAAAAAAAAGTATAGTGTATATTTTAAATATGAATGTACAATATAATCCCTAATAGTTCATGGACACTGCAGTGGCTGTGAAGGGAGATACAAGATATGCAACTTTTAGTTGGTAACAGAAAAATAGCTTTAATACTATAAAAACAAACTGCCAAACAAACGACCCCCGAACCTCCTCATTTTTTAAATCTGTCCCTGGTAGTGCTCTTTCACAAATGACAGAAACAAGAATACACACGTTTACCAAACCAGCACCAGGATCTGGTTTTGGGGATGAGGAAGGGCGGTACCTTCCGTTGATGCTGTGGCAGCTGTGCACACAGCTGTCCATGTGCTCTGTCAGCGGGCATGGGAGTCTTGTTCTCTCCCAGCTTTGTGGCTGGGTGTTCATGGGCCGAGGGGTTCAACTTAGTGCAGTGCGAGTCCTGAGGATTTCAGACCAAGTTCTAAAATTCAGAAGGAAGCTCCTTAATAATAACGATGTCCTTCCTTGCTGTAAAGAAGAGTGGTTTGGTGAGTGACTTAGAGACTGGTTTGTTGGCCTTTCCCCCTTAACACAGAATTTGACAAAAATGTCAGAGCTGGTTTCTCTGTCTGTAGCAGTAAGGTGCAGTTACGGTTTACAATCACAATTGGGCTTAAAGGAGTGAGCAAGCCATGGCTCGCAGGCTGTGTGCTGTTCACAGTAGTTTTTGTAGCCTGTGGTTTACTGCTGGGTTACCTGCTGTCCCAGGGACACTGCAGGTAGAGCGCAGGAAGAGCACGGTTGCTACACACACAGAGCTTCACCTGAGGTTCTTGCAGTACATGAGATGCTTTGAGGATGTGTTGGTTTTGCTGAGTGTGCTTAGACTGTCTGTTCTGTGCTGGTGAGTGTCCTTCTCTGGCATGGGTTTGATCTGAGCAAAATTTAATTTCTGATTGCCTCCAGAGTTCAGGGAGCTTCAAGTCCATTCAGAGGATCCAGAATAATCCAGAAAGGCTAGGTAGGTGTTTTACTGAAGTCTTGACTTGATATTTTCTCTCTAAAGTATGTGTACTCACTGGCTGTAGCCATGTATGAACTTTAGACAGAAATATGGCCTTTGTAAAACACAGTAAAGGTCTAAGTGCTGTTGAAGGAGATTAGCAATTTAGACTAGCCCACAGCATAGGGAGTGTAAGGGATGGGAAAAAGAACATGCAGGCCCTTTGGAGGCTGGTCTCCATGTTTTCAGATGTCATGAGATTGGCACGTAAAGTTGTCTGTAGGATAAAATTAAGGTTCTCCAGACTGTAATGCTGATAATTAACATCTGCCTTGAAGAGCAAGTGAGAAAATGTATCTTCATGGTAAAAAAGCACTGAACTGTTTCTGTCTTTGTGAAAATACTTACTGTCCCACATGGTTGTAGTACTTGTGGTCTGGGGTTCTGTACAGCTTAGCAAGGACACAACCGGCGTGGGTTTGTAAAAAATCACTCTTGCCGTATGGAGACTGCCAAAATCTGTTTTCCTTTGGCTTGGATCAGGTAGTCTGCTCATATGGAAGAAGTCTTGTGGAGACAAGGTGTTGGCAAGGAGAGGGAGCATATAGCTTATTGGGATCTCCTCAGCTTGAGTGTGAATGGGTATTCAGAGATGCCAGCTGTGCGATTGTGTTGTTTTGCCTTATTTTGGGAGCTTTTCTTGTGGTTTTGAAGTGTGTGCTCTACCACCCTGGCTTAGGTTTACAAACCTGTGTTGAAATGTAGCGTGGCTTCACCTTTGTCCATCTCAGAGGAGCTTTGGGAGTGAGCATGGTGGGGGAGCATGCTGCCTCCGAGAACTGCTGTGTGCAGGTTATGAGGGGAGGTGAAGGCTGGGACATGGATGAGGCTGTGGCTGTCAGACCAGGGAGCATTCCTGGTGCTGTGACCTGCGTTGGTTTCTCTAGACAAATGTCCAAGCTGGAAAACATGCTTGGTAGTGGGATGTGGTGATCTAATGGCTGTGCTCCCTGTGCTGCTCAGCTGAGGCCCTTTCAGTCTCTCTCCTGCACTGGAAGCATCTCTGATAGACTTTTGTTAAATGGGAGGGGAGGGGTGGTACATCAAGCTCCTATTTTAAGAACCAGACAAAAATTTCATCTTCCTCAAAATGCTGGTATCCTGAAAATGCTAGGTGCTCCACAACATAGCTGATAAGTGCTTTGTTTCACCTACCTCCTGGGGACCTCTCTGTGCTGCGAGGGTGGACCTTCATGTTGTAGCTGGAGGCTGAAGTAGCCGTCTTTGGTGGCTTCTCTCCAGATCTGAGTGCAAATGGCTGTTCTCCTGGAACAGGGTGTGTATTATAGACAATTCCAGCAATTAGTGGCTTACATAGAGTAAGGGGTATAGGGACATGTTGGAGCAGCCAAGGCACACTGAGCGTTCCAAATTCCTGCCCACACCTGTACACATGGTGGAGCAAAGGTCGTCCTCAAGGAGAGGTGGATGTGTTGAGCAGCTAATCTCCAGGAAAGGCATATGGTAGCTAGATGCCTCCTGGTGGGTTCAGGAGTTGTAGTGTCCTCTGTCCTGCTTCTAAAACAGGATTAAGCAAAGGAGAGTCTTCCTTTACTCTTAATTTAAATCTCTGGGAAGATGTTTGTGGTTCAGAGCAGACCTGAAAAGGCTTGTCAGTTGGATCTTAGAGCCATCAGCATTTTCTTTTTCTCCACTCAACTGAAGCTCATTTAACTCCTGACAGCACTTTTAATTTGTTATATTTGTAAAGGAAACATTGGGGGAAGATTCAGAAATGCATATTTGTGTTTCTTGGCTAAGCTTAATTTGAAGCTCTAAGAACCTGTTTTTCTAATTTCAATAAAGAAGAATTTTTTGTCTTAGGCTGGGATTTTTTTCTATATTTTGTGGGTTTTGTTTGTTTTTTTTTGGTTTGGGTGGGGTTTTTTTCCACTCCTCCAAAAAGAGCATATAGTGGCTTACCTTGATCTACACCTTCCCTTGGATGTGAATCATGTAATTAACAGGTCCTAACCAGAAGTATCCTCTTGGAGGTTTCCTCACTCATCCTGGAGCTGGTGTAGCACCTCCTGTGTAATGCTGGGCAGGACCACTGCAACTTCTTACAGTGCTGGCACAGAAATGTGTTTTCAGGGGCTTCCTCAGGATGTGCAGCACTACCAGGAATTCGGACACCACGGGGACATGCGCGTCTCTTCCTGCAGCCCTTGCTTGGGAAGGCTGGAGCTCATTTCGGTGAAGGACGCCAGGGTGTGTGCAGTGAGGCTCTGCTCTTCAAGCGAGGAGGAGGACTGCTGCTGGGCTGGGAGTGTGGGTGTGCACCCCTTCTGCCCCAGCAGGGAGGCACGCAGCCATGCGGCAGGAGCCAGGTTGTGCCCCATAACATGGGGACGCTGCAATTGTGTGTTGTGCCTCTGGTGCCTGGTGGGATGTGTAACTGTATTTGTGGTACTGCTGTGAAACTGGGATGCTGCTGGCCACGTTGGGATGGCAAAAACATCTGGGAGCGGCCAGCTGTGGGATGGGATGAGTCCTGGGGCCGCCCTGTGGTGTTTCCCCCCTGGCTGGCTTGCCCCACTCCCAGTGTAGACCTGCGCTGGCAGGCACCGGGGTTGGGTGGCTTGCTGGCCACCAGCTGGTAGTGCCAGCTGCAGAAGCACGTAGGAAAGCTGTGACCAGGGCATGGTGAAAGTGGGCTTGTCTGACCGTCACTGGGAGAGGTGAAAGTGTCTGTGTGCAGTCTAGACTAAGCGCTTCCACTCACAGTTGCTGTTGGCACCCAAACTCCCTCAGGGCAGTAATGACACTCTTCAGCCAGTTTCTTGGGGAGCTTAAAGGATGATTAATCCTTCCCTGCTTTCAAGCCTTCACATAAATCAACGAAGCAGTATTGATGATGCAGTTGCAGAGATGGATGGGTGTTATGGGAAGGGAGCGGTAACAGGTCCGTCATAGGTGCAAATGCTTTGGCGGTAGCAGCGTCTTGCTTGCTCTCCCTCTGTTTGCGATATTGCTTGAGAGTGTACTTTTGGTCGAACAGCCACGAGGCTTTAAATGCAATGTGGAGATGAGAAGATTGAGATTTGTTTTCAGGGTGGTGCTGGTAAACTTCCTGCAGCTCGGTGGTGGAAATAATTCTGCAGGTTCTGACTCCATTGTTGTGACTGGGTCTAAGGTGAATTTAAGAAAAATATTTTGATGAAACAGGCTTTCCTTTCTGTTTTATCCAAGGGGAAAAGTCTGTTGTGAGCCTGATCTGTTGTTCTCGTTACTGGGGGGGTTTCTGAATGGGACCTAAATACATAATTATTTGCACATCCTTATCTGTGCGACACAATGTTTTCCAGGCCGGTATCTTGGGTTTCAGACTCACTTGTCATGATGCACAGTCTTAAGTCTGCATACACAGAAGTGTTTGATCCTAGAGATGTCAATATAGTGAATGGCATTTCTCTTGGGATCATTTTAGGTGGAATGGGCCACTGAGGACCAGCGTTTGTTTGGCTTATGGCAAGCTCTTGACCTGCTCTTGGAAGGAGGGTGAAGTGCAGGATTGTTTGACCGTCATCTATTGCAAGGCTGGGGAAGGTGGAGAGGAGCCACTGATTACTGCAAGGCCTACATGGGATGAGGCTTCTGCATAAACGGCTTGGAGGGACAGGGGATCTCTTGCAGCTCAGCATATGATTGCAAGGGTGGAGTTCCACCACATCACCAGAGAGCTTTGTGGCAGAGCGAAACTGCAGCAGGCCCTTGATTGGAGAGTGCCTCCTTTTGTGCAGGGTAATAGCAGTGGTAGCTAGAGATGTTTTTCTTTTTGGACCTGGCTGGGAGGCTATCCCTATGTTGCCTGCATGATATATAGTGGTGTATGTTTATCTCCTTACTTCCAGAAGTACTAAAGCAGGACGTGGAGTTCAAGACTGCGTCCTGCAAGGAGCCACCATGCTGCTGTCTCCATCTGAAATCTGTTTCCATTTTCTTCAGCTTCCTGCTTTCAGACCTTGTGGTACTTAAAACTCCCCCTTTCTTGCCCACTCTTCCAAGGAATTTTGCAAAGAAATCAATAGCCGTCTTAATTATGACAGCAAAATGAAAAAGGCAGTAACATCTCCATAGCCACCTAAAAAGTACTTGTTAAATGCCAGTGGAAGAGAGTGCCCTACAATTATCCCATACATTCCTTGCATGCTGACTGAAAATCGTTTGCATTAGTTAAGTAATCGTTGCACACTTGTCCGATGAGAAATGTTTGGTTACTGCAATAAATTTTTGTTCCTTTAACCCTGTGAGGCTGAAAAAAATGAATTTGTTTCACGCAGAAAACTGACCTGAGCTCTTGGTAGATTAACTGATTGTAAATGTACCAGCTTAATACAGCTTGGTTTTTTTTTTCTTGTGTTTCATGTAGCATCTGAAAAGACACAGCTTGTGGCAAATTAGCCGGGGTGAGACTACAAAAAGTTGAATTATTCCTGTTTGAACAGTTCCCAGCATGCGAGCACTTGCTGCTTGGTTTGTGCATCATCTGTTTCTTGAGTTAGACTGCCAGAGCAGCTGTGATTGAGGTGAAAGTAAATAACCTCCAACTGGAAATCTTGCCTTTGATGTAAATGATAGTTTATTCATTCATCAGTGAAAATACCATGGATGAGCAAATGATGTGGCTGGTGTGTGTTTGAGTTTCTCACAACAAATGTCTTGCCCTGTTGTATTTCCACGAAGAGAAACTGTTTGACGTGCTGTCCTGCACTGTCCTGAAAAGTCACTTTGCTCCCAGAGCCGGTATGAAAATGCAGTTGTCAAAACATATGTGAGGTATTTCCCTGGGCCTTACGCTGCTCCATTCACTTTGGGGCATGGCATAAAAATAACAGGCTGCAGAGTTAGGTCTTCCGCGTTTACGCAAGGCTAAGTGTACTGTCGGGCATCTGTAAATGCAGAAGTAGTTGAAACAAGATGATGTTTCTGTAGGGATTTGCCTTGTTACACTAATGTATCGCAGGGCCTCTTTCAGAGGGGAGGAACTGAAGGGGGTAGGGAACCTACAGCACATGTGGCAATAGTTTAGGATCGGCTGACCGCTTGTTTAGGACATCAGTGTATCCAGCTGGACTGCTGATGCTAAATTGGAATTTGGCTGTGATATTGCAGTTAATTCCTCTTCTTACTAAATGTGCTATATCATTTTTCTATGGCTGCAGTAATTAGGGCCTGGCTTTACTGTTGCACCTGGTGAGGAACAACATTTCCCTTCCTTTAGATCCAGCTGTGTTCATGTAGCTCCCACAGAGTGTGCATTTAGGAGCAAACTGGGGGGTCTGTGTTTTTCTGTGTTAAAAGGAAGAAATGGGACCCCACAACCTTTCTTCTAAGCTGCATTGGATTTGGTGTCTCTTTTTGCCCTAAGATATTGGGCCGTTTGTGGGTAAGATGTTACTTGCTGTAAGCAGGGTGAGAAATAACAGTGCAGTGCATGAAATACCTGCCAGAGGCAATGAAGGTCCCACCTTTGCTTCTAGTGAGACCTCAACTTTGCGTTGTCTGACTTGCCGTGTTTTTCTGGAAAGAGAGAGGTTAATGGGAATGGAGACCCAGTTATAGCCCAAGTGCAGATGCCTTTGATGTTGTCCCTTTTGTCTGGGTGGGCTGTTAGGGAAATGGTTGGTGACCAGGTGGGAGGATATCCTGGTTCTGCCTGCCCTTCATGGGGGGGATGGTGGTGTCTCTGCTGCTGAAGTCTTTGGGTGTGGAAGTGAGGGGCAAGGAAATGGGCTTCCCAGTGGGTTCAGGGGGGACTGGGCTGAGCTGGTGGACATAGCGGTGGGCTTATTGGGTCGTGAGAGCTCCTCCAAAGCCAGCTGCTGCAGAGCAGGTGACCCTGCTGGCTTGAGGAGTTATAAATCACAGGGCTGAGGATACAACAGCCCAGTCCAAAGTTGCTTGACATAAAAATAGCAAAAAAGACCCTTTAAGGCTGTGAAGTTTTGTATTGGATGTGCTCAGCTAGCTGGCCATCCTCGTGTGTTAGCTATCTGTCTTGCAAGTCTATGTTGCTGTGTTGCTGCCTGCCTGGAGCCAGTATCCTCTGTCCTGTTGGCCTCTCCTGAGAGCAATGGAGAGGAAGAGTGGCCTCAGCAAGCAAAGTGTGTGTGACCCTCAGGGGCCTCTATGGGCCCCATTGGAGGACATGCTCCTTACGTGCACTGTCACCTGCCATGGGGTCTGTCCTCTAAGCGCGTGTCCCTGCCCTCTGTACAGCAGTCTCCCACAGGCATGCAAGGAAATTCAGAGCACCGTAATTTATGCATTGTCCTTGCTTGTGCTGCAAAGCTTTGAGGCAGAGATTTTTGCCTCCCATATCTAGAGCCTCATGCCTGGATCTGGTTGGTCTTTATACAGAAGTGCAAGGGCAGCCAGAGATTCTCCAGGGTCTGATAGAAGACATATGTGAAATTAATCCAAATTAAACTGTTATGCATTCCACAACAAACAGGAGGTTAAAGCACAGACTCAACATGTTGCTTAAAGACTATGAAGAATGAAAAGTGAATCCTCCTCAAAAAGTTGGCTGTGCCTGTATGAGGCTTGATGAAGTTTTGACACAAGCTGGTACGCCAAGCTCACTGTGTAGGTGTTTGTGAGAAATGAGGCAGACTTATGGTAGAGGACTGTAGGGATAGGGAGGCAGAGGGGTGCTGCAGATTAAGTAAAGTAGCTAAACATGGGCCTGCTGAGGGTGAATCTGTGGTTGTGGACCTGTGTGTTCCTCCCTAAGGAGGAGGGAGAGGTCAGTTTACATGCCCAGCACTAAAATGGGCCGAACTGGAGCAGGTTCACCTACATGATGGGATTTTGCATGCCCTTCTGGTATGTCTGCTTCCTCCTTGTGCTCTGCAGTGATGGAACATGTGGCTGGGATATGGAAACCAAGTTAAAACAATCTGGTCGGGGCAGCCTTTGAGTGGGTGGGTGACAGCCCCTGTTCTTGCTTCAGAGCCTCTTGTGGGGGTTGGGGAGCGCTGGAGGTTGGTTGGTGGCCAAACTGTCAAGGGGGAGTTTGGCACTTCCCATGACAGCGGGGAAAATGTATTTCTAGGGCTGGCTGTTGTCCTTGTTCCCTTTTCCCACTGGGATTGAGGGTATGGCGGACTTTCCAGCAGTGACAGCATTAAGGACAGCCTCGGTGACTGGGATGATTACCCCTGGATGGAGTTGGAGTCAGCTCCCAGGGGCATGGGGCTTTGCTGGATTATGTCTTTGGAGTGGGCACAGTTCTCCCAGTGAGGTTGTTAGGCCTCGTGAAGAACAAAATGCATACAAGGATGTGCATGCCCTGGGAGGTGTGCTGGTGTCAAAGAGCAGTGAAGGGAAGAGGTAGATCGGTGTAATTCTACAGTCCAGTTTACTCTGGCCTTGAACAGTCAGAGCAGCGTGAGTAATGCCATCTGCTTCTTGCAGGGCTGGGAGTGGGGAGGGATGGATGGATGTCATCTAGGAGTTTCAAACCACAGGTCAGCAGGGAAACGCAGCAGCGCTTCTCCATGGGAAAGCGTTGCCCCCGTGGTCCGACTGTCTCTCCTGCCACCATGGAGATAGTATCAATGTGGTGGATGTGAGTAGACTTGCAGCCTTTCTGCAGAGCTGTGATGGCCACGAGAGGCACTTCCCGAGTGAAATGCTGATACTTAGCTGTGATTCTGTGTGCTAATAGTGCCTGTGTTGGAGAAAAGGAGCAATTCTGTATTATAGCATTTGAATTATGCATGTTGATTTTTTCAAGCATGCTGCTTAGGAGTAAAGGATGGAGGATATGCTTCTGGTGGTGAGGAAGGAACTTTCTAAGTGCACTTGTGGATCCCTCCTTCCCATGGGCTGTACGCATGGCACTGGGACCGTATTAACTACGTGTTTGGATTTCCAGAGAAGAGACTTCCTCTTGAGAGTTCCTATCGTAATTCACATCTGTGAAGCTGAATGCAGATGCTGCCTGTCAGGCTGTAAAGATTCAGGTCCAGCTGTGTATGTACAGAGGGGGGGAGATGTTATTTTGGCATCTGCAAAGACAACTTCCTAAAAATAGGCTAAAGCCCATGAATCTGGGAGCAAAAGTAGTTGTCCCAAAAGTGTTACTTGATGCATCTTTCTTTTTCTTTTCCCCCTTAAAGAAAATATTTTTTTGGAATATGCTCCGTGTCTCAGCATTTGCATAAAAGCTGGTTGCGCTCATGATGGAGCTGCTGCTGGGTGGATGGGGCCAGACTGAGCTCTCTGCTTGTAGCTCTGCCACTTGTTCCCTCTGAGGCTGGGATATGTTGCCTCCCTCATTTTCATTGCTTTCTTGCTATCCTGCTTTTTATCTTTACACTTTTGGATCCCGAGCACCTCCAAGACGGGGCTGCCTGTCTGCGTAGCATGCAGAGCCCTTGCGGTGTACCAGGGTAGACCACACAGCTGAGGGGGAGCAATGCTTTTGAGGGAGGCACAGGTGATAAAGTGGCATGTGGAGAGGTTAGTATGTTGAAGTGAGAGCTGTCCTGTGGTTTGGGCTGCTGCCTCTGGCCATGTTTTTATGTATTTGGTAGGGGCAACTGCTCACATGCACATAGCACGCTTTGCCCCTGGGCTTATTTGTTGTTTTGAGTCCTCTCCGTACCTTGATGCTGTCTTTCTTTCTCTGCATCTCTTTTCATTGTCCCTCTTGTGTGCATCCTCTAAGGTGACCTGTACTGAGGAGTCTCTGCCAAGACCCCATGCAGGTTTTGGGAGTGGAACCGCCGAATTCCCTCCTTTGCAAGGCTGGGGCCTCCAGTGGTGCAGTGCTAGCTTCATTTTGGGATAACAGAATAAAGCAGATAAGTATTAACTTGCCTTCAAGGAGTTGATCCTGGCTGCAGTTCAGTTGGATTATGTTAGCTGATACCCAGCAACTGAAGCAACTTAGCCTCTAAGCAGCGTGAGCAGTTGCTTGGCTGTTCTCTAGTCACTGTTCTGTATTCATTGACTGGATTGCTGGAATATTATGAGGTACTGTTAAGTGCCTGGACAAGGCTTTGAACAAGATCTTCCGTCAAAACGCTTGATAAACCACCTACTGTGATGCAGAATGCTGGTCTGTCTTTCTGCAAATTGAATTGTTGGAGAGCTCTTAGGATTAAAAGATGCTTTGTGTTAATTTAATTTCCTGTAAAAGACACAAGCTGGATGATTCAAAGAAACAATGCAGATACTTAATCCAGGTAAAATCAAAACTTCAGTATCTGTGCGTATGCAATACTTACAGGTTTCCAGTGGCATCATGTGCAAGGAGGAAGTATAAAAATATACATGAAACCCCAGTACTTTCAAATTTGAAGAAAGCATTTAGCATTTGTAGAAAACAATTTCCCCATTGTATTTTAAATGAGTTTAAAACTGTATTCCGGACAGCTTGTTAACAGTCAAGATTCAGCAGTGATCTTGTGAGCAGAAGGGCTATTATTTGGGCTTTCTGGCTGGGTTCCAACTGAAAGGATCCCAATTCAGAGTGAAATGTCTCCTTGCTCTAGGCAGGCATAACTGTTACCTCCCTTTCCTATTCCACAGGGACCAGCAGCTTCGCCTCCTTTTTTCTTGCTGCTGTCCGTCAGAACTGAGTTAAGCCCTCAGCAATCTTGCCCATGTATATTGAACTTGATTGCTTGTGCTAGTGATGAAGGGCTTGTGTGCCTGAAATACTGAATGGTGCTCTTGCCCTCCCCTAGTGAGTGGCCGAAGAGAAGAGCTTGTGGGGAGAGGCGATCTCAGCTGCATATCCTGGAGGAGCTGACCCCTCTCGAATGAGTCAAGCTCAAGCAATCTTGGGCATCCTTTGAAAGAAGGGTACTGTTCTGGATAACAGTAACTGTGCTTGCAGGATGCCAAGGGGTCTGAATGCTCCGCTATATGTAGCACTAAACTTTTAAAATAAATATATATTTTATATATATAAATCTATAAATATATATGAAAAAGTTTTGTTGCTTTCTGAATTTGTTCACAGGATATGATGCTGTTGTACCTGCGTGCATGGCAGGGGGAAAACAGCAGGGAAAAATTGGCTTAGTGTTGCTTTCTTGCACTCATGCTTAGGTGTTGCTTAAATGTGCTTAATCAAACTTTCACCTGTGTCTCCCACCAACTCAAGCTAAAAGCACCATGCTCTGATTAGAGATACAGATGGGAGGTCAAGTTAGAGGCAATGCTTGAGTTAATTTTTCATTGTAGATGAGCTCTCAGATAATTAGTCTCTTTATCTAAGTCCTGCAGCAGTTTAGCATCTTGTTCTGTCATTTTCTTTCCCAGTATCTTACCCCCCTGCTGTAATGCTGTTCAAAGCCTGTCTCGCCTCAGAAGTGGCTGCCTATCAATAACGCATCAAGTGATGTTCCTCGGGCTGTGTGTGTATAGCTGCTTGTATAACTTCCAAATGCTTTTTATAGCAAGAAGCATGCTAATACAATGTGGCTCATCATGAACTGAACTTAATGCTTCCCTGAATCATAGAATGGTTTGGGTTGGAAGTGACCTTAAAGATCATCTAGTTCCAACCCCCCTGCCATGGGCAGGGACAACTCCCACTAGACCAGGCTGCTCAAAGCCCCATCCAGCCTGGTCTTGAAGCACTTCCAGGGATGGGGCATCCACAACTTCTCTGGGCAGTCTCTTCCAGTGTCTCACCACCCTCGATAGGCATATCTTAGTAATATCTCTCTTACAAGTACCCAGCACGGCTGAAGCTGGGAGTGAGGACAGCACCTGCGTATTGGTGTTCTCTTAACTGTGTGTTTTGAGAGAACTTTTCTGTCTCCTATCGCTGCTGCAGACTCTGCTCTGAAGGAGTCCTGAGAGAAGCCTGCTATCGTGTAGGGGCTTGAGTGGGTGCCCTTTGCAGGACTGTTCCATAGCCTAGCAGTCCTCCACTACTGCACTCACAATATCTTTCAATTCATCTCTCTGCCCCAGTGTAATGCATTTGAGTTGAGTGCTCTGCACGCGCAATGTGGGTGTACCGAGCTGTTCCAAGGCGGTGACTTTCCTTGTGTTCCCAAACTGAATGTTGCAGGTCACAGGAAATACAGCTGCATTGCTTGGAGTTTCCTAAATTCTTTAGAAGGATCTCCTGGGAATAAAGGCTCTTATTGCTCCTTTTCTTAATGTTTTTTTTTTCTTCTATCTGCTAATAATCTTGGCTTCTTGTTCATGGTTTTCTCCCTTTTTAAAAATACTTTAAAAAAGGAAACAATGGTTTCTTTTTTTTCCTTTCTGAATTGAGTTTGCTATGGTATCTGTAGGGCAAATAAATCTCCTTTTTGCTTCTTCCTGGCGTAAGAATACCTTTCATTTGAGAGAAAATATAAATCTAAAATAACAAAAATTATAGTTTGACCTTTATTAGTTAGGAAAATAGTGATGTAGTGAAATGGTTAGTGGAAGGACCAGTGAGACGGATCATATGGGCTCTGCTTTCCAGAAAGCCCCACACTTTGCCGAAATCGGTTCTTAGACATCGTAGCTATAGTGCCCCATGATGCTTTAAGTTTGCACTTATATAGGCATTCACCTGGATGATCAGCCCCATCAAATTTAGACCAAGCAAAGCCAGAGGGATGACTGGCGAGGGCTTGCAGCAGGCCTCCCTGCTGCCCCGTCTGGCCTGGAGCAATCTCACCCCACCGGAGCTGGCAGACACCCATGGAGCTGCTTGCGAGAGGTGCCTGCCTGCTGCACAGCCTTTCTGCCTCCCTGGCTGAGCAGGCTGGAGCAGGAGAGTGGGAGGATGGCCGTGCAGACGGGAGAGCCTCTCCCACCAGCCCAGGTTAGCGGCAGCCTTCTCAGGGAGGGCTTGCAGGTGGTCATGTGGCCCCTCTCACTTCCTTCGGTCTTCCTCCTTTTCCTACCCCACCCTGCCCCCTCAGACCATCTTGGGGTTAATTGCAGCTGTTTAGGGGAGCAAACGTCTCCAGCTCCTGAATCAGTGGTACGCTTATGTCTGGATTGTTCTCTGTTGGGGTTCATGACTAGACTGCATCTTCACAACTGACTATAAAGGATCTGTGACCAACATGAAAGGACTCAGAAAAATTCAAAATCGTTTTAGCCCTACCCTGGCACTTTCTCCCTCTGCTTTCGTAATGTGCAAGTATAAGCGTCAGAACTTGGCTCTCTGTAACGAATCCAGCCTTGGCACGTGGAGGTGGACATTTAGGCGGTGCTCCATTAAGTCAGTACTACAACACTGTAAAAAGTGTCCTTTGAATCAAAACAGTCTGTGTTTAGGCAGAGAAGATACCGGTGTTAGCCTGGGTTAGAAAACTCTCCTGTTGATCTTGTTCAAGGCTCTCTTACTTTCTTGACTTTACAGCGCTGTTGGGTCATGCCTTATTTTGTCTCTTCAGTTTGTATGGTTGCCATATGGGGAAATCCCACCTGCAATCCTCAAACTGCTGCAAATCTGATGGAAAACGTTGTTGTAAAGTGCTCTACTTAAGCAAGGAGACACTGAGGATTGATTACGTGAAGTTCAGCCTTCAAAACCATTTTCCAGACCCTCGTGTATTTGGTTTTTGGGTTTGTCTGTACTAGTAAAGCTTATTTTTAACTCTGTATCAGCATCCTTGTACAGAGGCTCGAAGATTACCTGTGCATTATTAGAGCCGACTGTTAGATTTGCATAGTCTTAACAATGTTACAACGTGCAATTTTAATTAAAAGCAGTAGAGCCCTTGGATAGGAAGTCAAAACGTTAATTGTTAATACAGTACAATTAAATTTCTCAGTACCTAGCTAGCAAGTACACAAAACTCACTGCAGTATGGAAAGACTGTTTGGAAACACAGAAGCGTAGAGGTGCGTAGAAGAAGGTTTTTGCAAACACCAACTGTCTGAATTGTTCTACTCTTAAAAAAAAAAATAAAGAATTCTCCCTTTTGTCTTAAATACTGCTGTTTTTGCTGTTCAGACTTTGTAACTACAGCCTATTCCTTTGCTTGGGCTGAATGATTTTAAACAGCTAAAGCAATGAGGCTTGCATGCTGTGAGGTGCTGCAAGCCTGTGTTCGGTTTCCTTCCTTGGTGAGCATTTACAAAAATTTTGAGGTCTCAGTCAAGAATTACAGGGAAGGCTGGATACAGATCTATATTCTCTATTTTAGACTCGCTTGTAGGGAGTGGTAGTCAGTGCAGGACAGTGGTTATTTCAGCAGTGACCTTTTGTTGGGCAATAAATATTCTGGATGCTGAAAATGTTGAAAAAACTATAGTGAGATTGGCCTCTAAAGTTTGTGTTGCATGCACAGGGCCATAGTCTTAGCACAGAGTAATAGCTCTGGGTTTAGGCTCTCTTTTCTTGCTTTCCCTGAGGGAAGCCTGACACAATATGGTAAAGAGATGTGGTGGAGCCCCCAAATGAGTTGGCAGCAGAGCCTCGAACTTGAAGTCAGAAGCCTGTGGTTTGCCAGACCACACTGTAGCGTAATTACCAGATAGCATTGCTGTGACTCTGGGGGCAAAGTGAGCCAGGGCAGACCGAGATTTGCATCGCTATCCTGCTGCATGTGGTATGGGTGTCTGTTGTGCTGTCCTTTCCTGTGCTTGTTTTACATGGATGTGATTCTTTTTGGGTATTGGATAAACTCTATTTACCCTGCTCTGAGTGGAGAGTTGAATTCTTCAGTGCTCTCTGGGCTTTTTTTTTTTTTTTAAGGAAGGAAGTTCGTGGATTTCTTTAGGAAAGAAATGCCAAGTGAACTCAAAGATGTAAAGCTTCCTAAATTACTCATCTTTTCCACACAAAACTTGATGAAACATTGCATTTCTCTGAGACGTTTTCTAATGACCCAATGTATCTGGGTTCATACAGAACATCTGAAAGAAACTTTTGGAAAGTAGAGCCATGGAATAAATGGCAAATGAAATCACTTTACAGCTCTGTCTCCTTTGTATTACCAGGGGAAGAGGAGAGCAATTACTTCTTGGCATATTAGGCTGCATGAAGGAATTCTACGTAAAGATTATAACAACTGTCCTGATGAGTAAGAATTGGTGATGCAAGCAGGATGGGGAAGTGCATTATTGCCAGCTGCATTGCTGCCATGTGTGTGAGGATTACTGTGGTTTAATGAGCTCAGCAGGACCTGTGGTTAGCTGTTTTAGTAATTTCATCTTGCAGCAGGTGATCTCTCAGCTGTCAGCTCCCCAGCTTGCATAAAGAAGGGGGAAAAAATCCTGAATTAAAAAAAGAACATGGTGTTGCGTGTTGGCAGCCCTGTGCTTCAGATGCATTTCTCTGCAGAAGAGAGCTAGCCGGCTTCTCCATGCAGCAGGCTGTTCAGCGTTGCACACACAGCTCATACAAACTCTTCCCAGCCTGCCTGTCTTTTCTCTGCACTTCATTTCTCATGCTCTTCTGGTTCATCTTGATCACCCTCTGTAGAGCATTGCCTTTATCCTATCTGATGCTCGTCTTGACTTGCATCCTCTTTGAAATTCAGTGCTCTGCAAGTTTGACATCTGCTAGACCTTGTCTTCTCTGGGGTTAGAGATGTGCTATATCTAAGGGGTTACCTTGACAAGTTGCACAAAAGTAATGGTATGGTTTGCCTTCTCCTGGACTGTTCAATGAGGTGGCCCTCTTGTGCTGGTGGTTATTATGGTGAAATGTTTTCCCCAGTGACAAGCCCCCAGGATGCTGATGGTTCAATGACGGACTTGTTAACTCTGTTTACTGTGCACAAGATGGTAAATAAGGAATGAGTGGGAAGTGAAAGTTGTGTTGGAGCTCAGTAGTTAAGGTTGTTTTGTGGAAATCAAAATAAAATGGCCTTTGCCTCTCTTTGGGGCAGTGCTCCTGTTCCTAATGACAGTCTTAAGAACTGACTGTTCATGATCACAAAAGCACTTAAGGCAGCCACAAGAAAGTACTAGGGTACAAATTCAGAACAACTTACCTGTATTCTTATGCATTCCTTTGTACTGTACCCCATAAACTACAATGTTTTTGCAAGTGATGACTTGCCCTGTGGATAAAACAGGAGCTGTATTTTACTATTTGGTCAAGTATGGGAAGCTATTTTTTCCCCTCTACAAATTTATAGGATTCGCACAGGATATTTCAGGGTAAAAGGAACTGAGGCAGAAACATGCTGTCACCTGAAAGCCTTTGTACCCTGACACCATCACTGAAGTAATCTCTCATTTTGTCTGTGGAGGGGGCTCTAACAAGAGTAAATCACCATGTACGGTAACAGGGGTGGGTTGGTTTGCAGAAGGTGAGAGAAGACGACGGTGAGTTTTTCTGAAAAGACCTTGTCTGCTTCTCCCATCTCCATTGCTTCCACTGTCTCCTCCATGGGACAGCAGCGCATGCTCCTAGCTGTGGGTAAAGGCGACGGACCTAGACTCTTCCAGTGAAAGGCTTAAGTTTCGCCCAGCCGTTCTGCACAGGGAGTGGGGTCTCCCCATGCTCCACAGGGTCCTGAAGGTGGCACTTTCCTCAGTTTATGTGGTAGAAAATAATCAGATTAAGTGACATTGAATTCTTTGCTGTGGCCCAAATTTTACACAGCAGTTAAAAATCTGTTTTGTGAAATTACTGGATTCTAGGAATATCCTTATGTAGGATGTTTAATAGAGACATCCTTATGTAGGATTTATGCGGCTTCTAATATTATTTGTCCCCGATGGAAAAGATAACTATTACGTGATTTTTAAATAGAGATACAACGCAAGACGTACTTAATGGTGCACTTGTTTGCCCTTGGCATCTTGTAAGTAGTTCTTTCACATCTGACTTTCGTTTTGGAGTCTAGGCAAAGTTTCCCTCCTTCCTTAAAAAAAAAAACCAAACAACAGTCCTTCCACAAAACAAACCAACTAACCAATTAAATGTGAAATATTTATTTATTCATATTTCATGTGAAATATGAAACTAGCTTTCACTGAACTAGTTTCTGCTTGCCTGCTGTGGTGGTTAGGTCTGCTTGTTCTTCCATGAGAGTGAAAACTGGGTGCATGAAGTTTGGAGAGTTAATAGGACCAAGTTGAATGGAAAGCTCATAGGTGAAGATACTGCTTTCTGGGGTCAGATAATCCCCACCCATCTCTGTTTCAGGCTCTGCTCTGATGCGTTTGTTGGTCATAATTCACTGTAATTTAAGGCTTATTGTTTTTGTTGGATGCCTTTATTTTTATGCTTAGACTCTGACTTGTTCCCAGCCCCAGTGTTTCAAAGCTCTGTTCCATAAACCTTGCCACCTTGCTCTTGACACACTGCTCAGAGCCCTGGGCTATAGATGCCAGCGCCCTGCTATTAATAAGAGGAACCAGACTATCGCAGCTGGAGAGAGATCATCTCATCACTGGACAGAGATCCAGTGCTCCTGACAGGATGAGCTGCTTCTCTATGCTGCCATCAGGACATGTGTTGCTCTTGACCTGGGGTGCTTGCTGCAGCGGTGGAGGTGTTCGGGCTGTTGTGGCCATCCAGCCCTGCTTCCTGCAGAGGAAGGCCTCAGTCTGCAGGCTGGATAAAGTGCCCTCTGACAAATGGGCTGCCATGGTTTGCATATCAAGACCATGAAGAGCGTGGGAGGAAGCCGATGCTGGTGACTTCTTAAATTGTTGTGTAATCGGTCTGAACTTGAAGTGGTGGTCTAGAAGGGGAAAATGATTTTGCATCTCATTGTTTATCCCCTGAGTCTTGTGCTCTGCCTGCATCTTTTCTGTGTCTTGAACTGCATCCTTGGTATTTTCCCTGAGAGAAAAAAACTGTTTTTTCTGTTGTTGCAGGACACTGAGCTCTTTAAAGGAGAGAGACTGAAAGCTAATGAAGTTTTTCCTCTGAGGATAATGCCCTGTAATTGTTAGTGAAAGGGTATTTAATGCAGGTAGCATTATCCTTATTTACTCCTTAAATAAAGTGCTATAATAGGTTGGTTATAAAGAAGATTCTTGAATAAAATCAAACTAAATCAGAAAGGCTTGTGGTGTCACAGGGAGGAGATATTTCATTTTGCTTCCATGGTGCAGAAGTGTTTGTCTCTAAGAACTAAGACAAATAAAACCTCCTGCTGTCTGTCCGCTAGCTGCTAATCGCAGAGAGGGAGTGGGGCGAGCCTCAGTTGCCACCAGTGGCTGTGGGACTTGCTCTGGGTTTGCTCAGTCCTGGCTGGGGGTGGATGCCCATCCTGGCTCTGCAGGGTGCTCCCCTTGCCCATCTGAGTTGCTTGGCACCTCTCAGGGTAGTCATTGTTTCTGCCCCTCAGCCCTCCACTTCTTCTGAAGTAGAGATAATTTGATCATACTTCTCATCCCCTAGTAGCTGTCCAGATTTATGACACTGAGAGCTCCTTGGGCAAAAGCAACCAGCACAGGTTGCAAGTGATCTCGATTTGGCTTGTGAGCTTTTGTTCCCTTTGTGCTTCTTACAGACAGCATTGTTCTGCTGTCTTTCAGTAGTGTCTCTGGGTTCCATTCCCTATTAAGAGCTTTGTGGGATGCGGTGTGCATTTCTCCTTTCCTGGGTTGAAGAGGAAGGTGGCTGCAGTTTTTAAGTGACAGTTCTGGATAGGGATCTTACTTTCTGTTGCAGCTGTGACACGGGTGGATTGAGGTGGGTCTAGCCTGCCCTGGCTCTTTCACAAGCGTGAGCTCGGTTGCTGCTGTGCAGCTCCTGCCTGTCTACCAGCTGAAGGTATGGACCATTTGTGGACGCAGTAGCATCCAGCATTATTTGTGGGTATCTGAAGATGAAACACAGCTTGTAAACAACTAGCGCAGGATGTGATGGGAGAATGATGTGCTGTGATATTTCCAGGGGGTGGAAGGAGGGCAGGGAAGGGACATTATTGTGCTTGTAGTTATGGAGATGGCAAAGAGCACCCACCAACTATCCCTCAGGTAGCAGAGTTGACAAAACCTGCTACCAGAACGATTTTCTTTCCCCTGTGTGCATTGGCCTTCTGTCCACCATGGTCTGTGATCCTTCTCTTTGGACTTCTTAATTTTCTCTGTTCCTTTTCTCCAGATTATCTTTTCCCTCCCTTTTGGCTTGGTCCGTGGTTTCTGTCCAGTGTCTCTCACGCTGACCGCATGGGAGTCAACATGTACACTGGATGCCCACATGCAGATGCTGATGGTGTAGCTGCTGGGCCAAACAAAGCAGGGAATTGTTGACTTCTTGCATCAGTTTGACTTCGTGTGAGGCTAATTTGTATGTATTCTCTACATACTCATTTCTCCCAAAGATGTAAGAATGTGACACCTATGCAGATCTCTTTGCCTTCTGCCAAATGTGGTCAAAATTGACTAGTGAGTTGAAAATTTAATAGGGTGAGGACTGACAAACAATGCTACCCCATAAACTTAATTTCCTTTAGAATCCAGGCCAAAAACAGGTGGTGAGGGTTTTATTCTGCAATCATGTGCTTTAAAACTGTGTGGAACAATGTGATTAGTAGAAATGGTATTTTCAGGATTATTTGCAGTGCATATGAAAACACAACAGCTGAATCCTGTTGTGTGCATGTATATTAGCACGTAACCAACTTATAAGGACTGAAACAAGTGAAGCGTCTGCATGGAGAAATAGCAAAATAAATGTATGAAACTTTTACTTGTGAAGCTGGCAAAGCATCTAGTTATGTGATCTTAATTTCTAGGTTTTTTAACTAAAAGCTTTTGGCTACCTCTTAACATCAACAATGACAACAAAAATAATGTATTTTGTTCCTTTTCCTGTAAAGTGCTTTTGGTTTTTGCTGTTTGTATAGCTTCTACCTCACTTCTCAGCTCTGGAGATGCAGAGTTTGGATGTGTGTGCCTTACTAACAGGACTTTATAAGTTCCTGGTGTTGGAGCTATTTAAGTTACTTCTAGGAATGGCAAACTATTGCTGTGACTGAACTTCAAAGTGAAGGATGCCCATAACAATTCAGGATAATTGAAGAGCGGGCATCTTCTTGGGAAACGTTACGGCAAACCTTATATGTGAGCCTGATCCCTTTTTTAAGGAATGTCTTGTGCTTATTTCTAGTAGAGTTGGGAAGGAAGACAGAAACCAGTGTGTGGCAACACTAGTCAGATTAAGAAGATGAACAACACTGATAAAGCAGCGCCTTTTGCATTTGATGGAGCATGCCAAGTTTGAAGGTGTCCCATAAACTTTCAGCCAAGAAGCACTTGGAGGCTTTTCTTGGCTCTTCTGCACGTGTAGAAGAGTAAGACCAAACTGGTGCTTGTGAGAGAGAAAACACTTCAATAATTTTTTCGTGTTAGTTTAGTGATAGCAGCGTTACAGCCCATTGGGATTATCTCACCCTAAAAAAGCAGTCTCTTCTAACGAAACTCTTGCAGCCTCTTGGCTTCCAGAACCAGGGCTGCTTGAGACACCAACTAGTTATTAGTATTTATACAAGGACAGGAGTGATGCCTGAAGATGGCTATGCACCCCTGTGTGCTCTGGCTTGCCATGTGGTTAGCAAGCTCAGTGGCTTTAGTCACCTTGGTATCAGCAAACTTGACATAACTGTGAAAGAAGCAGAATACTGAAAAGACAAGTATTCAGTGGTATCAGATTAGTGCTATGGAAAATGTCTTCCAGGAGATTGAATTCTCTCATATCCGATTGCACAGAGTTCTTATCACACTGCTTCCATAACATAGGCACTGAGGGCATGAGATCTTCTGTTAAATTCATAAAATAATCCTCCTTGTCTTACAGTCTGCACGCTCCTGTCTGCTTTTTCACAGACGATCAACTGCATAGAATCTGTTGCTTTGGCTTGTAAAATTAAAGCACCAGCTGACAGAAACTGCGTGGCGTAGCGCTCCAGTTCAGGGATGGACTCAGTCAGTGATTAATATAAAGTTAGTCATAGATTAGTCATAAATTTTTTCCTTGCATAAATCTGGTCTAGTTTCACTTAAAATCTGGTTAAGTTAGTGATTTGAAAGCTTTTATTTAAACCTTATGCAGTTTGTTCTTGCTACTGAGCCTATAAGTACTTCATTAAATGATCTTCCTGATGTTACTCTTTTCTGACTCAGGAAATTATTTGTAGTATTTTATTATGCTTCCAGAAAGTGTTTCTTTGCTGTGGCAATTGGCTACGTTGTCTGGATTTTCCATTGCTGGTATGTTCATTCAGTGACATTTGTGCTTGTACATTGTTAGAATGTCCTGTTTTGTGTTAGGAAATACTCTATGAGCTACCAGCTGCGTGGATCACTGGAGTTAATGATGTGGTTAGTTTTGCTCAGGTCCCTTTAGTTTTCACTTGTAGTTTCTGTGTGTACCAGACCCCCCAGTTTTGGATCGAAACTTGGTTTTCAAACTCAAGGCTGGTGCTTATAGGATGGACAAGTACTATTTTGGTTTCAGCTATGGGTGAAGTAATACCCCAAACCGGGCTGGTTTGTTAATGTGGATGCTATGTGTTTTTTGTCTATGTCAAAAGAGCTGCAGACTTCTAGAAACCAAAAATAAAGATAAGGGCTAACGCATCTGTGTTTTACATGTTTGTCTAAGTGCAGCTAGGCTGTCCCATCGTAAATAAGAGATCTGTTACGTGGTCTGCAACAGCTGAAAAATGTGTCCAGGGCCAGGGTGACTTAAATTTGAGAGGGAATGATACTTGGTGTGGATTAGGTGATATATACAAATGTGGGGGAATTATTCAAGCTGTAGCCCTGATTACTTCCACTCAGGTTCAAACCAGCCTATGCCCAAAGGCCTTTTGCAAAGAATTGTACCATTAGCGTACCAAAAAAAAAGACATGCATCAATGACTTTTTCCATGGAAAATCATTATGTTCCCAAATCATCCAGACTATGAGCGTTTCTTCATTGCTTTGCTGCCCACTTTTTCGGGGCGGGGGGGGGGGAGGGGGCTAAATAATGAGATTGCAGAGATGCCTGTGCATGCCTCAACAAGAAGGAGCTGTGCCTGTGTGGGAGCCTTCCTGTACGCTTGAGTGAAGCCATGGCTTGACCAAGCTCCTGCAAGTGCACTGGGCTTTTGGAAAGAGGCATTGTGACCACGGGTGGAGTGTGACTGGAAGAAGCCGAGCACTCATGTTTTGCTCCGGAAAGGGGAGACTGTCAAAAGAGATCATAGCAATCCTACCTTGAGAAAGCAAAGGTGTAAATGGTCCAATTACAAAACATGGTAATCGAGCAGGGCTGGCCCTCTCAGTTGCCATTCTTGGATGATAATTTACCCTTCCAGCTAAAAAACTCTACCCTTTCCCAGAAGTCCAACAAGTCCCAATTTTCACCCAGCGTCTCTGAGTCCCAGACACTTCCCCCAGGGGCTGCCAGCCTTCCTGGCATCCTGATGCAGGTCACAGGGTAAAGCCCCTTGGATCTCTGTGTTCTCTGCCTTGTTCAGCCAGAAGAAATACTAGGGTGAGCGTCACAGTCCATCCTACAGCAATTACTTTTGAAAACAATCTTCAGAGGTGAGGGTGGGCAAGTGAGGTTTCCTTAGCTGTAGGATTAGATGGAGCCAGAGATTTCTGGGGAAGTTCATTAGTAAAAATTAAATTGAGCTTGAGGAAGGAAGGAAGCAGGGGGGGAGGAAGTTTAGACCACTTCCCTAGGAGCCTTTGAAACAAACTGAATCCTTATGGCGACAGTGCACAAGGTAGGGTCTAAGGCAGTTCACTTTTGAGAAGTGCATTTAAGTGTTCCCTTCCTCATTAGATAGCAGGCGGCCATACAGCTTGCCCAAGGTGTGGCCTGTGTGTGTGTAACTGACTGTGTTGAGAAGGAAATGACTAAACTTTCTGTCAAACAACAGTAACAAAGAACATTAGTTTTATGAAAATAGTCATGGTAGAGAGGCTCAGGAATAGCTGTGGTGCTGCTGGTGCACCATGCTGGAAAGAACAGATCAGTCAGAGATCTTCACTCCTCGGCAGTGTGACTCTGCTGTCCTTAAAGATGGCATCAATGGAGGGAGACAGACCTGGCAGGACTGTGAGGGAGCTGAGTTCTGAAAAGCTGCCAGGGCTTTCCTGCACTGGAGAAGACTATGAAGAAATTGGGGCAGGACTGTTAACTGCCTCTGAAGTGGGTGTAAAAAAATGGCTGGCTGGCCAGCCCCACGCAGGTGGGCACAGTGTTAAAATCCCACAGCCTCTGGGCTCTGCATCTCCTTACCCACTGCCTGACTGCTGCCTGTGGGTCCTCGCAGCCCAGGCAGTGGGAATCCCAAAGATTTGTGAATCCCAAAAACTTGTCAATTTGTGAGCCTCGCCTGGCTCAGCTGGAGTTGAGTATTTGGAATGAAGGGGAGAAGTTCCATCTAATTATAGATTTTCCATTTCAGGTCTTGGTATTGCTTTAAGCAGACTTAAAATAACACTGTTAAACTTTTTTTCCCCTAGCTTTGTAGTTTCATACATGACATTCTGCAGTACCCTTTATAGAAACCTCAAATATTTTTTTTTCCCTGCCTACCATGTTTTGCCTCTTTTTCCATCTGACAGATGTTTTTTTCCTGTGTTGCACAGGGCTCAATACATAATTATTCTGTTGCAATAGCCTGAAGTCCCAGTCCTGTGATGGAGCCTGCTTGTGTAGATTCATATGTCCCTGTCATTTGTGTGCTGTGTAATTTTTTTTTCCTGGTGTTTTTGTCCAATCTAGTTTAAAAACTGCTCTGAGAAGCAATGAATGCCCAATCATTTGTGTGCCCTGAGACCATCTATTGTAAATTTTTAGTATAGACCTGAAACTGGAGTCTTTAGTATAGACATAAAATATATAAATTTTTAGTATAGATCTGAAATTGGATTTTTTTTTCGTGCTCATCTCCCAGTCATGCATGGGCTGAATTCGCTCTGTTTTACTTTACACCATCTGAATATTTGCAGTTGGTCTTTGCGCCGTCAGACACGCCAAGACTGACACCAGTCAGTGTGTGTCTCTTTAGCCCTAAATTTTTTTGGGGGCTGATTCTTTGCTTTCTTATGGTGATGTTTGTTTGTGCTAAACGTCTATCAATTTGGCAATATCTGTTCTTACTCTTGGTGTGATTTTTTTGTTCAGAGAGCAGCATCTCAGTGTGCCGGCACGAGTGACCCAGGTGGGGATGCACTGGAGTTGTAACTAGAAGAGTGAGTTACCCATCCACTGAGTGATGAACAGTATCTTTACAGCAGTGTTCTTGGTTTTTTCAATTCTTCTGCCAGCCATATTTCACTGAGCACTCATACATGAGTTACTGATTCTTACTGTCTCTTCTAACGGGAGCTCATGCAATATCCTAGGCTTGGAAGTTTTTTGTTACTGGTCTGAAGTTTTATTCCCCAAACATCTCTTTTGCATTTCAAACTCAAAGTTTACCCAGAAGCTTCTCCCAGAACAATTTTGTCAAGCTTCCCACACCAGATAGCTCTTATTTTGACCACAATCTGTAGATGGGAGTATCCGTGACTAAAACATTCTGTCAGACCACAGTAACAGAGAACATCTTTGATTTACCAAAATAGTCACGGTAAAGAGACTCAGGAATAGCTGTTGGGAGCGAGCTGTAGGGTTAGTTCAGTGCTATGAACTGCTCTGACTTCCACTAGCTTTTCTTTGTGCTCTGATAAACGTTCAACATCATGGGGTGCTTGGTTGGGATTTTTGGAGTTTGCAATAGTGAGAAGGAAGCCTTTGCAAGGCATCATTCACCTTCTTCATTTTGTTTTATACATGTGTGATCAGCTGGGGAGGTGGAGGGCAAGCACAGGCCAACTGTGTAATGTAGAAATATCGAGAGATAATGTTGCTGGAAGTTATTTGGAATAAACAAGCTCATTTCCCCTTTGTGCATCAGCTGTCATCCTTTAATCTCTTCATATTGGCTTTTTTTAATGCTTTTATGTACATCATCTGCTGTGCTTCCTGTATCCTGTGTCACTTGATGATAAAGTTTTATAAGATACCACTGTTAAGTTGCTTCAGACTTTGTAGTGATTAATTAAATTCTTTGTTTCTTTCTCTCCAGTGTCAGAAGTTTTTATGGGTCAGTGGTACTGGCTCAAGAGTGACGGTGGTCTGGTCCCCTGGGTGAGTAGTCTAACCCACCACATTGGTGGTGTCTCTAATTATCTACATATCTGCTGGTTTTTTTGATTGATACCTTACACAACAGCTCCTTTAGGCTTTTATTTCAAATGTCATTAAAATGATGTTGTATACAGCTTCCAGCAGGAGCTGTAGAAGAATGTCATGCTGCTTCTGCTTGCATAGGCACCCATTTATTTGGTATCTTTTAAAGGATCACTTAACATCTGAACAGCTGTTTAGATTCAGGGAGGCTTTCCGCGTTTTAAAGACAGTGCCTTTGGAGTTAATATATGGACTGTGGCAGAGTAATGTAAAACATTTTGATTATCCAAGAAATAAAACTGAAGTGACCACTGGCGCTGTTCTGCAAGGCCCACTGGGCTTGCCATGCCTGCGTGGTGCATCCGTGCTGTGCGTGTGCAGTTAATCTGACTCAGCAGGTCTGTGGCAGTGTGCAGAGAAACTGCCAAGAGCTTTCAGATTACTGGGGCAAGTTTATGTGAGAATGCATGCAACAAAATAGACTATCTGTTGCATTACCCCATGGAAATGGCCTAGTTTAGTTGACTTCCAAGGAGCAGCATTTTGCATTCAGTCTAGACTGATTTGATCCAAGTAGCCTAGTGCATGTCAGAGCTGTCGGTCTTGTCTTGGGAACAGATATGTCTCATCTACTTTGTTTTGGATATTACAGTATGATTTAGCATGACTTGGCATCCTAAATTCCAACTGGCTCTTCACGTGGAGAGCTGGGTCGAGTCGCTGCATCTGCATTTCAGCCATGCACCCCATGGCTAGGATGTGCTCACTCCGAGACACCACCAGTGGGGTCCCTGCTGCTTGCTGGGTGCTCCTGGCTGATGTGTTTTTTCTGCTTGCCACGACCCATGTCTACTAGTATGCTGCATCCTTTGTTTTGGCTTGCTGCCCTCCAACTGCTCTTGTCTCTGAACGCCTCATCCTTGTCTTATCACTGGATGATGAGCATGGTATTTGTTTGTACTGTCCTCTCTGAGGTGGTGTGTGTTAGCCTGCTGGAGAAGCAAGCATACCTCCATTCCTGTGATGCATCTACATAAGGCTCTGATCACTTGTCCAGTGCCCCTGAAAGTCTACCTATGTTAGCGGTCAGCTTCTGTCCCACTTCTGTCCCCCTTATTCTCAACTGCTGTCTTCAGACTTCATAAGGCTGTCTCCCCACTCCAGCTAGGACTTGTTGCCTTTTTGTCTATGCTTTCTGTGGTGGATGGGTTGGATTGCCCTCCTGTTCCCCTGCACACCATGTGTGGCTGGTTCCCATACACCCTGATGTTCCCTGCGCTGCCCTGGGGCCAGCTGATATGGTCAGTGGTGGCTGCTGGTCCTCACAGTGTTTAATGGCCTGTGACGCAAGGGGGGAGCTTGCCTTGCACCTACAGGTTTGCTAACAGACATTGGGCTTTGGAAAGGGCAGCAAGGACCTCCTCTGCTGTCTGGGACCACTGGTGTGCTGCCACTGAGGGCTTGGTGCTCTGCTGGCTTTGGTCATTGCTGCTGCCTAGTGCTGTCCTGCATCCCTAGCTGCGCTGCAGGCCCACAGTATGCAAGGACCAGTGTCTCATTTGAAATGTTATTTCCTTTCTTTCACTCCCTTTCCCTCTCCATAGCCTTTGGAGTGCCTCTTCTTGGATCTCTGACTGTTCCCACAGTAAATCACTGTGTGTGAGCTCTCTCTGGGATTCACAGGCTGCCCGGGGTCCCACACTGAACCTGGAAAGAGGTGGGGGGTGTTCCCTGTTTGTCAGGAACCCTAAATTCCAGTGTCAAATATTTTTATTCCCAGTGGTTTTTAATCAGAGGTCTGCTGGCTCCAGAAGCAGTTATCATTTATTGTCTCCCATCCTGGTCACATTTCTTCAGTTTTATTGCTGCTTATCAGAGTTGCTGGAATTTGAGTCGGTCATGGCTGTAAAAACATTGTTAAAAGTCCGATGTTGGCTGGCAGCCATGACCTGCTGGATGTGTGTTTGGAGACTTTCAGTCTGCTGGCATCACCATGCAAATGTCTTGCCTTTGCTGGAAGTCTCTATCTCTTTGCTCTCTAGGTGCTGTGCTGGTTTCCCGTCCCCAGGAGCAGCAGAAGTTTAGGGATCTAAATCTGCTTTGTTTTGCCTGTCACTTGTGCTGTTGCTCCTCAGAAGGGTTGTGTGTCCATGCCCATCCATCCCAGGCTGTAGTAGCAAGTGCTCAGTTCTCCTTTCTCCTTTCCTGTAGCTCCAGTACTGGCATGTTTCTGGTATTTGGAGGCATGCTGTTTGAGTTAGACCCCTTGCCCTCAACAATTGGTCCAGAAGGCTGGAGCTGATTTCTGCAGCTGCTGCTTGCTTTCACCATTAAATGTGTCAGCCTTTCCGGACAAGATGGCAAGAAATCCCAATGCCTGACTCAGCATTGACAGGAGCAGTGGGCTGTGTTTCAGGGTGCTATCTGCTTCTCCTGGCCAGGGGGAGGAACATGGGCTTTCTCGTTGTGTTGCCCCAAGTTTAGCCCAGATGTCTGAGCTCCAGTCTCACCACACAAAATATGCTGATGTGTTTCAAGTGATGTTTCTGTGTCTCTGCCTCCTGCCTCTATTTAGCTGTAGAAGCACGGATTCCCATCCCGTTGTTCCTTCCCTAGCAAGCACCATGTTAAATATGGTGCTGAAAGTCCAGCCATGGCCCACACTAAGGCAGCGTGTATAAATAATCCAGAAAAGCTAAATAAGGCTTTTAAAATAAGCCTTAGCAGAGCGAGCCACTTTAGTGTGGTGCCATGAAGACACAGAAACTCAGCTATGTCCATGTAGCTAGATTCAATCATACTTCCTGTGGCTGCTGTTCGTTCTTAGCAAATTCCATGCAGATTTTCAGGTACTTCTTCACCTCACTCCATCAGTTCTTGGGACTGCTTTGAGTTAAAGTCTGCACTTGGTGATGGCAAATTGCCTGGGTGTCCAAAACTGAAATGGAGCATGCACATGCAGCACTGAAATACCACGTGTCCAGTCCACCCTGTTACAGTGCCTGTGTGCAAAAGACAGAAATTAGTATTTTGGGTTTTTTTGTTTTTTTCCCCAGTGTCACACTGAATATAGAAGGGAAAGAATTACAAGGCTGCTTCTCTGTGCGTCTCATTATTGTGTTTGTTAGCACTTGCTAACTTGTCCTGCAGGGTCCAGCCCACACACAGCATTTCTTGGGCTTTTAATAGTTGTGCTCAACTGAAATGTGCTCAAAATAGTAATAATTTAAAACATTTCCCCAGACCCTGTGGCTACTCTGCATGTTTATGGAAGTTGTACCACTGGCCGTGGTTGGGGCGCCGGGGGTTCCTGGGCCACCCCCAGCCCTGTTGCTGCCTGGCTGCTGGAGCAGAGGCATTGTGGTGTGCATGCCGGGGCAGGCGTGAGGAAGAGCCCATGGGGCCCGGGCAGGGAAGTGGTGCACGTGTGGGGCATGGAACAGCTCACACTGCTGCAGCTTTAGGGTGTGTAGGGTGGGGGTATTGCCTTCATGTTGACGTTACCCAAGACTGCTGCACAGCAACGGGTCTAGTGCAAGGTAAGATTCCTCATTTTTAGGTAACGTGGTGCCTTCCTCTTGCACAGACCTCCCCTTGCCATAAGCCAGTATGTTTGTATTAGGGCATTAAATGACATGGGGATACTGATCAGAGGTCAGTTTTGATCTGATTTGCTGCTGGATTTTGTAAGAGTTAAAACCACCAACCTATTTATTTATTTTTTAAGTTAACATTTCTCTTGTGTGAATGACACCCCATCCCATGTAATCCTGTCAGCTGAGCCATGATCCTCGGACTGGAGGCGATGGGGAAGGAGAGTGCTGCCCTGGCAGGTGGTGGTGGGGATGGAAGGAGGCAGGATTTTTCTCGTTTTTTTCCTCCCTCTCTTCTGAGAGGCTGCTTGCAGAAAGCGGTGTGTTATTATGCTTTTGTTCTTCACATTTTATGTGATGTGTTTTGGGTAATGTTAATATAACTTAACGTTATGCTCACCCACAGTACTAATGGTGGCTCTCTAATATACATAAATCTCTGCAGAGAGAGGAGTTGTATTTATCTGTAAATAGTTAGCATACTGCCCTGTTTATCTAGCATGTGACCTCTCTGTTGCACACTGCCTCCCTCCCATATGGCCCTTTTTATTTAATTGACTTTTCCAATCCTGACAGTTGCTTTATATTTAGAAAACATAAATTCATCCCCCACGAAGCTTTCAAATCTGATTAATTTTTTTTCCCTTAGTTCTTTGAGAAATTCTTTTTGTTCTCTTCAAGCTTGAGAATGTACATTTCCCCTGTTTATTTAGACAAGCTTATTTTGTCTGCAGAAACCTGGTTGTATGATATGCTTCTTTTCTTGCATTTATAATCCTGTGAGGTTTATGTATTGGGAATAATCTTTGTGACCTGGAAGAAGATTGTCCAATCTGTTTTAAGATGTCCCACTTTCTGAGTATTGCATCTCATTAGGAATACAGTTGGCTGTTTGCATGGCTTTTTTCTTCCTCTATATAGCTTGGGGGAGAAAATATATCATTTCATCATCTAGTAATAATGCTTGGCACTTTGTTTGCATCTTCAAAGAACTATACGGCTATAAATTGAATAATTTCTGTAACAGTGTGTAGTAGTTTCTTGTTCCCTTTCCCCATCTGTAAAATGGGGCACATAACAATGTCAAGTGACCTTAGGCCATGAAAGGAGAAACAAAATCAACTTGAGTTCCCAGCTCCCTGACTTGTACTAGAAGAGAACTACACCTCTTATTCAAACTACAGAAGGGTGGTGGTGGTGGGGAAAGTTTGATTCTGGTTGACAACAAAAGGAAAGCGAGAGCTGTTTATCTTTCATGATCTTGCCTAACCTTTTTAATGATTTAGTTAAATGCATTTGTTGGTAGAGTTTTTTTGGTGTTTGCTTTTAATTACCTTATCTAAGTTACTGATGTGGTTGTCACTTCTCAGTGTGTGGCTGGAGGTAAGCGAGGAATTGTCTGGAGTTTATAAAGGCGAAGCAGCGTGTAAATTGGGTTAGGGTTGTTGGGGAGGGGAGGGTGTCACTCACTGCCGGCTGGGGCATCTCTCTGCTCCTTCCGTCCTCTTCCCCTTCAAACCAGAAGCAGGGGAAACTTTTTCTGTAGTATATGGAAATTTTTTTTCCTCATCTTGTTTTTCATCTGCGACTGAGATGGGAAAAGTGAGCCATCCTAAATGGGGACTGTGTTAACACATGGCATATATAGAAACTAATTCTTTTTGTCTCATCTACCACATGCCACGCTAGGATTCTTTTTTCACCTCATGGGCTCAGAGCAGTGTCTGGGATTTGCAAAAATAATTTTACACAACTGCACTAGGCTGTAGGGCTTGATTTACAACTGCTTAGTTAACTGACAAGACCTTCAAATGTGTTGCATGCCAAATAGAAAAGGTGAGTGCCACAAATAGTGAACTGCAGAATTGCAAACTCTGTTACAGTGGAAGTCATGGTAACAGTATTGTTGACTGCTTGTTGAAAGTTAGTCAAAACTTCTTTTTTCAGGAATTTTGGCTTTTTCTAAAGGTGCTTTGGAGAACTGGTCAGCGTTAGAACAGTTTAGTCCTCTTGGGGAGGACAGATAATCTGCTTGGTGAAAAGTGGCTTGGTGCAGAGGAGCATGGAAATCACACAAAGAATTTCTTCATCTTTCTTTGGAAAATCCTGTGGCTGCTTCTCCGCCTGTTCTCAGAGGTTCCCTGGCCACCTTCTGGTTGGCTTCAGATGCCTTGTTTGATAAACTTTCTGGTGAAAATCTTGTGTGAGTTAACACAACTTTATTCTGGGCATGCCCTGCTAGTGAAGGTGGTGGAGAAATCAGCTGTCTTCAGCCATGTATGTGCTCTATCTGGGGATGCAAAACTTTGCTGAGCCTTTATTAGGGGATCAAGACTTAACTCCAAGATTATATTTAGATTTCTGTTTTGGACGAGTGGGACAGATATCCTCATGCCTCAGATCAGACCTTCAACGGTGGACAGCAGCGCCAAGGTATCATAGCCAGTATTTTATTTTTTTTTTCTTTTTCTTTGAATCTCTCATGTAGCTGATAGCTTGTTTGTATATGCTCCCTTCCAGTGTTGAGCAGAGCTATCCTGAGCCACGGCACGCTCATGGGGCTCCAGTTTCATCCAGTGTTTCTCATGATACCCAAATTGCTGACTGCTTGTCAGCTGACTCTTTGAGGAGCTGAATGTGGCTTTTCACCATTTGGGATGTTTTTCCCTTGCTGGGCCTGGGGAGCCCTCAGGGCTGGGTTGGGACCTGGACTTTGCAACAGTAAGTGCTGAGCAGCTGGTATGCAGGCTTTCATGCTTTACTTGCAGGGTGCGAGCACTTGTGTGTCTTTGCAGTCTCTCCTTTGTCATCTGACAGCTTCTCTCAGAAGAAACATCAGCAGCTCAGCGTGTGGGGAGCTGCATGTTTGCCTTGGGCTGTTTTGTTGGTGGTTTTTTTTTTTTTTTTAATTTTGTGTTTTGTAGTTTTTTTTGAGGTATTGCAACCAAAAATGGTGAGTGCTTCCAAGAATGTGTTCAGGGTGAATTGCTCAGAACATGCTGATACCCTTACCAAGGATTTTTTTTAATATCCTTTAGTATCTCTGTGTGTTATTTAGGTATTTAAAATTAAGAGAGGGAGGGAGCTGCCTGACTCTTTGGATACTTCTTCCTTCTCCTCTTCCCCCCAGTGCAAATTCACCAAAACTTGGGTAACTTCTCAGCTGTAAGAAGAATTGCATGTCCTTCTGCTTGGCAGAGCCTTGAGAGTTGGATGCTGTGCCTGGCCTTATGTGGCAACTGCTCCTTGGAGCACCATCGCTCCAAGGTCCAACACAGTAGTCACAGGGCTGAAGAGGACTTCCTGCCGTTGCCTGTTTGTGCCTGCAGTTGTGCCAAGCATGAGAACTGAGGGCAGGGTTGTTTGGGATTTTTTTTTTTCCCCCATGCTTCCTCCTAACTGTTTGCAAGCAGCAAAGAGAGGGGAGAAGCTGTCATGTATTACGGAATGATCACAAATCACAAACATCATGGGCACCCAAGAGAGTAAGAAAGTATCAGGAGAAGGAAAAGGGTGGACACCAGCTTGAATGGAAGGAAAGAAGTGTGAGATGGCAGCCAGAAGGTGATGGCAGCCAGAGGGAAACAGGGGGCAGGTACTGTGGTGGGTACCTGTGCCAGTGTGGTTCCCCATGGTGAACTTGATTACTACCCTTCCCCGTTTTATTGGTGTAGCTAGGAAATAGCATTCTGAAATAACATAAGGGAACACGGAGTATTTTTTCATTTTTAAGATCTTAAATTTGCAACTTTCATGTTAAACCTGCCTGCCCAGCTGCCTGTATCCCCACAACCTCACAAGCAAACCTTGCGTGATAGCTGGACTTCTGTTGCCCCCTTTCTTACAGTTTTATTTGTTGTAGTACATCTATAGTAATGTGACTCCAGGATTTAGGGTGGCTTTGGGAAATGGCTAGCATTAGCAGGACAGGTGATGATCTTTGCAAAATTAAGTGGTATGAGTCAATGTTTAAGGGAAACCACCTTGGGATGTGCAGGATGTGCCTTCCCTTGGGACTGTCTGGGGCATCCCTGGGCTGGGAGGTGATGGCCCAGGTGTGCGGATGGCTCTTGCCCAGAAGAGCTTGGACGAGGTCTTTTTTTTGCCTGGGGCATCAAACCCCCATCAGAAAGCACTCAGAACGTTTAAGGTCTTGAATGGAAGACCAGCTGTTGTCATCTTTTCAGCTCTCCTTACAACAAATTGGCCAGTTCTCCTTTAAAGGACCCTTCCAACCTAACACATTCTATGATTCTGTTTCTCCTGTTTTTGAAAGGCTGAGTTGACGCTGACCTGGTTTGACAAGTGATAACCAGGAAGCCTGGCTGTGTTCTCTTTTGTGATTAAAGCTGTAAGCTGGCCCCCTCTGAAGTTAAGAAGGCAGTAGCTTCCAGGTTGAGATATCTGGAAAATATTAAGGAGTAGGTGACAAGGTGTGAAAGGCAAGGGCAGCTCTGAGCAGTGAGACCTCTCCAGAAACCTGCTGGGAGTGGGGACTGGGGATAGACCGATGCTCCGCTGGCAGCAATGGCAGCACGAGTGGTGCTGGTTACAGCTAGAGATGGGCTGAAGCAGGATCTTTGTGTCAGTTTTCCCCCAGCCTTCCATTTGTCTAAAGGAGGCTCAGATCCATACTGCGTAAAACTGATGTTTGTCTCAGCCTGCTTATCTGCTCGCCAGCCCATACACTCACTCCCAGATGTTCTCTTATCTCAAAACCAGAGATGCACCTGAAATTGTCTTTTCAGGAATTGGAAGCTTTTTTTGATAAATCTGTCTGTCTGCAAGTGTTTTCAAGGACATGTCACACTTTTGAAATCCTGGTATTAAAATAATTACCTTTGAAATGAAGGGGGGGGTCATGTGCCCTACATCAGAAATTCCTCTTAGTGCTTATTAATCTGGTATATAAATGTCATGGCTTACGTCCACAGGGTGTTTATATTGAATTTTTAACTGTATCAGTATCTCTTCAGAATAAATGCCATATAATCTGGTTATGAGCAATATTCTTAATTTAGATACCAAAAATAGGACATAGACAAATCTGAGTTACTGTGAGAAAGTAGGAGAGGAAATAGCCTTGCCATATGAGGGGAGATCAAATTCAATTGAATAATGTAGTGTTTAATGTAATGGTAAGACCAAAGAATTCAGTCCGTTTCATTAGGATAATACAATGATTACCGTATTTTCTCTTATCTTTGTTTCTTTTGTGAAGGCCCGATTCTCCTCTGGTATACCTGTACTGAGGTGTTTAAAGAGGGGGTAGGTTGGGAAACACCCTTTCTACTTTTTCCTCCCCCCTGAGCAGTTCAGTGCACACTGATTCGAGGTACAGAAAGCAGGAAGGACTTTGACTTATTCCCCACCACCAGCCCCCTGGTTTAAGGGAGATGAAGTTGTTCCTCAGAGACTTACAGTGAGCAGCACTGATGAGGACAAGGTGTGCATTTGGGGAGCAGAATCATTCTTGCTGGTGGCTGTCATCCAAGAGGTCGGACATCTGAAGCACCTTCCACAAGCCAACCATCCTATGCCTGAGGAGATTCCTTTTCTCATACCGTTAGGAGCTGTTTTTAAACAACAACAATGAAACTAATAATCATACAAGCATCAATAGCTAATAATAACCAGTACCCGATAAACTAACAACAGTAATATTGCAGGCTGTCCCTGCAGGTTGATGACTGAGCGGCCAGCATTTTGCTGGTACCGCCATGAGTGGCAGAGGCTGTTAACTTTTAGCTGAGTTGTTGTCTGTCTTCTGGGCAGGCAGGTGAGCTTTCTCTCAGACTCCAGTTGCTTTGGTGAAGGCGTTCCCCAGCCCATTCCCTTCTGCAGGTGCAGCCTACTCTCCCACCTTCACAGCTCTCTCGTATGACCTCGTTTGCCCTGATTCACTTGAATGTTTTTTGTTTTGTTTTCTGTATGGAGTCAAGCTTATGGGTCACAGTGGTTCTATGTAACCTTAAGTAAATTTTGTGTAGAAATACCGTGGTAAAGAAATTGCTTTTCTGTGTGATGGCGGTGTCACACAGAACCAAAGTGATCTGGAGCAAGATCCATATTGGAAGAGAACATGTCTTTGTTGCAGACTTGATTTGAGTTTTGTAACTTCAGCATTTCCCTTGGGCCCAAATGCCTTCCCTTGGGTGCCCCCCTGCCACCGCCATAGCTGTGCTCTGGTAGCGCCTCTAAGTGGAGAAGGAAGGAAGATTGTGGAAACTTGCTCATGTTCGGTTTGTGACAGAGGTCATCTCTGGCAGCTGATGAACTGAAGTCAGTCAAGATGAGGACAGCTGGTATTTCACTGGGGACCTTGTCACAGAGGGCTGGTATTACTGAAAGCACGCACAGGTTGCACAAAGCTGGCAGGATCTGTATTTTGAGGTCCTGTTTTGGTCACTTAGTCAAACAGGCAGCTGGTGTTAAAATTGTTCCCAGTAGGAGCATGCTTGTCCTCAAATGTGGGCTTATGCAACTTGCTGATCTCAGGCTGGGTGGGTCTTGCTGAAAAGACTCTGTGCCGACAGAGAGACTGTCTCTGTTTCGGGCTGTGGTTCAGCTAGGTTGTCAATCCAATTTAAGAGGACAGACTATAAACACTGTGAAATGCTGAGATGGCGTGAAGCTTCTTTGCTGATAAGGGGCTGTTCAGAATATTTGGAAAGTTCAACTCTGCTGTGGGAGTGAGCAACCAGTCCTGGCTGCACTCACAAGGTTCCGCGCCCGTGGTATTCTGGCTGGTTTGCCCGCTTGGCTTGATGCCAAGCAGTCGAGACTTGATGTGCCCTGGGTGTCGTTCTGCCTGAGGTCCACCAGGCGATGGCAGTGGTAAAGCAGTCGTGGTGGTTCTGCCATCTGGGCAGCAAACAGCCATCTCTGCCCACGTGTGGGCAGAAATTAGGGTTATGTATCCTATCAGGTGCTGCAGCATTGTTGGGAAAAGCGAAACTGAGCTGATGGCAGCTCTGGTCCCCTTTGTCTGTTCCCAGTTCCCGGCACGAGATGAAAATCCAATAGGTGGGGGATGCCACTTTCTGCTACATCTCTGGCTATTTTGGGGAGAACCTTATTGACTGTCAAGGGTTTCAGCCCCAAAATAGTCTGGCAATGGAGCAAAAGCAGCCTGCAGTTGCCAGCTTGCAGGTGCTCACAGGAGCTTCTTTGTGTGTTTGATGCTTTTCCGTCCAGGACCTTGGCACGGATTTCCATTATTGCTGCCTTTCTTTCTTGTTCCTCCCTCTACTTCTGGTGCTTCTCAGTATAACAGTTTGCCACTGTTTATTGTTTCCTTGCGGTTTTGGACACTGTTGGAACTTAACACCTTTGCATCCTGTGAGTAGAGTAGGTAGCCTTGCCCCACTTGTGTATTCCTGCTCCTTTATAGCCTTTTTCGTCATTTCATTTAGGGACTTTCTTTGCAGCTGTGCTCCTATTCACAAGATCTCTGCCAGCTGTGCTGCAGTGCTTTGAGCAGAGAAGTAGGAGGAGTGATGTACACAGGCCAACACAAATGTGGTATTGTGTCCTCTGCATAGTTCCTGCAAGCGCTCGTCTGGATCAGATGCTCGGTGATGTTAAGGTTATGCTTCTGTGTTCAGTGGGGTGTTGTCAACCAGTGATAATCCCCTGTCACTAAAGATAGGGGCAGCACTGCTTTGAGCAACTGAAATAACTACCTGTTGGGAGGGTGGGAAAGAGAAGCCCAACACATTGCTACTTGAGAAGAAATTATTAGTGTGGTCAGTTATGGCAGCAAGAGACTCTGTACGTACACAACAAATAGCACTAATGAACTAGGGCTGTCTCTTAATGCTTCTACTGTCTGATTAGTTTTTAGTGTGTGTTAATTTCTACTACTGCAAAATATGTAGACAGTTCTGAGGTTTGTGTTACTAAGAGTGTGTGTTGTGTATAATTTATAGTGTATTATGACAGCTGTAGAGAATGCTGTGATCCACACCACGGAGCCCTGACTTACGTCTGAGTTGCCATCTCCTGTATTATTTACAAGAAGTTTGGAGCTTTGCTGGTGTTACAACAGGAGAGGAAACGTGTGTAGTCATGTTACTCTCATTAGGCATTTGCATATGGCTCTTGGAGCATAGCACAGCACAAAGTTGCTGGCCTGCAGCCACACCAGCTTCTTGGGGTCTTGGCAGATCTTGCAAGCAAAGGAGCGCCAGGCTGGGTCACAGTTCTTGGACAAGAAACCTCCAAGGAACAGGCTGTTCTTGCAGCGATACTGGAGATGTCCTTGTGGTGCCACATGTATTTTGGCGTGCATGTGCTGGGTGTGTTTCTCTTTTTTTATTGTTACTTGGTATTTTCTTACTTCAGAAGAGCGCTGTACTATTTTCTAGTGTTAATTGGCAATAATACTTAATTCTCTCCCCCATCCTGTGCTCAGTTCTAAATGATTTGCAGATTAATTGCTTGAGATCTGGAGACAGGTATAGTGTTGATTATTTACAAGATAACAATTACTCAGCCACGAGCTGAATGGCCTTAGTACACTAAGAATGGCCATAGTAGCAGTGTGGAGCTGTGATTGAGATTCTGGGATGCTATTTTCATGTGGAGCACCGTCTTTTTCCCTATTGGTGCAAAGTTCCCAAAAGTGGGAAGTTCCCACTGGTGAGAATTTTGCACAGATAGATGAATATGTGCTGTAGTTGGGTAAGCTAACCTGTTAAAGTAGCCATGAAGACCAGAGTAACGGGAATCTCAGCTCAGGTGAGCAACTTTTAACCTAAGCCCTTCAAGACGACTGGTTTAGCTGAGCTGTTTCTTTTGATTTAATGCCCAATTTACTTCATCTTTATGTCTGTCTTCAGTCAGGTTAGGTCTCTTGAGTTTGGCAGTAGGAATTAGGAAAAGAATATATTTTTCACAGCGTAGGCCTATACTTTGAGTTGGTACACTGCTGTGTAGATGTTCAAAATTGCTGTCCCCACCTAAGCTGGAAGTTTCCTGCCTTGGACCGCACTGCTTTAGTACTAGGAGAGCCTTGGGCCAGACTGCCGCAGTGTAGGGTGTTGTGTGAGTACAGCGCAGGTGGTCTCAGCAACCAGGAGCACTGCACAGTACAGCCCGAGGAATGCCTGTGGCATGAGAACTCACCCGTGACCGTGTGGAAAATGTTTCCTCTAGCTGGAAGGAGTATTGCAGCTGTCTGGCCATGGCTTCTCAGTGTTGGTTTCAGGCCTGAAGGAGTCCTCTGTCCCAGAATCTGTGGGTTTCCCTCCTTCATCCTGCAAGCTCCCAGGGCAGCCCTGTTAGCTGGAGCGCTGCCCTCTGGGCACAAGTCGCCTTGCTGGTTACTCACTGTAGGGTCAGTGCTAAATGTTTCCTCCCAATGCCCTAGGCACATGGTTAGATCAGATTGGCTTTGTTACCTATTTACTCAGCAGGCTGCCTTTGGGGCACCTGTTGTTGGGGATGTCCTAGGTACCTTACTCAGACCTGTCTTTTCCCAGTTGAGTACACACTTACGTGCTAAATTGCTTCCCTCCATGGAAGGTCACCTCTTCGATATTGCCCTTGCGTTTCCACTCCTGGGTCCCGTATTTCTGATACCTGGATATCCTCTGGCTCTTTTTCCTCCTGGTTCAGTAGTTAGGCAGTGTAGGCAGCATAAGTGATCTAGTCCGGCCCAAGTATAAGTTGCAAGGGAACACAGACAAAGTCAGTCTTTGAAAGAAACTCCCTGAACGCTGGTAGTATCTTTTCCCAGTGAGACTGCTGCCACAGCCAGAACCTCCTGCAGCATCAACACAGGATGCAGGATTTGTCCCAGGGTCTGTCCTTGGCTGTGCCAAGTTGGAAGAGGCTGACCAGAACTGGGAATTCTCTCCAGCGCTGTGGACAGAGTTGGTATTGCAGCGTAGCAACAGCAAGTAAAAGTTTCTTTTCCTTAAACAATGATGTTTCCATAAATCATAAGCAACTTTTGGCTGAGTAACAATAAAGTAGGTTTGCAGAAGCTTCGAAATGGGCACAAAAATGTCAGAAATGTGACTGAACATCAGCACTTGTTTCACTGATAACTGAGGCTTGGTTTAGGAAAATGGGATGCCAGTTAAGTAGTTGTCTTGTTCATGTTATTTTCCCAAGTCTTTTCTTACACACTATAATGCGACGCAGGGAATTAAACTACTTTTTTGAAGGCTTTTAATTAGTACTGATTCAGGTCTTGCAGTCTGTAAAATACAGCACATCACACTACTTCATCTTGGATAGCGCTCCACTTTTTTTTAAAGACAATTTAAATAGAACATTATGGGGGGGGGGGGGGGGGGGGGGGGGGGGGGGGGGGAAGGAAACCAGAGCACAGAAATGGCAATTTAGTATTCTTGACATTTCTCGGAAAGCTGCTTAAGATTACCTCCTTAAAATGGCAGATTTCGCCTGCAAGTTGAGGAGCAGGAACTGATATTTCATTAAAATACTATGAGAAGCCTGAAAGCATTTATTGTCCTTGGGACATTTGCAGGAAACAAGAGCTTGCTATTTGGAACTGTTAAAAGTTTTAACGAAGGGCAAAAAACAAATCCCAAAGGCCAGCTGCATGACTTGGACACCTCTGCTGCCAGAGATCTGGTTGTTACCACACAGAGATGCCTTCCCCCCCGCCCCTTTCTTCTTTTTTCTGAATGTACTTGTGAAACCTTTTGATGTTGAATGTTGATACAGAATGCAGAGAAACTGGAGTGATGATTGGTCTTATACATTGTAAACTATGTGGCCAGATGGACTTTCTTACAAAAGTTTATAAAGAAGCGATGAGAAACGAGGAGACCACAGCTTTCTCAAGGATCTGCCATGCGGACGGTGCTTTTTTAAGGTGTTTTCATTGAATTGAGAGTTATTCTGGATGTTTTCTTTTTCTCTTACCTCACAACATCAAGGAGTTGGGCTTCTGTCAAAGATTCTTTACTTCAGCTTTAAAAAAATGAAGTTGGAAAGGTTGTGAGATTGAAAGATAAGCTGCTGTGTAAGGCCTGTAACAGCAGGAGCAGTTGTGTAGAGTGTTATTGTTCCATTTTTGAAAGCGCTACTTTAGCACTTCTAATAAACTTGTTGCTTTAAATACAAGTTTAATATTGTCTATCTGTAGTTTCCACTCAGATTATATTGCGATGAATCTTACACTCAGAAAATGAGAAGGAAATCCTTCTTACAAATTCCTTACCTTCAGGCGCTTTTTAAGGTAAGGCATTTTCCAATCGGGGGAAATTATTGTTAATGAAATACAACATAATGGCAATATATTTTGTAAGGCTTTAACAGCAGTAATCTTGCACTTAGTCACGTGCAAGTGCTCCTTGTACTTACGTGGATTTCCACAAGCTTCAGCAGGGTTTCCTGTTGGGCTTGTAGCTTATTTACACACAGTATTTATCTTCAGTGATCAAGAAAGCCTGCGTAAGGCAGTTGAAGCGTGTAGTCAATTGCAGGGGCACCTAGCTTATGCAAAATTGAGCGCACAGTTGCAGTAGCTGGTCTTAAAAGTTTGTCCTAGAGGAGTCCTTGTGTTGTAGCATTTAAGCACTTAGAGCTTTCTTGTAGTCTTGCTTTTTGGACTTTGCTAGAAAGCCACTAACAACAGTGTTATTTCAGTAACACAGTATTTCCAAGGTATTTCAGTACTTGCAAAACTGTAGTGCACCGGGAGTGAATACGCTCATGTTGATTGATGCATAGCCATTCATTTGCAAAAATAACAGAGCTTATCAACAAGACCTGAACCTCTGTGAAGTAAAATATCATGATAGTTATGTCTTGCCAGCAAAACCTTGAAGTAGATTAATCCATCTACTTCAGCGTCAAGAGTTTTGTGCTATGAGGAGGGTAGTTACCGTAGTGTTTTTGTAGTGCTGCTGGAAGGGGTGGGTGCAGTAATGGGCCTTTCTGTGATCAGTTCAGCACACCTGTGTTGATCTAGAACTGCCACCATTTCTGTCTGGGGACTGAAGAGGCAACCTTGCATAGCTGCTTAAATGCCTCTGCTGCAGGCTGGTACAGTATAGCGGTAAGCAAATGATGAGCTGTCCCTGAGAGGAGCTGTACTATAACAGGACCCCTGCATGAAGATGTGTGATGATTTACATCCTGAAATAAGCAATGTTTCTTTTCTTAAACAGGGCAGGAGCTATAGGTCTATTGTATATGTAAAGTAAACATTCTTGCCAGTTTGGGATTTACTTTTCCCTTCTTAAGCAGCAGGGTCACTGTAGTTGGGACCTTGGCATCACCAGTGTCTTCTGCAAGCCCATGCTAGCCTGCCTGAGCGCTTTCTTTTCGTTCAGCAGAGTATGAGTAAGATCCTCCTCTAAGGGAGGATCCCATCCTAACTTTAGCCAGGGAAACAAAATCTGCAGTGCTTCAGAGCTAAATATAACCCACAGAAACAGTCCCTCCAGTGATGGCTCAGTAAGCACATGACAGTCAGCCCCAACAAAGGGAAATATAGGGGCAATAGTTTAAAATAGTTATTTTTAGAGATCTATTATATATGAAGCAAGAATCAACCTTTTAAAACTTCTTTAGTGTTTGAGAACAAGTGAGACTTACCTCTTTGAGGTAACTCCTGAGTCTCCATGTGTACCATGAAGGATTTGGCCCCAGATGTTCCCATGGTTTGTGGAGGAAGCTGCTTAGTTTATGGTGACTATGAGAAAATATAATTATTTGTCTACTGCAGTTTATTTAGGGAGGGTTGTTTTTTTTTTTTTTTGACATGGTAATAGAAGACAACTTCTAGGACCTTCTTTTTTCAACTGGTCCAGTGAGGTCCTTGATTGAGGCACAAAGACCTAGTACATCTTGCCAGCCACTCCCTTTGCCTTTCACTGGCAACTTGTACAGTGTTTTGGGAGTCTTGTTGAGTTCTCCCCCTTGCCTCCAAAGAAGACCACTGAAGATGATCAGCTCACGCTTATTAAGCTTCATAAGGGCTTTGACAGTGCCAGTGGACCTTTTGTTTTTCCCATGAATAACCTCCTCCCTCCTGTGGCCTTTATGGACTTGTCACTTCCATTGATCACAAATTCCCTCTTGGTGTCAGCAAGACTGTTTGCATCCTGCAGGCTAAACCTGTGCTGTTCATTGGGACCAGGATCTTCAGCCACAGGTGGGACCGGGGCTGTGCCCTTTTTCTGTTTGACCTTTGATACATGAACTCCTTGTTGGCCAGCTGGTATACTGAAAATTGGTGGATGGTTAATATATACCTTTCTACAAGACTCAGTCTTCCCCCCAGCCCAAAGGCTGGGAAAGTGTGAAACACTTTTAATGTCTGCTTCTTTTAGCATCAGATGTCTAATTTGATTTGTATGTAAGTAGGAAAACTTTGAAGTGTTGTTGAAATACAAAGGGAAAGTACTTCAAAGAAATGTAACATTAAAAGTGTATCTGATCCCTTGAGGTTTTTGAAGTTTTATCTTGAGATTATATACTCAGAGGAACATTTGTATGGAAATACTAAGGGTTATTAATTCATTAAAAACATTATGACTGTTGCTAGTCAGCATGCATTGAACTGTTCTGAACTAATTTTGATTTCACATCATGGCGGGCGAGTAGTTCTTCACCCATCTGTCTGTGTTTCCAATGTCTGTGACGCAGTAAGAAGTTAACGTGGCCTCTGACAAGGGAACCACAGCACAACGCTGCTACAGCATGAGACTTGTTCAGTATTGTGACCCCATGTCCAGCAGAGATCCTTGGATATGGCCAAATAAAACCACATTGCGTTAAGCTGCCAAAACTTCTGATTTTCATTGGTTGCTCTTCTGGACTAGGGCCATGGTGGTTCTTGGGAGGCAATGGGGTGCTGAATTACTGATTTCTAATAAATATCTTGAACTTTGGGAGAGTTCAGGTCTTGGATCTGTGTTTTTTTACAATTGGGCATCCACTCCTGTAAAAACATGCCCAGCTGTGCTGGAGGAGAGGGTTGTTGTTTTTCCTTTTGTCAAACAAGGATTCTGGCATTGACGTTTTTAATTGCAGAAGTTATATTAGCAGTTCCCAGAGCTCAAGAGTGGGTTGGGTGTATGTGCAGGAGGAGCCTAATTAGATGTGTGTAAATCATGGGCTAGGTATAGCTTTAAATCCTAGATGTATTGTTCCGTCCTTGCTATGTTCTGTTACAGTGGGGCTTCCGAAAGTTAGAAAATTATGAAGTTACGCAAGAACTGCTTTTTCCTAATACAACTATGAAACAGCAGTGAGGTTACTTTTGGTCTATGTTATAAAACCAACTTTTAATTAAAATAGTATTAAATTACTTGTATTGTTTTTGAAGCTTTACTTAAATTACGTCTGTAGGTTGAGGGAAGGGATACAGTTAAGCAGCCTAAGCTGTTTTTTTTTTTTTTCTCTATTGCAGACTTAAAAAAAATAGTCAGGTGATCCTGCTTCCCCCATCCACATCCCTTCAATGCCTTACTATATTACATGTCAAATAAGGGGCTTCCTGTGTTCAGACATTCAGGATATTCAGGAACTTCCTTCAGCAGTCATATGGCTCAACAGTATGTTTTTCTTTCTTAATGAAAACTAAGACCCTGGTGGAATTAATTCTCTGTAAGATCTTGAGTTTTGGAGAACTTGGATGTTGCAAGGTGTGTGGTGTAAAACTGGCTTTCCATCAAAGTCTGTAGATCTTACTGGCATATCATAGTTGTTAACTGGCTTAAACGTATTGCAGATGCTTAGTAATGCAGAGGGACAGTTCAGCTCTTGCACAGGACAGTATTTCTACTTTATTGTGGTTGTATGATTTAACCATGCCTAAGTTTGCTTCAGACTCATTGACTTGAATCATGGCACCACTGGCCTGGGCAGCATGGGGTGGTGTGTGCTAACCCATCCACTGCTATCCTGCTGTGTGAGAAAGCTTTGCAGCCCATTGCTTCAGTTAGACTGCTCTGAGTACCCAAACCACCTGGTTTATAGGTATATTTGCACTGTACTGCTGCAACTGGATGGTAAACTTTCTTATACCACTCCTAAAAGTTACTTTATTCTCCATTTTAGTGCATTATAGCCCTTTCTATTAAAGGCAGCCTACTGTTAGTAAGGTCAGTAATAAACCACAGTTTATTGCTATATCTAATGAAACGGGTATTTTGCATTGTTCTATGTAATAAAAAAAATATTGTTTCACACTTAGCAGATCATCTGTAGCAAGTAAACTCAGTCTCAGTAACCTTATTATCCCACAGAAATCTAGGGAGGTTTGTAGCAGCTGGAATTCTGTCCCCAGCTGAGCATCAAACTTGCATTGATGCGAGTATGTCTTAAGTTTCTGACTGCTAAATGTTTCTTCATCTCATGAGCTGCATCTTCATCTGTTGTAAAGCCGGCACTTTCTGCTAATCTTGCTGATGGGGCCATGGGTGGGATATTTCCCCCTCCTACATATGCACGGAGGCTTGGCCACAGGATGGAGAGTAGCTGTTTGCTCCTTTCCATCCCTAGGTCTTTCTCTCTTAGAGGAGAAGAAGGAGAAAGAAGTCACCTTTTCCTCCGCCACCTCCTTTCTTCCCAGCTTCCCTCCTCTTCCTGCTGCAGAAGAAATGGTAGACAGTTAGGGCTGGGACCAGGTTTGTTTCAAGCTCTGTTCTTGCAAAGGTCACAGCTCTGGCTTGATGCTGACCTGTTGCCTGCCTCCACCTTGCTGGTGAAAGCCCTCCTACCCTTCAGTACCACCCGGACCCCAAGACTGTAGCCCTCCAGCCCACCCCAGCATTGTTTCCATTACCCTAGCACTGATATCTTTCTCTTGTGAGCTCCTCTGAGCCCCAGGCACAGCTCAGACCCTGCTTCACTGAGTTTTTTAGCCTTGGGTGGTGCTGGAGGACGAAGGGCACCAGGGCATGAAAACATCTTTCTTCAAGGGATGGTGAGGAAGTGTCAGTCTGATAAGAGGAGGAGAGATTGAGATGAGATGAAGACAATATCTCTATCCTGAAGAACTGACTGTAGGCTTTCATGAAAAAGGACTGGGCAGCAAGAGAGCTGGTTTCTGTGTCCTAGCTGCAAAATTGCCTTAGCACTGAGAGGGGAGGCTGGCCCAAGGGTAGGCAGCCACATGGCTCCCCAGCCAAGCAAAGCCAAGTGTTAGGCGGTGGTGCAGACAGCATATGGCTCCTGAAAGTTGTGCTGTAGTAGTAGGGTTTTTTGGGGGGATTTGTTTGCTTGCTACTCACCAGTGCAGCATTCAGAAGAGAAGAGATGGACCCTTTTCTTGAGCTTAGAATGCACAACTTTTGTCCTTCATCTCTTGGCACTGAAACTTTGGTGTTGAAAAAACAAGACGAAATCAACAACACTGTGCCCCCCGGCTGAAAATAAACAAAAACCTTTGCTTACCATAGCATTACCAAAATCCCTGGTTATCAGACTTGGGCCTGTGTTGTCCTAGGGACTGGAGGTTGTATCCTGGAAAGGGACGTGGAGGACAGAAGCCAGTTGAGAGCAAGTGTGGGAAGGGCAGTGGTGGGAAAAAGCCGTGTCTGTGAGTGCTTCTTCTTCACCCTGGGCTTGAATGAGTGGCTCTGGAGCTGGGCAGCAAACACAGGCTGTGTCCTGGAGGAAGGGGAGGATGCTTCTGAGGGGGATGGGGGAGAACATCCTGGCAGTGCTGATGCTGAGCAAGAGGCCTCTCCTTGTTCTGCAGCTGGGTAATGTATTGCACTGCAGGGTCTTCGTCTGTGGCTACTCTGGCTAGCAATGGGATAGCAAAACACCGAGGTTACTACGTTCGCCTTTGCTTTCTCAGTGATGAGAACAAACATGCATGTTTCAGAATAATGTATTTTGCACATGAACTACTTGGGCCTTTTCAAAGCTGAGAACTAATGCAAGTTTTGAAGTGCATAGTACCTACATATGATATTTCAGGAATCTCAAAGGCAGAACGTCCATTTTTAATAGTGGTTAAAATCATGTGCTGCCTAAAGCAGATTACCTTGATGTAGACTCTCAGATTCCCAAGTGTACTACCTAAATATAAGCTGCAGCGTGAGCTATTGGCAAAAGGCTTTAGTTTAGAAGAAAAGAAAATTAAAAGGTCCATGTGTTTTTGAGATGAGCAAGAGAAAACTAGAATGAAAATTGGCCTACAATTTATTATTTTTCGCTTATTTCCCCTATATTTTTGTCTTTAAAATTCAGTCCTGTTCTAGAACTCAGCCATGTTGAATTTTACCCTGCTTAATTTTTAAAACACCGAGAGAAGAGAGATGGCAAATCATGCTGTATCAGGGGATTGTTAGTCTATCAGTGGTGCAGTGGTGGTACTGGCAACCTCAAGTTCTCATATATCATGAGTCTTTAAAAAATGTAGGTATCCGCACGCACAAAGGGTGTACTTCAGATATCACACTTTTCTTTTACATATTCCTCCTGAAAAGTAAATCTTAAGATAGCAAAATCAGAGGCAGATAGATAGGATGTAATGCTGCGACTTTATATGTGAATTTTCCCCATGTAGCAGTTGATGCTGCAGCATTACAAGGTATTGGCTTTTATGTTGTTTTTTTACAGATATATATGAAAATACTGTTCAAGCTAAATATATTTTATTTTCTTTCTGGGCTTTTGATGGTGGGTGCCGTATACTTTTGCTTTGTGCAGTGCCAGCACTGAAACTGTGGATCTGGAAACTCCTGGACCTGAAGGTCCAAAATTTAAAGCCAAACCCTTTCAAATCTGGAAGTTTGTGAATCTGATCTTTGGATCCATCCCATTAAAAGAAAGCAGCACGAGCTATGAAATCAGATCTAAAGATGAGTCTGTGCTCAGGATTTGGTGGTTCTTAAGGTATTTTGAAGAACTACCTTTTGGACTCTTCCCCACCAGTACCTCTTTTGTTTCATAGCCTGTGTGGCCACAGCGTGTCAATAACGTGTTGCTGGGGAATGTGAGGCATTTCCTTGCTTGCATTAGCAGTCTTGGAGGGAAGAATGAATATGGTAATTGTTTTTCTAATCAGTGGATCCAGGCAAAGCATGTGAGAAAATAACATACTGATTTCTCAGACTCAGTAAGGTGAGTAGTTGAAGGCATTTACTAAATCGCTAACCAGTAAAACATGAACAGCCTGAAGTGAAGTATATCTCTGGGGTCTTTTTGCAAGCCTCCGTTTGACCTTGGATTGCTCGTGAGTAAAGAGTGAAAGTGAGTCTGAAGAGTGTTTGCAGACAGGTATTTGCAGGCAAGGTGCTACTGCTCTGGCTGCCTCTGTGTCATCCAGCAATCACAGAGCTCACTTGTGCATCACAAAACAATATGACCTGTCAACTGCTGTGTTTTTTAAATTTCTTTTAATTACAAAAAAAACCCAAAAAGAGCTGCTGGAGAACAGGGTAGCAGAGATAACCAACTAGAATGATTTCAATACTGCAGACCAAAATAAATGGTTTGTTTTGTAATAGGATATGAATCTAAGCCATAAAACTTGACTCAGAGACTCTGGGTGTTTAATAAGCTGTTTGCTGCGCATGCATCTCTGTCGAAGTATCTGAAGGATGCTTATCTTGTTGAGGCTTAGCTTTTGCATCACAACTAAATTTTAAGGCAAAGTGCAGAATGTGACTAAGCTGGTTGGTAGCAAATGTTGTTGCGTGATTTGAGGTAAGTTTTTCCCAGGTATAAATAATTACATCTTGGAAGGACTTTTGTGCTTTATGCTCTTAAAATACTTTTCTATGGCTTGATGCCTTTAACTCAAGACATTTCTTACATACTGTGGGATAGGCTTTCAGCCTCGGTTTGCTTCCATTCATTTTTATCAGTTAAAGGAAACAAATAATGTTTGCTGTATAATAAAAAAATAATGGAACTCAGGGAACAAAGAAAGGGTCTAAAGTTAGGGAGCAAAGGGACATTTGCTGCTTTTTTTTTTTGTAGTCCTGCGTAATATGAGAACGGTATTGCTTTGACTAGAGTTCAGCCAATTCAAGAAGAAATTTATTTATATATATAAAAATAAATAGACATTATCAGTTTAAGCCTTTGCTGATGTTTGTGTTGCTTTTTATTCATAATAATGTTTATCTTTTTTGTACGGTTGAGCGTTGGGCTCTTGGAAGGTGCTGAGCCTTCAGGCTGGAGGAGCCCTGAGCCTTCAGGCTGGAGGAGCCCTGAGCCTTCAGGCTGGAGGAGCCCTGAGCCTTCAGGCTGGAGGAGCCCTGAGCCTTCAGGCTGGAGGAGCCCTGAGCCTTCAGGCTGGAGGAGCCCTGAGCCTTCAGGCTGGAGGAGCCCTGAGCCTTCAGGCTGGAGGAGCCCTGAGCCTTCAGGCTGGAGGAGCCCTGAGCCTTCAGGCTGGAGGAGCCCTGAGCCTTCAGGCTGGAGGAGCCCTGAGCCTTCAGGCTGGAGGAGCCCTGAGCCTTCAGGCTGGAGGAGCCCTGAGCCTGGTCTCACTAGGCTCCCACTGTGGGGATGGGGCTCCTCATAGCCATCCTCCCGAAATAGACGACCAGCCAGAAGACGTGCCTGGTCTCACCAGGCCTCCTTGCTTTGACCTATGTAGTGGCTGTTCAACCATGGCAGGGCAGGAGAGCACGGGTGCCTTCCAGGAGGAGCTGCCAGAGAGGTGTCCCCATGCCCAGGAGGGATCCGAGCAGAGGGACCTGCCTCCACGCAGGGCCTCTCCTCGGGGAAGGGGGGCAACGTCTGAATTACACAGCTCAAAGCATGTTTGTTACCTAACTAGTTTCCTGTCCCTGCCTCACACTGAGATATTTCTCTACGTTATTCCCATTATGATGTTTCCAGCACTACCAATTTTACTTTCTAAATTTCATTTGTTCTTCTCTTGCAAAACACCAGAGCAGTATATTCAACAGGGATCCATTTTCTTTTTCAGTTTCTTCTTTCAGGCCTGGAACGTATGAAATGGAGTCTTTTTTTTTTTTTTTGTGTTAAAAGAAATGTTAATGACTCCTAGTGTAAATTAGCTGAATATATTTATTATTGAGTGTTAAAATGCTACTGACTGGTGGCACTATAGTTGAGTATCTTCAAAACATTCCATGAGAAATTGCGCCAGAGATTTAGACTGAATTCATTTGAAGCCTATTTTATTTGTGATTGAACTGTATTTTGCAATTAAGTCTCTGTTCGTGTTTCTCCCAGCCAGACAGAAGAAGCACAAATAGAAGTAATAATGTGTCTGAAATGGCATTTATCTTCACGAAATAGAGATCTACCTTGTAAAATTAATTGCTAAGGGATGTGTTGTTTCAGTGTTGTGAGGCAAGACAGACAAATCCAGAAGATGCTTCAGACCTCTCGCAGTTGTCTCATACGTGTACGACCAAGAATGCAGGGACATTAATTTTGACAGCAAGGTGAAATTTGGGGTGGAACAGGTTCTCTCCCTCCACCTTCCCTGTAAAAGATGTCTGCAGTTTGTTAGCTTTTTCATTGTATTTTTGTGTTAGACTGCTCTGGAGTAACAGCCTGCTCTTGGGGGGGGTCCTTTTTTTATTCTCTACACCTCTCAAGAACAAACCCTAATCAAGATTTTTCATTCCTGTGTATCAAAATTTCCTAATTTAAGGAGTGTTATGTATGAATGGGAGACCTGGGAAACTCAAGTCAACCATCTTATTGCATCGTATTATAAAAATAATCTGTAGCCGATGCTTTCTTTCCAAATGCTGAGTGTTTGTAGAGCATGTACACAAAGAGGAAGGCAAGTGGGACCAAAGGCCAGCCCCTGCCCTTCCCCAGAGAGGTTGCACATGGGGCATGGTGTATCCTTTTGGCCTTCGGACGTACTAGCCAGCAGCTGATTCTCCTCAGTTCTGTGAAACTCTGGGTTTTAAAGCACAGTGTGTTTTGCAGGTGGTCACTCAAAATGAGACAACCTCAAAAGAAAGAAAAAAAAAAAAAGGCTTCAAGATGTTGCCTCCAGATGCCTGTCTGTGTGTTGTTTGAACTAGGAAACAGAGGGCCTCTGAGTGGGGAAACTGTAATTTCCTACATATGTAAAATGTTTAAGCACTTTTTTTTTTTTTGAAGTCTGCCATCTTAATTAAATATCTGATTTTGAAATCCATATTCAGGCAGCTTTTGTGTTTGCATCCAGCAGGCTGCAGTTCCCATTCACAAAGCCCCTTGTTTTTTTTTCTAGCTTTCCTTGGATTTTTTCTTTTTTTTTTTTGCAGGGCTGTGTTTTTTTTCTCTGTAAGCCGTTTGGAATACATCTTCACTAGCACTGTAGCCGGAGGGTTTGTATGTCATTCAGAAATAAAAATAAAAAATCTCCACCTACTGAAAACTGAACAGCATAGCCCTAGCAACCGGCTGGTGTGTTCAAACCAGACGAAGGGACATGAAACAAGTAAGACCAAAGAACGTTGTCTCTCTGACGGCCAGGGATGGGGTAGAAATACCAGCCTAGTTATAAGATTAATTGTAATTGATAGTGGAGATAGCTGCGTTTGTATTTTATTTTTTTTTTAATGGTGGATTGTAAATACAGCCTTGATGAAGCGATGCTTGTTCTTGTCGGCATGAGCAAGGTATTCAGCTGGGAGCTCTAAAAGGGGGATCTGCCTCTGTAAAAACACCCCCACCCCCCACCCCCCATCTCATTTTGCACTGATTGTGCATGCAGGAAGGTAAGTGTTGTTGTTTTCTTGGAAAGCAAGAGAAAACTTATTTTAAATGGTCTGTCAGAGAGGGTACTGTCAGTACTTTCCTCCCAGGTGTGTTCTCTATGGCGTTATGCCACGATTTCATGTGTCTCTCTCCTGTGTGCACCTTGGTTTCTCATTCATCTGCCATGTCACAAATCCATCTATGTTAAAATTTTTTTTTTTTTTCCTTTCTGTTTTTATGGATGAAAGGAATTTAGACTGCTTGACATCATCCGAAGTATTAGCTATTCCTTATTTTCCTAAGGAGCTCAATTGCGCTTCTCCAAGATGGATTTCTGTTCATGTTATCTGACTGCATGGTTTTCCTTAGTCACTGCCAACAAAAAAAACCCCAAGGCCTTGAGTTTTCTCTTAGGTTTTAGTTGTAATTAGAACAAAGCCATAAAAAGCAAAGAGTAAAGAAAGGAACATGCATATTGGTGGAGCTCTGCTGTGTTAGTGGTCAGCTGAGGGTCCTCTCAAAGTTTGTGAAGTCAGAGGCAGTCTCAGTGCCCTTCAGCAGGCACAGGGATTAATCTGCTGGGTGTTTCAGTATTGTTCTCTTTCCTATAATCTACAAAGGGCTACTGATTTATGGTTTCTGTCTAATAATTGCGTTTCTTTTACTCCTTCTGCATCTCCCCTTTTTACGTTCTTCCTCCTGCAGTTTGTTGTCTTGTTTTGTTCCATGCAGTTTGGTTCTTTGGTCCGCTGGTGCATGAGGTCTTTGTTTTCCCCCCATGCGCCGGTGATGGTGTGGAAAGAATAAAAGCGATTCTATGCCCTTACTGGGGAAGGATGCCTCCAGTAGTATTTTTCTACCACAGCGGTTTTAGTTCTTGATTGCTGGATGTGATGCACTGTGCTGGGAAGGTGGCCAGAGCAGGATGTGCTGTATCAGGATAGTTTTCAGTGACCACCTTTAGGACCAAATAACCGGGGAAATGGGGTTTTGTTGCATCATCTCCAGCTGTTTGGATGGGGGCTTTTTGTTCTTTTTATTTTACCTCTCCAAGTTTCTCAGCTTGGTCAGACTGCTAACAGATGCTCCATGCGTGGTGAAAGGGTTTTTGGAGATCAGTGTGTTTGCATGGTCTTGCTTCGCTAAATTTTATCTTCAAATTTCTCACTGCTGCTCTCAGCACAGCTTCTTCCTAGCAGTGGAAGAAGCACTGTGCAGACCGAGGTCTCTCCTTCCTTTGAGGTAGGATCTGGTAACAGTGGAGTAAATGCTGGAGGTCTCCTGGATGCTGTTGGTACCTCTGTCTGCCACTGCTACTCCCTTCAGTAGGGCTGTCTTAGGGATTTTTGATAACCATGGACAAAACCCTTGTTTAGGAAAAGCAGGGAGTGCTTTTTTTGGAAACATGAGGGGTGACTGTGCCTGGATGAAGTGCAGGGTTGGTGATTTTTCTGTGCCTATGAGCCATGGCTTTATTGTGTAAATGTAAATCAGCAGTTCCTTGCTCCCAGTTAATGTCTCTCACAGACAGAAGGTGAAGAGCAAGAGGTGCACTGTGAACAAACGTGATGAACACAAACTCTGTTCCTTAGCACATTTTTAGCCTACAGTTTGGCTTTGCCTAGGTGGCCTCCTCAGTACTGTGTTTAATGCTTGATAGTGAGCTGTGCTGAGCTCAATGATGGCTAAAGTGGGAAGGTGCCCCAGGAGGCGCCCATCCCACCCATCCGCTGCCCAAAGCAGTGACGCCCAGGGCAGGCTGCGCTATGCAGGGTCCAGTCAGGCTGTGAGTAGTTCCAAGGATGGAGACTCCAAAAGGCAACTCTTTCCATTGCTTGCCATCCTTGCAGTAAAAAATATTTTTAAAAATTTTTTAAGCCTTTTTTTTTTTTTTTTTAATGCTTAAGTTGGAATTTCCTGTGTTTTAATGTCTTAACTGCCTCTCTTCATGTCACTGGGCACCACTGAGAAGAGTCTGGCTTTGTGTTCTTTACTCCTCCCATGAGGTGTTTATGACATTGAGGGCATTCCTGATTCCCAAACATTAATTGGCTGTTGTGGGTTTGTGGGTGCTTTGTGTTTTTGGTCCTTTTCCACTTAGAGCTTTGAGGAATTGGTGTTTTGCCTGGGACAGCAGCAGCCCTGGGCTTTCTCTGTGTCCTCTTTGCCTTCAGAGGGAAACACACTGCAGATTGTTCACACTCTGCATTCGTAGATACCCATATTTGAGCAGGACTTGATTATCAGAGCTGGGAAATCCTAAAGGAGAAGAAACAAGACTGTCTTCAGTGACAGTGTCACAAGTGAATGTGTTTGTGAAAGCTGCATTTTCTGCTCATGTTTTATCAGGCATAGAGGCACTGGACCAAATGTCTTGTAGGATCTGCATATTATGGCAGGTATTGTACTGGTTGAAGTTTAATATTTACATTGTGTTTAAAATCGAGGTCTTCCTCCTTGAAGGTTGGAACTCTTCAGTTACAATGCTACTGCTTTTTTTTTAAGATTTGCAACACATTAACTTAGAGGTATTTTGACTTTCTAAAGTTCTCTTGTCTTTTCTGACTCTGGCAACTAAACAATAAAGCAACGCATTTGCCAAAAGCGCAGTAGTCTTTGTGCTGTTGATCAAAAGTTACCTTAGGGTTTGGACCTACTTCATGTAATAAAAGTTTTTATGTGGAAGATGAAATGTTTGTTGGCATTTCAAGGATAACATTTCAGCAAAGCTAACTGGCATCCTCCAATAAGAGCTACTTCCCAGCTGAGCCACCACTACAAGGTGGCTTGTAGGAGGGAAAATTCAGGTTATAACATGACTTTCTGGTTTTCTTTGGTTTTTAGTAGACTCTTTTTCAGGACTTACCCCAGAGATACTGTGAACAACTTTCTTAATTGTTTATGTTGGGGCAAATGTCAGCAGTGATGCAGCCTAATAGAAAAGCCAAATGGCAGGGTATGCAAAAAGTTAGACTGAGTTTTCCTTCCTGGTGTTTGTTTAGCTTTGTTCCCTAACCGTATTTATAGCAGAAGTAGTCTCATGTCTCCTAGATTAAAGCCATGGCAATCTGGGCTATTTCGGTGGCTTGTGTGCCACCTTTGTGTGCTCCACCCCAAGTGCTGGGGTGGAGGGGTCAGGTACGCCTCTGGCCTCTGCAACTCCACTTCAACAGAGTACCTAAGCATGTGCTTAACTTGTAGCCCATCGGGATTTCAGTTCTACTAGTTCACCTGGCCAGGCAGCAGGTTCACTTTTCCAGACTCTGCTGGAAATAATCCTCTGGGGACCACTTCTGACTTTCAAAAGTTTGAGGGTGAGATCAGATTGCATCATTATGGCACGATTCTCTGTTAAGCTCAGAGCAGCGTCTTCGGAGGGATAGTCTGTGCATGCATGCTATGTCCAGTGAGTCATGAGCATTTGAGATATCCTGCCTGTAGGCAAGTAGTTGCATGCCTGGGACTTCTGACTGTCAGACATCCACAAATCTTGGGCAAATGGTCAGACTCCTCTTTTTCTATACCACCAGATTCTTCGGGAGGAAAAATACAGCAGGTAGACACATGATTTATTGCTGAGTTGCAGCTTCCTTTTAGCGATAGAAGGCCTGTGTCTTCTGTGCGAGCTTCCCTGAAGTGCCATATGGGATTTCTGAGGTGCTCTATGGGATGCCCCTTCAGTGGCATGGACCTGCAGGCAGAGAAACCACAGACTGACCAACAGTAGGAACTGGATCATCACATTGGTGTTTTGTTTCTTTGATGCGAGTTCATGCTTGGTGGTGAACACCTCAAAGTCTTGTTTTGGTCAGTGAAAGGCCCCAGTCGTCCTGCTGATTCGGTGATGGTGGTGTCTGAATTCAGAGAACATGCAGTGAAGTGAAATTCTCTTTTGCAGATTAAATTGGAAATTTGCGGCTCTGGAGCCAACTCACGCTACCAGTGTACTATTGCTCCTTATGGTGCAGCTGGAGATCGTTTCTGAGAAGAGAAGATGATGAATGATGCAAGTGACATGCTCGCTGCGGCTCTGGAGCAGATGGATGGCATTATAGCAGGTAAACACTTGGGGCATCTTGTTCATTTCGCTGTTTTGGTCCTCCTCTCTCATATTTGGAGGGCAGAGCTTCAGCCTGAGAAGGGAATGTGCTGGCATTTGGTGTCTTCCATTATAGTTTAGAGATTACAAATAAATGGAATGGAGGGATTGCACAGACTCTCACACATAGACACAGCTACGTGGATTGTAGTTTTTCTCCTACCCTCTATCAAAATGCTCCTCAAAGTGGCTGAGTGATGCAGTTCAGCTGGTGCACGCAGGACCATGAAAGCCAAGGACAAGACACATTTCAAACCAGGTTGAGTGTGTTTAAAGAGCTGCTGCAAGGCAAGAAGAGTAAGTTTGCCTGATAGTGGTTACTCTGAACTTCTCTCAACTCTACAGAGTTAAAACGTGAATTGAATTTTCCTTTTTTCACAATTGGAATGCTCTGGGTCCAAACATTTGCTTTGGACTTGCCTTGAACATTTGAGGTTTTTATAAGTACTTGTAAATTGTAAGTGGACCAAGGAGAGGCGTCACAAAATGTACAACCTCTGCTTTTAAGTTGAGTCTGGTGAGTTGGAAAATAATTTAAGTACACAAAACAAGAGGAGCAAAGCAGCAGGAAGCTAATAGTTTAATACTATTCCAGCAGAGCTATGTAAACAGCTACACAAACTGGAAAAATATTCTGCAAGAATAGCCACACAGTTACAAAGTCTTTAATAGTTAAAAATAATTTCCCTTAGGGAAAAAAACCCATCATACAGTGCATGCTTCATTTGAGCAATGACTTTTCTCTGCATATCCTAAAGATATTAAGGACACATAGCAAGAACACATGTAAAGTGGATTCATTTGGATCATAATGATCTTAAAAATACATATAAGCTGTGACTTTAGTAATTTCCATAAGTAGGTGCTGGTGTTTGGATCCAATCCATCTGTCTGTGTTTCCAAGACCCTAAGTTGATTATGGTGGGATGAGGTTTAATATAAAAATAAAATGTGGTATTGGGATGTTTAAGTCACCACAGATTTCATTATTTCATTTACCCATGTGTCTGAACAGACCTATAAAGTAATATAACGAAGGGATATCAACTCTTATGCTGTTGGGGGTATTTTTCTTGCTTTATTTTTTTCAAAGGGAATTAGCAGAATACTTGCATTTTTTGTGGCTTACCAGATGAGATGAATGAAAGTTCGTGGAAGTGCATATATGGCATATCACTGTAGTTTCCAAAAGCTGACAGTACAAGTGATGCTATGTCACAAACACACCTCATTGTGGCGAGGCATTACGGTATTAAGGTCACAAATCAGTGTGCTGAAGTTATAGTTGGAATTAGCTAGGTTGACTTAAATCGACCTTAATCCTGAATTTATAGTTTCCTTCCTTCCTTAATATATAGCAACTTTTAATGTAGGTCAAATGTATGTACTGGGAGTTTATGCAAAGAAGAGATTTTTCTCTTTATTAACGTGCAAATGTCAATGCTACCATATCAAACTGCTGGGTTTAAAATTTATTCTTGTGTAGAAGTGATTTGGTTTTTTTATTTATCTTCATATTTTTCTTTATTCTTTTAAAAATTTCCAGTGCCTTGGAGTAGCATAACATTACTCCTACATGAAAAATGCAAAGCGCGGTTTCCTCGGGACACCATCAGTGTCTGACTTGGGTCGTGTGATCCCTACAGGGTGACTCAAAGCTTTAGCAGAGTGTGTTTCCTCCAAAGGACTTTCCACCTCCAATACATCTCAGGGAGCAGAAGCCCATCCCATGTCTTGAACCTGTGGGCACAGTTGTGGCGTACATGTCCTCTGTCAGATCAGCCCACCTCCTTCCTGCTGGAGCTTCTGTTGACATAGCCCACCAGCAAGGACCAGCCCTTCTCTGAATTGCTGCATGGTGCAGGCAAAATTGAGCGTCAGTGCTGAGTTTACTTCAGATAAATGCCTGCCGGGAGCAAACACTGCCTAGCATTTCTGAGCCTTGCTGTGTGTCTGACCTGCTTACCTCGTGCCTGACCCCGTGCAATTTTGCTCCCTCCAGGTTCAAAGGCGCTGGAATACTCCAATGGTATCTTTGACTGCCAGTCCCCCACTTCCCCCTTCATGGGGGGCCTGCGGGCGCTGCACCTGGTGGAGGACTTGCGGGGCTTGCTGGAGATGATGGAAGCAGACGAGAGAGAGGGGCTGCGCTGCCAGATCCCAGACTCGACAGCAGAGGCTCTGATCGAATGGCTCCAAAGTCAAATGGTACAGTCTTGCCTTGTTTCACCTGCAACACGCTTGTTTTGTGTGTTAGCTAGCCCAGCTCAGGCGGCGGGGCTGTCGTTTATGCAGTTTTAGAGCAGGTTTCAAAGAACAAAAGGGAAGATATTTTGTTTTGGAGGTGCTTCTGTGGGGCCTCAGAAAAGCTGTAGATACATACACTTCATACCTTGTGCAGTGGGTTGACCTGTGCTTTTTTTTGATGTACCAGCATGTCTCATCTTAGGGAGCAAAAAATGTTCGGTAATTGGAGTTTCATCTCAGGGGGTTGGGTAAGACATTTTTATAGGAATCAGATGCTTAAATGGGGGGGAGAAAGCTGTTTTCAATACGAAATTTTCACTAAAAAGCATTTTTTGGCAGCATATTTTCTACAGGGACCAGTGACGTTACTAGCCTTCCTTACCTGGTTTATAACAGAAGTGAGTGGTATAAGCTCAGCATCCCTTTAACTTGGAAATCAAACTAAATTTTTATTTTCTGTGTTTGTGAATCTACCAGGTTTTGTCACCCTTGCTTTAAAAATACACCAAATAATACCTGATGAGACTGTTCTTTCCCCAAACCTCCATTTTCAAAAAAAGTAAAATACTGCTCAGGTGGAGGCTACCTGAAGACTATGCTGGGAAATAAAATGTTGTGCTTATCACAAGGTGAATTACACAGTTTTCAAAGGACCCACTGGTTTTGCCTCCAGGTGCCCTGTGACTTCCTAGCAGGGCCAAATAGGGATCCTTGTGCTTGTGGTCTGTGGCTGGGTTTGCGCTGTGGTGTGGGCGTGTACAGGTTTTGGGGAAGCATCAGCAGTGGAAGTCAAGACTTATTTCTAGAGACTGTGCTTCAGGGTTTAAGTCAGCCCGTAGCTGTAACAACGACAGCAGCAGCGGGTGCGGGCTTCTGCAGATTTTTCCAAATCTGTATTACAGCAGTGTCTGGGTCCTGCTGTCTCATACACTTGGTGTTGGCCAAGGTAACACTGTGCTGCTGAAATGGGAATGCCAGATCTGATGAAAGCTGGGACTGGTGCAGGACAGGCCACCATGGTGTCTCTGCGTTGCACCTGATGCATTGCTGCTGTTGTGACGGCAGCCACTGTCGCCTGTTCCCTTCCCAAGATGGGCATCACACCCCCTCAGAAAGGGTTCAGTCACCCTGGAACCATGGCTGATCTTGCAAAAAAGCGTTTTTATCTTGATACACAGATTTATTTTGGTGCTCAGTTGCAGCATGGGATGCCGCAGCCCTGAGTGTCAGGTGCAGGACTGTGTGTATCCAACCTGTGGCTGGGGAGCACTGGCTAGGTGTGGGGCTGGGTGACTGGCTGTGCCATCCTGCGGCACGTGGGACATGCCTGGCGCTGCGGGAAGAGATGGGGACCTGGGCTCACTTCTGTGGCTCTTGCATAACGTTTTGAGGGCAGAGCTTGCTTTTCTTTTTTCCTTGGCTTTGAACTACTCATTTGTTAATGTCTGAAACTTAATGAAGCACATGGGAGGTTTCCCACTGCCTCCAATGGGATTTGGATCTCGCCCCTGCTGTCAAAGCGTGGCAGCCAGTGCTTAGATCAGGAGAGGGAAATGGGAGTGATGTTTAAGCCAGATCTTTAAAAGATGCAGAGTTCCTGCTAACATCAGCATTTCCTGCTTGCTTAACGTACAGCAGTGAACATCGCTGTAACTAGTCTCTGCTCTGCGTGGAGCCGAAATTGAGGGACATAACAGGTGTCATGCAAGTATGGCCTTTATAAATAAAAAAATGTTCATATGACAAATAAACAGCCTCAGAAAATTAACTGCTCCCCATGATGTGCAATAAGTAGTCCCCACTTAGTGATGCTGATCCCACCACGTGTTATTCTGGAGTAAAAAGGCCCAGCAGCGTGGCTGGAGGCTGCAGCGTCTGTTGAGATTAATGAGGTGAAGGCCAGTCATTTCCCCTTGCAATGGCAAATGTGTGATTTAGGCACGCCTGGCTGTCAGGATCTGGAACCAGGTCCTTCGGACCTGCATGATGTGGATCATTGCCTGGCAATGAGACAGTAATGATTTTCATTGCAGCGATGGGCTGAATCTGGAAGAGGAAAGACTCTGTTGTGCCATTCAGCTTAGTGCCTCCCAAGCACTGGAAAAGATGTGCAGGGGTTGCATGTACAAAAGATTGCAGAAAATAGCTATTCCATCTCTTCTGCCCCTCAGTTTGCCTCAAGTTATTCCCCCTGTACTCTCTGGCATCCTTAAAGCCCCTAGTAGGAAAGCCTGAACGTTACACTTTGTAGTGTGCTACAAGCATGGGATTTGCAGGTGTCACCAGTGTCGCCGGTCCCTGTCTGAGCAGGAAGGTGTTACATGAAGTGCCCGGATGATTTGCAGGAAGGCTTTCTGCAGCTATGCCCATCGTTACTAAGGAGGGGAAGATACCTCCTTGCTGTGAAATCGGTTTAATGCTCTACTCATGAAGAAGTCGTATCTACCGGTCTATTCCAAGCTGCTGGGACTGGTGCATGACATCCCATCCGAAGCTGTAAGCAAGTCTCTCATGTCTCAGAGGAAAACAAAAATAGTGTTCACTCTTGCCAAAGAGTGTGTCATAAGAGAAGAATCTGCTCCTGGCCCCTGCAGGGAAACCACTGTTGCCCTGCTTGGGAAAAAGGTCTGACAGCAGTCTCCCAAAGTTGCTCACTTCTGTAAAATGGGGCAGAGCATTCAGTTTTGCCATGCCAGAATTGGCTGCCTCGTGTCCCTGTTCTTCTTCTTAGTGACCGCTTCCTTTTTGCTCTTCTCAGTGAGTTAGAGAAGTCTATGCAAGCACTCAAAAATGGCCAACGAGTTAAAATACCTCATGCTGATTTTTTTTTTTTTAACCAGTGGATGCCAGATGGCCACGTGACACCAGAGCACATGTACAGTGCCTGGACATCTGGCAGAGCTCTTCCAAGAGAATCAATCGGATGGTCCCCATGGGGAGTGCAGAGAAGTTGTACATTCAGCTTTCTGCTGCACAAATGAGCCAGTCTTACTCTAACATGTCATTTCTAGTTGTGTGTCTATAGCTCAAAACTGATCTCTGTGTTGCTGAAACTCTGCATGTGCATGTGCAAATGGAGGGCAGGTGAATGTCATGGTTAAAATTACAAATGAAGCCATTTGTTCAAAGTCTGGAAAGGGGCTGAGGCCTTTTCTAAGCTCAGACATGTTCGGCTGTGTGCTTTCACTGGTGACCAGACCTGAGATCCATAGCCAGATCATGACTATTATGAGACAAAGTTTTGGAGTCTTTTCAGATTTCTCCTGATGAACAGAAATGTTTAATGTATTCTGGTGTGTGCTTTAATAAAACATGTACTGTACTTAGTGAAAGTGGAGCTTGAGTATGGACAGCATATGAGTAGTCTGTAATATTGTCACCAGTAACAAGACCATTTTAAATGAAACACTGCCTTTTGCAAGACCAAGGCAGCCCTGTTGTGTCCAGCTGGAAGTTGATAGATCCATCTCTTAAGAGTAATTCTAAGAAACTGTGCTCCTAGTCATGCGTGTTGCTTTAGTTTTTCTGCAGTTGAAACAAACAAGAGACATTTTTCTTTCTGCGTATTACTTTTCTTGCCAGGGTTTTTTTGGTGTTTTTTTTTAAAAATGCGTCTTATGTAACAGCCTTCCCGGAAAGATGAAACCAACTGTCTCTTGGTAAAAAGGAGGTTGCAGGGTAGAAGTGGGTGGACAGTCCCTTCCCACCCCTCAGAGCCAGCTTCCCCAAGCTCCTGATCTGAACTTGTGTATGTGGATCCTGTTGTGTGCCTTCTCGTCTTTAAAGGATGTGCTCCTGGAATGAAAGAGCCAGGATAATACTTTTTCTTTAAAATTCACAGCAAGTGCAATTGTGGTTTTAGCTTTGGAAGTGACTTTCTGAATTTGAATAAATAGAATCATAGAATGTGTTGGGTTGGAAGGGACCTTTAAAGGTCGTCTAGTCCAACCACCCTGCAGTAAGCAGGGACATCTTCAACTAGATTAGGTTGCTCAGAGCCTCATCAAGCCTGGCCTTGAATGTCTCCAGGGATGGGGCCTCCACCACCTCTCTGGGCAACCTGGGCCAGTGTCTTACCACCCTCATTGTAAAGAACTTCTTCCTCATGTCTAATCTAAACCTACCCTGCTCTAGTTTAAAACCATTGCCCCTCGTCCTATCCCTGCCTGCCCTTGCAAACAGCCCCTCCCCAGCTTTCCTGTAGGCCCCCTTCAAGTACTGGAAGGTCGCTATAAGGTGTCCCAGGAGCCTTCTCTTCTCCAGGCTGAACAACCCCAACTCTCTCAGCCCATCTTCACAGAAGAGGTGCTCCAGCCCTCTCATCATCTTCATGGCCCTCCTCTGGACCCGCTCCAACAGGTCCATGTCCTTCTTGTGCTGAGGGCTCCAGAGCTGGAGACAGTACTCCAGGTTGGGTCTCACGAGAGGAGAGTCGAGGGGGAGAATCGCCTCCCTCGACCTGCTGGCCACGCTTCTTTTGATGCAGCCCAGGATGCGATTGGCCTTCTGGGCTGCGAGCGCACATTGTTGGCTCCTGTCCAGCTTTTCATCCACCAGTACCCCCAAGTCCTCTTCCGCAGGGCTGCTGTCACATCATCCCCCAGCCTGTATTGATAATGAGGATTGTCCCAGCCTTGCACTTGGCCTTGTTGAACTTCATAAGGTTTGCTCGGGCCCACCTCTCTAGCTTGTCCAGGTCCCTCTGGATGACATCCCGTCCCTCTGGCCTGTCGACCGCACCACTCAGCTTGGTGTCATCGGCAAACTTGCTGAGGGTGCACTTGATCCCACTGTCTACGTCACTGATGAAGATACTGAACAGCACCGGTCCCAGTACGGATCCCTGAGGGGGACACCGCTTGTCACCCTCACCATCTGGACATCGAGCCATTGACCACTACCCTCTGGATGTGACCATCCAGCCAGTTCCTTATCCACTGAACAGACCACCCATCAGATCCGTATCTCTCCAACTTAGAGAGAAGGATGTTGGGGGGGACCGTGTCAAAGGCCTTGCAGAAGTCCAGATAGATGATATCCGTTGCTCTTCCCTTGTCCACTGATGCAGTCACTCCATTGTAGAAAGCCACTAGGTTGGTCAGGCAGGACTTGCCCCTGGTGAAGTCAGCCTGCCTGTCTCGAATCACCTCCCTGTCCACCATGTGCCTTAGCATAGATTATATTTTTTTTTTTTCACTCAGAAGTGAATTTATGAAGTTGACTTTAAGATCTTTAAAGCAAAACAAACTTCATGGCCTCCAAAGGTTTCCCGAAGAACATTTTCAGCTCAACTGAAGATGATGGTTAACTTGACCTGTGGCACCCATAGTGGCTTGTGTGATCCAGAGTGTTGCTGCTATGAATAGCAGATCTGTCATCTCACAGACAGGCCTCAGATTTTGACACTTCTTCAACAAGCTTGTTCTTCCAGAAAGTGGCTAGGAGTAATGAGAGTTAATGGATAAACATGGATTGTAATCATACAGAGGTATATTGGCCTATTTGGATGACAGGGTAGTTCACAAGTCAGGGAAGTGGTTTGGTAAGCCAGAAATAATCTCATATTTCTTATTAGTGGAAAAATCTTGTCTTCAAACCAAAGTTTGTTGTTTGATTGTCTTAGTGTGGGTGTGCAATGCATTCATTTGGCTCCACTTGTGCTTATGTTGAGTTTAGCTATTGAAAGGTCCTATGGTGGCACATAGGTGTTTGCTACCAAACATCTGTTTGAGATCCCTCCTCAAGTTGCAATATGAAAGGAGCCTTGTGATACTCTTTCAGCTTGTCATCATAGACTGCCTCCCGGCAATACTTTTTGTCCGTGAGAGATCTAACTCTCAAAGTTCTTGAATCATAGGACCCTGCTGCTTGCTAAAGGTGATCATCTAGACTGGTGTGTTTTTAACACTGGAATATCACAGAATGATAGGGGTTGGAAGGGACCTCTGGGGATCATCTAGTCCAACACCCCTGCCAGAGCAGGTTCACCTAGAGCAGGTTGCACAGGAACACGTCCAGGCGGGTTTTGAATGTCTCCAGAGACGGAGACTCCACCACCTCTCTGGGCAGCCTGTTCCAGTGCTCTGCCACCCTCCTCCTCATGTTTAGGTGGAACTTCCTATGCTCAAGTTTGTGCCCGTTACATCTTTTCCTATAAATAATATGGTCCTGTAGATAATACAGTCTCATTTATAGCATGTCTTGGCATGGCATCTTCGTGCATTGGGGATGAGTTCATCAACAGTAAGAATAACCTGTGCAGTCCTGCGCTGTAGCATAGCGCAGAGCTGTTGAAAGTCACCATTCCCAATCCAAAATCCATCAGTTTGGCTGAAGAAACACAGCTTCTGCTCGTCTTCTGCTCTGATGTTTTGATCTGAGTTATTCAGAATTCATGTTTTTGAGATTTTTATGTACCAACGGTAGTTGTAAATGTTTCTTTTTAATAATAAAAGCTGTGGGTTTTGAGATAGTCACAGGTCTCCTGGAGCTAGGCTCTGTGGTCAAAAATACTAAGGATTTGTTATGCTGCTGCTGTTACTGGGCAAATCGAAACTTAAACGTGAGGACAGAGGTTGGTTGTTATTGTTGCGTTTTACATCATTCTTAAGTATGACATAAACTTGAAACAAGCCACTTGTGAGACCTGGGACAATTGAGTGAACTTTTTTCCTTCCTCTTTTTCTTGGTGCCTACAGGTGAATTACATGTGTTCTTCCAGCCTTTACAATTAATAGCAGAGCAAGAAAATAAAATTCCCTCCTGTTTACCTTGTAATCAGGTAAAGGGATCAGAATCGCTCTTTCCTCATGTGTTTTTTGGGTTGGATGATTCCTGTGGTGTCAGCAGAGTGCAGAGGAGGGGGTTGCTCTTGCAGGGGGCGGAAGGTGAGGAGCAAGGGTGGAGATGGCCAGCTGCCACCTGAGTGGGGCTGCCCTTACTCCTGGTCAGGTTTACACAGCTCTGCACCCCCCTGCCTCCAGCTTGCTTCCTAGCCTTTGTGTGTTAGGATCCTGGTGGTGTCAGGCACAGGTTGGAAGAAGGGTAGATCTTCCCGGGCTTTGATGTGTTAATTCCCCAGAGGAGCTGCTTGCTCCGCCTGAGGAGTGCTGCTGCTTTGCTGCTCTGTTTCCCACATCTCCCACTCTGCTGCCACGTTTGCCTCCGTCCTTGGTTAGACAAGGAAACCGGCCATCACTTAACCTCTCCGTCTTGGTTCAGAGGAGCCCTGACGGCAGCGGGTGCCTGCGGTGCTGGGGCTGCCGCTCTTAGCCTCAGCTGCCTGCCACAGTCACTCGCATCCTTAAATGCATGAAGATAGTCATGACCAGCATGGAGTATAGCTGGGACATTCATGGACACTGTGTCTGGCTAAATAAGGTAAGGCTATCTGTGTTTGTTCTGGCTCTTGCGTTTCTCCGAGTGACAAGCCATAGCTGGGCAACACTGGTAGGGAATAAGTGTTTCGTCTTTCTCTTACATCAAATACCAGCTGAGCTGCTGTTGAAGAAACTGAATATTTTGAAACAGTTGCATCTTCCCTATTCAACAGCTATGTTATTTATATTTAGAAAATGTTTTAGGTAAACTTCTCAGCGTGAAGGTCTGTCTTAAGCTGGTTTTCTTTCAGAATTCACTTTTATCGCAGTGAAGCCTTTAAAATACAATGTGGGGGTGCATAAGTGGGTTTGTGTGGGTTTATTCCCCCTGCTCATTCTGTAAGGAGGAACTAATCTGTAAACTTTAGGAAAAGCTTAGCAGCAGGTCTGCCTGCCTGCTGCTGGAGCATGTGGAGCAGCCTGCAGATATTCAGAGCAATGAGTAGGTGGGCGTGAAATGCAGGAGATGCCGGTTTGGGAGGGCGGCGGTTGGCTCCCACACAAACTGGTTAAGCACTGGTACGGACTGTATTCAGACAGATTTGAGCAGTATGAATTTGGGACGGAATCGATGCTTACTTAGGGTAAAGCTGTCGTGGCTCTGTATCACAGGGAAAACAGTGGCGAATACTTTGCATGGAAAACCTGAAAGCTTTGCCCATGGCAGACTAAGTGATGTTAAGCTAGCTGAGGCTGGAGGGGAGTTGCAAGGGACTCTAAAACTGAGTGAACAAGCAGAACTGTAGCAGCAGTAGCTGTGCTTAACTAAGCATAGGTAATGTATATTATAATGATCTGAACAACGTTAAGCATGTTGATGAGCTCTAATTTAACTCCAGATGGTCAGGAAAGAGATGTCAGGGACAACTCACTTGCCCAACTGTTGACTCGACTATGGTGGTTCAGTCAGTGCAGTCTGCCCTCCAAGAAAATAATGGTGTGGAGTGGCAGCTCCTTTTATACAAATCAAATTGCATCTACAGCAAGAACAGTGTGATTTGTGCTGCTTATTTTTTTCTCAAAAGCAGAAAAGAAAATGAAGGGAAATGAGGGTATCAGCTGCAGTAGACTAAAAACGAGTTCTGTTTTTGAAAGGAGAAGGTGGCAATTGTGAGGAAACAGATTTTAGTTTTTTTTCATTACTAGGAAGTTTAATACAGCACCTATTGGAAACTTTGCTGTGGTTTGGAATGCTAACTCACCTCCAGGGAAAAGGGATTAAAGACTAAGGGCAGGCAAGCTGTGAAAGTTAGGTGGTGCATCTACTTATTACAGGAATAATTCCCTGCAGAGCAGGGTGTATTTTTACACTTAAACTGATTGCAGACAAAGCTTACATATGTGTTTGTAAGAGATTAGCCACGGATTGATCTTGCAGAGTTTTTAGATGCACTGGGTCTGATCTTATAAGGCATTTTAAGTAAATGCTTAACCTCAAACTTCTGCAAAGCCTCAGTGGCATCGTGACAACTGTTCTTTTGTTTTTAGGATTAAGATCAGTATTGGTAAATCTGCATTCTCTTCCCATACGGTATTTTGCAATTAATTCCTAAATTGCAAACACATGCAAAGTCTAACCACTTATTTGAGATAGATTTTAATTCGCTGATGAAAAAGAGCCTTCTTCGGAAAATTGCAAAGCTTGCCTTACACAGCTAGCGAACTATGTTAATCCGGTATTGACTTTGATGATACAGATTTGATCCAGAACTACCAAATGCCCCAAATATGCTTGCAGTTGCTGTTGAATCAAATATTTACTTTTCTTTTTTTGTTCCTTTTTTTCCCCCCCGCCCAAAGCAGAGCCTTTGCTCTGCAGGGTGAGTAGTTGCCAGGCTCAGTCATAGGGAAGGCTGTGAGTCCCCAGCTGGTGAGAAGCTCCTCCTGAAGGACACACAAAGTGTTGCTCACTCAGGTTTTGCACACACCAGATCTCCTGGCATCTTTCAGACCTCCCTGCAGGCTGTTCCTCCCCATTGGGGCTCCCTCTACTCCATCTCCTGATGCACCACTTTCCCATATCCAGTGTTTGAGCATCTTCCCTCTTAATTTCTCTTCAGTCCTGCCCACTGCTGTCATTACCCTGTTCTTCTTCTCGTGTGTTTCATCTCCTGTCTTCCTTCCTCATCTCTCTGGGAAGAAAATCAGGTGTCAACTTTTTACCTTTGAAGACAGTGCAGAGGAGAGATGTGGGAAGGTATCGTGTGGTCATTGCCTGCAGGCCCCAATCTCTGCACCACTGTTTGAGATTCCCATTGGCTCCTCCCTCTTTTCTTACAGCAATGTGCAGCTGCATCCTGAACTCTGACCCTCTAAATGCTCCTATTTTAAAGCCAGGTATGACATGCTGAGCAAAACAGGATTTTTTTTTGAGAAATGTGAACAGAGATTAACAAAAAAGGTGTCATGGCAAGATGCTGTGCACAATGACTAACATTCTGCTTTAACACCTCGTTGGTTTTCACAGCATCGTAAAGACATTTTCATTGTAGTGTGAAACCAATACTTACCTCGACGTATTTTCTTCACACAGTCTTTGGTTTTAGTTAATTTGTGTCTGGTTATGCTGACTAGAGGTATCAGGATGTTCAGTGGTTGGCACACTGATGTCAAGTCTGTGCTTTGACAAGGACTTTCATGTGAGCCCCAACAGGATGGAAGGACGTCTTTGAACCTTGGCTGTCTGCTTGTAATGAGTGTTGCATATCACTTTCCTACATCAGAGTCACACACTGGATTGATAAATGTGTTGTGTATTACAAAATACAGATGCTGTATTCACAGAGGCTGAGGAAGTGCCTGAGATGTATTGGAGGTCTTTAAATGAGAAGGGAGCTACAGAATAGCAAGAGAATGCAAAAATCTTGGTTTTATATTTTGCATACAGGTCAAGTTGCAAAACTTAAAGCATAATCTGCTAGTTGAGCAGCTAACAAGTTTATTTTGGAAGCTCTTTGACTTCTTTCACCTAAATTAAAACTGTTACAAAACTGAAATCTCACTGATCTTGAATGGAATTCTCTATATCATGAGCTAAATTCTGGTAGAGGTCAGGAGGAAAACTGAGCAAACTCAGAAGTTTAGAGTACTTCTGCCTTGGTGCTTAGTTTCTTGATGGTCAGAAGGCCTAGTAATTTACTGCTAAATAATTCAGGTTCAGAGTATCATTATAGTGTGAGGTATTGGTACAAATTACTAGGGAGCATCCTTTCTTAGTCTGCTGTAGCTCTCGTGGGGGAGATGTTATGGTCACCTTGTAAAGTTTACACATGTATGCTTGAAAGACACATTTACAACTGCACACTGATTTGCAAGCTGCCAGGACGCAGCCTGATTTCTTGAGGAGACCGTTAAGGTGAGGTTAAATACTTTTTACCCCCTTCTGTTTGCTTGGATCTAATCTTCAAGTGGTGCTGGTGGGCATTTTATTCCTCTGGTTTCAAACAAGGCAGTTTCTCCCATCACTCAGTCAGGCATGTAACTTAGAAAAGGAGTTTTAGCTGGCAGGTTTCCTGAGGCATCCTCTGCAATCGGGGGAGATAGGCTGTTTGAAAGGGAGATCCAAAGCAGGAGCACAAGGCTTGCAGCTCCTAAGTGGTGGTGGCCTCTCATGGCATGGTTGTGCTGCAAACTCACCGAGACACAAGGATTGGTCACCTGGTTTCATTTAATCACATATTCAGAGGGAAGTCAAGGCACCTCAGAGTTGGTGGAACTGTGTATTGAGGGCACTGTATTTCAGAGCAGCTTCTCAGGCTCCTTTAAGTGATTTATGCAATGATGGGAACAAGAATTTCTTTTCTGAGCTGAGCTATGATTGTGGCATCCATCATAAAGTGCTTTGAGACAGCTTTGAATATGGATTGAGTAAAATCCTTCTCACTGCTCAAAAGCATTGAAGTTATTATCAAGAAAGTAAGTTGCTGATTCCTCTGAACTCTCTGATAGCATTAACATGTATTCTTGTTTCTCTTTAGCCTCAGGCAGCTTTATAAAGAGATGCGTTTAGAGTGCAGACATTCACCCATACCCAGTAAAATGTGCCTGATGTAAGAGCATGTCCCTTACTATGTGTTTTAGAAAAAATTGTTTGCCCTTGCAAGAAGCATAACGCACATTTTGTAGATTGTACATTGATATTTTTTTTCACTTGCTGAATGTCTTGGGTTATTTATCACTTTGCAAGTATGGCTTAGCATAGTACATCACTGAGCACAAATTTTGTTAACAAAATGCTGAATGCACAGTAAGGGAATTTTGCAGAATTGGGTCACCAAAAGGTTCTTCCTTTCTCATCTTTAAGCTTCTGAACAATTCTTGTCCTGAATGGTGGTCCTGTGTCCTTTGTTGAAAGTTTATTTGATTTGTAACCCTTGAGGGGCTGAAGAATTCTTTAAACCTGTTCTTGAACTATGCAGACTAAAAATACTCCGTAACTGTGTTGATAACATTGAATGATGCTTATGGTACAATAGCTGACAACACAGTATTTGCTGTCTTTTTCAGACTAATGGGCATATATCTGGGAATGGAGATGTGTATCAAGAAAGGCTGGCTCGTCTGGAAAATGATAAGGAATCTCTTGTGCTGCAAGTGAGTAGTCACCTAAATTATTTTTTTCTGCTCTTATGTTCTATAAGACTTTTTGATAGTATGTGATAAAACCTCTGAGGATTTATTTGCAGTTGTGTCATCTTGGATAGCATTCAGAAGGCTTGCCAATACCTGAGACTTAACACAGATTAAGGATAGGTGTGAATTTAGATTGCAGGAAAAATCTAAAGAGCTTTCTTTCTGTGCATCTGATCTCTTTTTGAGTCTTGTAAGGTGAACAGGTCTGCAGAGTGACCACATTCTTACCTTCATTATCCTCAAGATCACCATTTTCCATGATCATTCACATGCTGTCTGCATCAGGTGACATATGTCCTGTCCTTGTGGCGACAAAAGCTGTGGGACTGGCCAGCGGGCAGGAGGAGACGAGCAGCTCCTCGGAGGTCCTGCTCACCTGCTGCTGGGCTGGTCTGGGTCAGCCCCGAGTGCTCTTGCCAAGCTGGCTTACTCTTGTCATCAGAGTTGGGACTACTTGGCACCCCTTGGTCTGTGCTGGTGTTCTGTAATCCCCTGACACAGACCTGGATTAAGGGCTGTGACAATGCTGAGCTTTGACGTAGGTAGCTTTCCCTCATTCCCATCAGTTCTGCAGATTTACTCAAAAGAGCCCATTTAAAACAAAAGCTTAATTCAGAAAAGGCAAAATGGGCATCAGTCTGCAGTCTCAAAGGTGTTGTCTTGGGCTTGCCTAGCCTCAGTCCGTGTGTTTTAACCTCCTTTGCTTTTATTCTTCTAAAAAGGAGAAGCTGTACACTATGGCACACTGTGTGCAATCACTTGTAAAGCAGAATAAATTGTATGCAGTGATGTTTAGCTATTTGGTTGTTAAGGTAGGAGCTAGTGGGTTTTAGTTAATGTATTGTCACAGCAAATTGTTGCCTGTAAAATGCAGCAGGCCACGCCTTGCAAAAAACTTCCAGGACAGGTCAGCAGGGGAGATGCAGGATTGCATTCTCTCTGCCAGAACTTTGGCTGAAATTTCAGTAAGCATGAGGGGAGAGTTTTCCCTCCTCTCTTGTGACTTTTACCCCATGTTGTGTCTGCTACAGAGCTGCACTGCTGCTGCTCTTCCTTCTGTGGTCCCATTTCATCTGTGACCCAGACAGAACTGTTACTTACATATAGTTCTTCAAGTGATACATATGGCATTGGTGCAAGGTACTAAATATGCATCCCATTTTCTCCACTGTGCAGGTAAGTGTGCTTACAGACCAGGTGGAAGCCCAAGGAGAAAAGATTCGGGATCTGGAGTTCTGTCTAGAGGAGCACAGGGAGAAGCTGAATGCCACAGAAGAGATGCTGCAGCAGGTATTTCACAGGCGCGTGTCTGTCTCGCTGTCCGTCTTCATTCTGTCTTAACAAACTGCATTTTGCTTTGGTGAGAGCAGTGCGCTTCAAGGTGTTGAACCCCTTGATGTCTCTTAACTAACTGATAATTTTTTACGATATTTGCTTTAAAGTCTTTGTACTTGGTGATGTCAGTACTGCTTTATGCTGTAGGAATCAAGTCCTCCTCTTCTTTGAGCCTTTCCCCATTGAACTTCAAAAAGACTTGGATTAAAGACTCTGGCAGGATGGGTGGATTCCCCTCAAAACTCCTTGCTGCCCAGACCAACTGTGATGACAGAAGCTTTTTTCTCATCCTGGCAGCCAATCCATGATAGTGTCCCCATGATCTATGTGCCTGGATTCTGTCATATGGGTACTAGTTGTGTTCCTTGCTTCAGAGAGTGCAAGGAAGAATACGGAGCTTTTCCCCATGAAAGAGGCCTTTAGCTGTAGAATTAAATTAGTGATTTCTTCCCCTTGGATGAATAATTCTGTTCTCTTCCTCTTTATCTTGAATCAGGAGCTTTTAAGCAGAACATCCCTTGAAACTCAGAAGCTGGATCTTATGGCGGAGATTTCCACTCTGAAGCTAAAGCTTACATCTGTAGAGAAGGATAGCTTGGAGTATGAGGACAGATTCAGAGACACAGAGGTGAGTAAAACCCAACTGAATAAATTGTGAAAGCTGTGTGTGACTTCATGTTACCTGCAAACTTCCTGGAATTTTTCTTTTTCTATTTTTTTTTTTTTTTTTTTTTGCCAGGCAATAAGGGAATTACTCTTTAAGATTAAAACACGTATTACTTAAAATAAAAAGTGTCCTATTTGGTAAACCCTGGTTTTACACAGAAAGATTTCTAAAAGCAGTTTTTGATTCTTGCCATCAGATCTCATGAGAGATGGTATTTAGGATGGATTTAATTAAAATCATGAACATGCCGCACTCTCCTGTCCCAACTTGAAACTGTCATCATCTTAGTAAGGCATGTCTGAGGCAAATGCTTAAGCCCACTGCAAGTACAAAAAAGCATGCATGTGCAAAGACACGGCACACTAAAAGACATAACTTTTGGTTTCAGTAACAGAGAGAATGAGGTGACTCAGTGTGAGGGCATTTTGAAGCCTCACTTCAAACCCCAGCCCCACAGAAGCCCAGGACTGAGAGGCCAGTGGTTACTCATCTCAGCCTAGCTTCAGCCCAGCCGTGTACAGTGCCAGGCAGAGCTGCAGCCTGGAGCTGCCATCATGGCAGCACTCTCCTGTGGCTTTTGCCCTCTGTGCACTGCAGATCTGCGTAACTGAACCTTGCTTGTGTTTGAAGCTTGTGTTTGAAGTCCTCAAAGCAGGTGGGCAAGTCCAGTTTTTCCAGGAAACTCCAAGAATCAAGCCAAGCTTTGCTGCCAGGGTGACATACCCCGTATCAGAAAATACCTTGGAGTCTGCCTAGGAAGCAGAACAAAATTTCCAGCTCTGGGTTCATCAATGAACTGAAATGCTGGATGTTTGTCTTGTGGATGTTGCAGTTGTCATTTGTTTCTAGAAGGGAAGAAGCCATAATGTCATCACAGGAGACAGAATTTGCCCTTTCCACTTCAATCAGTGGTTTATCAACTCCCTTCCAGTTTCGTACATATTTTCCAGCAGAGTGTCATTCCTCACTTGTATTGCAAGCGTAAGAACAAAAGTTAGGCTTGCTTTTGAATTACTTTTTGGGCCTTTCAGAAGTAATACACAGACTCAAAGAAGTTCACAGGTTGAAAACTACTGACTCAAATCGTGTTCAACTTTGAAAGGTGCTGATCATTTATGTAGCATTGTTGGTATCCTTCCTGTAAGTGTAGCACATCTGCGTGCTGCCAAGCTGTGGACCAGATTCATGTTGCCTCCCATTACCTTTACTTCTAGATTGGTACCAGATGTTATGTGAAGAATCACAGCACTGCCTTAAAAGCAGCTGGTTTTGCAGCCCAGGCAAGGCTGGAGAAATTGGCAGGTGGGAAGGTGGAGGGAGTAGGAGACATGTTAAGAGCTGGCTGCTTTTTCGTCTCCCATGAGGTCTCCACCCACACAGTGCTCGGCTCTTTCATGAATCTCATAACGGATAACTCTTCACCTGTATATTAATGCCTATCGTAAGCAGCCCAAACAATAGATAAATGAGTTGACATCAGCAGTAAATGGCTCTGGGGAGGCAAGGTTTGGTCCAAATGACTGCAGTGAGCGGGTGCTTTCGGAACTGCATTCCACTTCATCTCCGTTTGTAAACAACCTCTGGCTTGTGCTTTCCAAAACAGGTAACAAAAGTGAATGGGCTTTGGGTGATTTGCTTTTCTCTTTCTATTCTTATTTTTATTTAATATGATTCTTTGCTGAGCTTTCTTCTACTCCCCCTTCTTTCATTTCCCTCCTGAACTGCAGTCTCTCTGTAACTAAGTAGCACAATTCAGACAGCACAGCAAGAAGGTGGATGTGGAGCTACTTCTGTTACCACAACAGTGGTTAGTGTGAGGACCACAACATGCACTGCAACTCTGTAGGCTCAGCACAAGAGGCCTAACAGCTATGAAGACCTTTCTTTTTGAAATACCTTGAAATACACTTAATGCCTTTGATAAAAATAAGATGACCTAAATTATGTTTAAAAGCTAATTGCTATAATTACAGGCTATATGTATTTATTTTCTGGATACTTACACTAGAACTAATGAACTATTACTAAAACGTTCCTCCCTCTGAAAACCAGAATGATGGAGTTTAGTGTGATGCAAATTATTATGTTGTTTTCTTTGTTTCAACACTTTGTAGCTGTAAAATGGCTTAGACGTAGACACTGAATGGGATAATATGTCTTAATTTCCATTTTGTTCAGTGGAAAAATGAATGGCTAATTAGTTGTAAGGGTCTCAGCCACACGCATCTCTGACAGGTATTTTGGAGACAGGACTTATTCAAAAGTACACAATATTTTGTTCAGTGTTGATCAAGTTATATTCCTGTGCAAAGTAATAGATGATCAATTATTCCAGCACAGCTGAGTATTTAAATGGATATTTAAAATACTCTACCATAAAATACATTATGGCATTTACATGTAGTGTTCAAAATGGAAAAAAAAATAATACCCAAACTGGGGAAGAAAAGCGATGAATATTGCTTCTGTTTTTATATAGGGAAAAGAAAGTGAAAATAATAAAAAAAAAAATTTGACCATATTAAAACAGCTTTTGTGGAGCTACTGTCTCCTACAGAATTACCATTCAGATTAAATCCTTCATATTATCCAGTTTTGATTTATGTCTGTCATTGCAACTTGCCATTCCAGCTTGGTAGGTTTCTTATATTCACCACTCTTTATCTAAACTGACGCTTCACTGGGTGTGTAAGCTTTTTATTCCTTTGTGCTCTGGGACTTTCCTGTCTAGATGTTCAAAAATGCACAGCTTTTTCAAAGCTAATTGTATACTTAATAGAGATTTAGAATTTTTCTGTTCCTTAATCGTTCCAGTCTTTCCACTTTCTCAGCAGATACCAGTATTATTTTCCTTTAGGAGCATAGGTGGTCTGAGTTACTCTGAGTTTATGTAAGAAAATACCATTCAAGGGAGTTCATTTAGGGAGGAATCCATAACCAGATGTGGTCTTTGAAGCAGCCTCAGAGGTTAAACTGGCTCACTCAAGGGGAATTCCTCATAATTTAAACACTGCCAGTCTCCTTTGTGCAGATGAATTTCTAAGTGGAGCAAAACTACAAATACAGTTGCTGTTTCCAGTGCCAGTAAGGAAGCCTCTGAAGGTTGAATTTATCATTGCTTTTTTGTCCTCCCTGGCCCTGCCATGAAGAGCACAAATAACATGATCAGGGAAGGAAAAGACTTTGGGAAATATGAGTCTGTATGTCCCATGCCCCGTCAGCTCCATTCATGGACCCATGCAAGGAACAGCTGTTGAGTGTTTGCATGGAGGGACCTGACCCTGGATCAGAAGAGGACCATTTAATGGCTTTTTCCTGTTTTGCAGGTTTTTTAAGACTGGAACATGCATTGCGCCCATGGCAGGTATTTTAACACATTTATGGGTGCACGAAGAGGAGGTATTAAATGTGAGCAGAGCGGGTGCCATACAGTGGCCACCGTGTGGGTAACTTTTACTGCTGGTTCATCCAAGTCAACTAGGGAACTTGGTGGGTTTTTGGTCTGATCTCAGATCGTGCTGAAACTGTACAACACCCTGAGTGCCATGGGAACGTACACAGCTCAAGCATCACACTGGTCCCAAAAGCTCCTCAGGTCATAAGCAGTTACAGTGGTTGTCAACTTCAGGTTTCAAACAATGCTGTGATCTCCTTGCTGGGGCTGCTGCAGGAGGGGGCAAGGCACAGTCTTTGCTGTGAAAAGTTTGTAGTCAAAATCAGTTGAACAGAGAACAGTGGAAGAAAAGGATAAACAGGGCAGCAAGCAGGAAGGTGACATATACTGGGAGTACTAAGATTTCTTAGGGAACCTCAGTGTCTTTGACAGTATTTACCTCCGGTAACTTGCCCAAAGTTAAATAGTAATTCAGTAGCAGTAATTCAGGCAGCCCTGTTTGGGCTTTTTCCTCTGCTCATTTGTACAATGCTTGACCATCTCTGTTGTACTAATGACAGTCTGTATATGAAACCTGGTGAATCTTTAATGTACTCCTCTGCCTCAAAAAGATGAATGAATGTTATTTACAGTTACTGTAATGTAGATAACTTAAGACGTGAGTTAATGTTGCACTTGCAAAAGAGTAATTGAAAATATTTTTAGGGAAAAGTATGCTGTTAGGATTTGTATTTAGTTCTATTTAATCCTTCAGCAAATTGCACAGTATTTTTGATGACCAGTTACGAGTGGTAAAGGATCCCATTTCCTATGAAGTCCATAACAAATTAAGCAGAATAATTTAGTTTCTGCTACAAGATCTTACACTCATGGATTCTGGTTGCAAGATTGCTCTGCTTTCCGTGACATTGTGAGTGCATCTTGACATTTCTGTTAATTGATATGGATTGTGCTAACTTTTTTCATAAAAGGAGCAGAGTTTTGGTTTGTTATTCCTTTTTCTCAGAGGGGTCTTTTGAATATGGATAACTGGTTTCCCTCTCCTCCTCTAGTATTTTAAAGGTCACATAGTTCAAGTGATAAATATGTGGGCAACAACCTAAACAGTTATTGCTACACATCATATTTTGACATTGAATCATGCCAAAGTAAAAATGATGGCTGCAGGAGAGAAAAGCCCCAAACAAATCAATTGTCATAGTGTTAAAGCTGACCATCAGGCCTGGGAACATAGATTTGTTAGAGATCTTGAACACTTGGTGTTGATAAGAAACAGCTCAATTAATGTAGTCATGCAGACTGACATCCATGTACATTTATACTTAGAAGAGTGATGTACTTTGTAAAGGTTACACATTGAAGAATCAGTGAGGAATTGCAGGTGTATCCAAATCAGAAAGTCATACATTAGCAGTAGTAGTTACCAAGAGCATCAAAATGTTCTCTATTTTTATTTGTCCTCATAGTTCTGGTAATTGAGCTTGGATCTTGCTAAAGAAATACAGATGCTGCTCAGTTGCCATCAGGTTCATTAAGCACAAAATAATAACCAGAGGCTTGTAAGCTTAGAAAATGTGGCATGGGGCTAGGAGGCAGGTGTTACCAGGGACCCATGAATGCCCTCTAAATGTCAGCTGCTGACTTATTAATTTGTAAATTATAAATCTCTCCTAATTATACACTTAGCTCTGAAAAATTGTGCTTACAAATTGTTAGCTCAGTGTACATCGATGCTTGATATGGATAGGATTTGCCTTACCATGTAGGAAGACAAGCCAACCTAAGTGTCATACTATCTTCTTGGTAGTTTAAAAGCTGTCGTACTGCAGTTCAAGTTCTCTTATGTTTTCTAGGGTGCACAAAGAACTCATCTTCTCTTTTGAAGTGTTTCCTGGTGATACAGCATTATAGCAGCTGCTCAGAAGCTGCTTTGTTTTATTTTCTTTTTCCTTTTTTTCTTTTCTTTTTTCTTTGTTTTTTTCTTGTTTTTTTCCCTTTTTTCGTTTTTTTCCTTTTTTCGTTTTTTTCCCTTTTTTCGTTTTTTTCCCTTTTTTCGTGTTTTTTTCCCTTTTTTCGTGTTTTTTTCCCTTTTTTCGTTTTTTTTCCCTTTTTTCGTGTTTTTTTCCCTTTTTTCGTGTTTTTCCCTTTTTTCGTGTTTTTCCCTTTTTTCGGTGTTTTTCCCTTTTTTCGGTTTTTTTTCCCTTTTTTCGGTTTTTTTTCCCTTTTTTCGGTTTTTTTTCCCTTTTTTCGGTTTTTTTTCCCTTTTTTCGGTTTTTTTTCCCTTTTTTCGGTTTTCACACAAACATAACACTGATCTGATGTCCATACCTAAACTAAAGGTCATGAGGTCATGAGGCAGAAGCTTGCTTGATATCTTTGAGTTGTGTGAAAGCCACGGCCTTCTGGTAATGTGTTCCCCTGCTGCAGGAAGATCATTTTCCCAGTAAGCTGTGGCTTGTTTTCTCATATATGGAGGGACATTCTCTCCCGGGTGTCCCCCAGACTTCCTGCAGGTCTGCAGCTGGCCACTTAAGATCCCATTTCCCCATCTAGAGGACGGGGAGGTTTGGACAACGAGTGCCTTGCGCTTTGGTGGGGCAGTCAAATTCAGGATTCATTTGAGCACTGCAGAAAGGGAGCTGTAATGCTGGTGGCAGTCAGGGCTGATCTCCAAACCTGGTAGATCTCTCCAGGAGGATGGCCAGGAGGTCGAGCCATTCTCCTGAAGAGCTCAGATGTGAGTTGATGGTGGCTCCGAGTTTCTTCCAAACCAGGCTGAATTTGCAAAACTCAGATGTAGTGTCACCATTGATGCTTAAACATGTAAGCCTTTGTGCTTGTACAAACTAGTGATGACTCTTCCATTCAGTACTCAATTAGAGGGGCTCATTTGAGTGGCAGAAATGTGGATTTGCACTGTAATCGTTTCATATTTTAAAAAGGTGGATGACTGCTGGCGAGCCTGGGATGTGGGAGGGACTGGCAAGGGGAGGATGTGACTGCTGTGTATTGAAGGATGGCTGCCACTGTTTTCCATTACCTACTCGTGGTGGTGGACATCCAAGCAGTTGAGCAGCCAGAGGGGCAGGAAGCGTTTCTTGGCCCTCAGCACAGGGAACACAACTTCAATTTGTCTCCCTTTGTCTTCTGCCCTCTTGCATTCACTGCAGTAATGCAGAAACTGAGAAATACAGTCTCTGGATATCTGAATTGCTTGACTTAGCTATGAATTTGGGTGGTGTGTTTTTGTGTACAGCATGCCTTTTATTGCTTCTGTGTTTTTATGGTCCTACCAATGGATAGCTGTTGTTCTATTTTATTTTCTGAATTTCTTTGTTGTTTCTGGTCTTATTTTTCCCCTCACTCAGGATTTGATTCAGGAAATAAATGATTTGCGGTTGAGAGTGGGAGAAATGGACAATGAAAGACTCCAGTATGAGAAAAAACTGAAAACGACCAAAGTAAGTGAAGCTGAGGGGAAGAAGCAGAGGTGTGTGTAAGTCAGGCTTTAGAAGTTCGTTGTCTTTTCCCCAGTCCTTGCCTGCACCCTGCAAAAACCTAAGCATGCTCAAGCCCAGGGGTTTCATGGTACTCGCTTAGCATATGGGGTTATTTCCAAATTTCATGCTATGGTTTTCAGATCTGGGCATTGTTTTTTTTATGAAGGATAACTTACCATGCAGCTGGCAGTTAACAGTAAATTTGTTACCTGTTTAGACCCTTTAGACCTGTTTAGATACATATGTGTCAGGAGACACCAGTTGCAGTACGTAAGGCATGTGCCATAAGCTGAGCATATATTTTCTCCTAAATGTGCTAAAAATCGGCCACTTCTGAAGAGAAAGCATTCACCGAAGTAATTCTAGCAGCCTGTTTCTGTAAATGTTTAACTTATCTTTGCCATTTAGCCTTATCTCTTTTCTATCTTCAGTTTTCTCTCACTCCTCTGTCTCTGTTACCAGTCTTTAATGGCCAAACTTTCTAGTATGAAAATCAAAGTGGGTCAGATGCAGTATGAAAAGCAGCGGATGGAGCAAAAAAGCCAGATTCTAAAGGTGTAGTAGTTTCTGGGTAACATCAGGCCTGTTTTGAATCCTTCATATTCCACCATTTTACGGTCTGTCCTGCATCGTACTGTTGTGCTTTGTTCTTCATTAATTGCTGTGTGTTGATATGCAGTGTGGCGTTTCCCATTAGATGTGGAAAGCTCTTTATGTAGATATTCCTTATAAACAGCTTTTATGTCAGATGGGAGAAGATTTTAGTGTGCTGAACTTTGCATAGGCTAATGCATTGGAATATGACTTGGATTAACATCATTCCCCTTCCAAGTGAAGATTGTCTCTTCTGTAGCTTATATCCATTATCCAAACAGAACTTTTTCTCACCTTTCTGGAGAAAATTTGTTCTTGAAAACTACCTAGAAAATAGTGATTCTTTTATATTGTCTTCTCTCCCACATGTAAATTTACATATTGTGTTTCTAATTCAGGGGAAGAAATACACACCAACAACCACATGCAGCTCTAGTTGCCCAGGGGTATAACAGCAGCTTCTCAAGTGACCAAGAGATGGTCTTGTTTGGGAGAAGCATGGGTCCTACACTGGCAGAAATCCCATCAAAATCAGTGCCAAGTTGGAGCACGGCAGGATTATATTAGCCAACCACTGTTCTGGAAGAGGCTTTGATTTCTTGACAATTTTAAGATTGATCTATTTTTCCAATGATGCTTTCGAGCAAACATGAACCAATTTCAGGAAGTTCTCTAGTCTGGACCATAGTTTGGGTCGCAGACATCACTATATATTTGCAACATATCTTTTGGGAGAAGCTCAGGAATATACCTAAGCCACAGTATTCTAATTTGGTTTATTCCTTTAAGGATTTAAAACTTCAGTAAATGCCAAAATTATGAGTCTTGCCTTGTTTTGTTTACAAACTGAAAAAATTAAATTTTCAGTGTTGGGTACGTTTACCCTGAGGGTCCTGTCTTGATTGCACAAGATATCCTCGGACATCAGAGAAACATGTTACTAATCTGGGTAGGATTTGACTCAAATTTTAAAAAGTTAAGTGCATGGATCTATGCCAGTCACTTGCTAGTGCACGTGGTTAGATATAACTTAAAATTTGACAGCATTTATCTAATACACCCCAACTCCCCCAAACACCATCTGTCTTATTCCCTTGAATCTCAACTCTAAGCTTCCTTTCCTAACGCTTGATCAGCAGACCCAGACTGTGGTAGAGGTACCACGTTTTTGTCTTATCTGCTTTCCATTATGTGTCTGTGTGCTTGATGGTGTCGTGATTGATTTTCCTTTTATAGAAGCAGTTGTTATTTCTGAAACTGTCCTCAATCTGGTGTAAGCACAATTCCATAATTGTCCAGCTTTGAACATGCAAATGCCCTATAGATACCAAAATAAGTGTTCATAAATTTTAGCATTCAGCCTTATCACCTGGGCTTTTTCTATCTCTGCAAGGTTAAATAAATCAGAAAACTGCTTTTTTTGCTTTACTCTTTCTTCTTTAAATTTAGATGTAAAATCTCTTTTCATTTACACATTGAGACCAACACTTTCGGATCATAGGCCCCCTGGTTTTGGCCTCTTACAGTCTCAGTGGTCTGTTGTGATGTTCAGAGGCAGTTTGGTCGGTGTACCCTCAGCCAGTGTAAATGTCAGGGGGCCCTCAGTCATTTCCACCACCTGAGGACCTGTCCACTGCGCTTCATAGGAAGGAATTTCGGAAATGTCTCAGATGCATGTGGAAACTGTCACTGAGTGATTCTGTGTCTGTTACAGGATGAGCTAGCAGCTTTGAAAGACAAACTGGAGCAGAAGGAAGCCGAGGTAAAAAGGTTGCAAGAAAAACTGGTTTGCAAGCTGAAAGGAGAAGGAATTGAAATACTGGACAGAGGTAAGAAGAAGGGAGGCTTTCTCACTGTGTCCTCCTCAGTTATGAGGTCATGCTTCCGTGAATGGTTGTACAGGAAATAACAGATAAAAGCCTCAATTTTCTTATACTATCTGTCTTCATGTTTACTTCTCTTAATATGTTTAATGGGTGTTCACGATGCAACTGCTGAACCTACTGTCATAGCAAGTTCTTGATCAATTTCAAACTAGCCTAAGTAATCCCTAGTTAGCTCTTTACGTGCCTTGCATGGTGCCTCAAAAGATGTAGTTTATATTGGCAAAGAAATCCTTAAACTAATTTCAACAAGCTCCCCCAAAAGATTATATTGAGAAGGAAACTTTCTGTGTGGGTATCTATGCTGGGCTTTGCTTGTACACACCTTACTGGTAAGGAAGGGGAAAACCCATATTGCAAACCAAAGTATGATGTGTACCAGCAAATCTTCAGTGTGGACCTAGCTGTGAGTGAGTGAAACTGAGGACTGGTTCTGGATTTGTGCATTGGTTTAGTCTAAATCGTAATTAAGCTTGAATTAGCACAGAAACATTGCACGTCAGATAATTCTTTTATTTGCTTGCAAAGAAGAAACAAAATCAGTATTTATTTTGGGGAAACTTAGATTGTGGAATTTATTTAAAAATAGAAATTTTTCTTTAAAGCCTCACAAAAATTTTCCACAGACTTTTTTGACCTGCTGCAATTTCAATTCTGAATGTATCTCACTGATAGTTATTGCTGGTTTTAAGATTGTGCTTTTAAAGTACGTTTTCTAGAAAAATAAAGCCACAAGAGATTAGTCTCCTCTCCTGACCTGAGGAGGAAAATGCTGTGTGTAGATGGTCACATTTTGTTTAATAAAATGATCTGTTTTCAAAACACTGCGTAAGATCACTAGAAGTGACCACATTGAAGCATGATGATTCGTTTGTTTGGGATTTTTTTATAACATTTAAATGTGAACAAGGTCTGACTTTATTGCATTTATGACTACTTACGTGGGGCTTTTGTTCCTGGGAGCTGCTGTGTACCTTGAACTTCCATTACCCTCTGGTTCTCAGCTTTAGTTTAGTTTTCAGTATAGCTCAGCAGGAGATCTTCTGCCATGGTGAACCATGTTTTTTCTGACGTGGACCAATATTAAGTAATGCTGTTTACAGATAACACAGGTTATCTGCCCCATTAGCTGAATTGTACTTTCTGAACAAATATGTATACGTTATCGTTTAGATGACTTTTGCCAGTAAAGTGTTATCTTAAGAGTAATCTATTGCCATAAGCCTTTTCTGAGGCTTTACAAGTGAAAACATGCAGTTGAAAAATATATCCTTGAGACAGGTAGTTGTGTATGAGAGCAGTGAGACTATTTTGTGTCATTATAAATGTTAGCACTGGGGGAGCGCAGGCTGAAGCCATGAACTGCTTGCTTCTACAATAATAGATAGCTGACTCCTTAAGTATCAATATTGTCCTAAAAGTTATTTAATGTCATGACCTTCATGCTAATTTCAAATCCAATGGATTTTCCTGCACAGATGAAAATTGTAAAAAGAAGCTCAAAGATAAAAGTAAGGTTTCTGGTGTCTTCCCACAAGCATTTGCATTTCAGAAGTGCATTTCAGAATAGCTTTCTGCATGTGTTTGCTTTAATAAACATTGTTAGGTTGCATAATCTATAACCCTTAGTTACACTTACAGTAAAATTTGAGAATAAGGGTGGATATATCACGCTTGAAATAAAAAGTTTTCTGAAGAAAAGCTGATAGGCAAAGAAAGATTTGGTCTCATGGAGACTCACAATACAGTTGCCTCTCAATGAAATGCAATTGCTATCCAGTAAACCAGATTTTCTGTTAGCATAACTGAGTGAAAATCATTGGAACTGGACCAGTTGCAGTTTTATCCCAATGTGTCTAAATGTCTTTTATCTAGAAAGTCAGCCAGGCAGTTTTTCTTCTTGCATTTCATTAAGGAGGAAAATGTTCTTCCTACTCTGTTTTCTGAGAAATTTTAGGAAGTTGAAACCAGGTAAAATGCTTTCTTGCCAGTAAATTTGGCCACCTGCCTATGTTTGTGATGAAATTTAAAGTTTAATTCATTTATGCAAGGTAGATTTTTAGCAAAAATGGAGACTGTTTCCATTTTTTTTTAATTTCTAGTCCACAACACTTCCAAAATCTAACCTGGTTAGAACACATGTTGCCATGTATTTATACTTCTGTGTAAATAAGGGTTGTAGATGAAGCACAGAACACTGATGTCTGTATTAGGAACCTTTTCCAAGTCTGAACTACAATATATATTCTAGCATGACTGCTCATCACAGCAAATACTTGTATCATTCTGTTATGCTGTCCTCACTTCTACATCCATACTGAATTAAGACTAAGCATCACTGCACAATGCTTTCTTTGTCATATCTACATTAATCCTATTGCTTTGTATAGTGGGTGTTTGAGATGTTGTTTGGGGTCTTTGTTGACTGTTGTAATGAAGATGTGTTTTATTGCACTCCAAATGTAGTATTTTATATTTTGGACTTTTTGCTTTGCAATTATTTGATTATTTGAAAGAGGGAAATCATGAAAGTCAAGCAGTAGTTTTACTCATGACTTTTGCATTTTCCTAAGGCTGAGGGGGGTGGGTAAGGAAATTTTCCTGAATTTCATCATTTCCATGATAAAAATGTCAGAAAAAAGGTTTTGAAGAAAAAGGGGGTTCTTCTATATATTTCCATCTAAATTAGAGTTTAAGTGGCTTATGCGTTGTCTTTTAATTTGTAAATTTACTTTCGATATTATCCAGTTGCTTCTAGGTTTTTTGTTTTTCTTATTTCCTTGCGCTGTCTAATTTAAATTGACTTAGAGAACTGTATTGTGTTTTTAGATATAGAGGTACAGAAAATGAAGAAGGCAGTAGAATCTCTAATGGCAGCAAATGAAGAGAAGGTAGCAAAGTCATCATTTTTTCAGTAATCATTCATCGGATTTGAGTTAAATCTCTAAGAAAATCTTCACATGTGAACTTGTCACAATTCAATTAAAAATCAAATTTTTAAGAATCAATGATTCACTACAGTCAAGCACTGCAGTGCTTTTAAGGGACTATAACTGAGCATTTATGAGCTCTGTCGCATGTACACAGAGTCCTTACACTGTTGTGTTATTCCGTTCAGTGGGACTGCAATTTACAGCATGCTCTGAAAATGTAGAGTTCCATACAAGTCCCACGAGATATCACAGGCTGCGTTTCCAAAAGGGCTTTCTGTAAAGCATGAACTGTTTTCATGTGTGGTTTTGCACATTCATATGCGTGTGCATTTTGTAGGATGTTTTCTTTTGATCGACCAAGCCCTAAACCCGTTGATTACTGTTTTCTTTGTACATGCTAAATTTATTATACTCTGCCTTTGACTTAAAGAGGGAGCTGAAATCCACTTTCAAGGCTGGGACAATTCTGGTGTTCAACCAGATGATAGTTTTTGCTAAATAGAAGTTTTGATGGTTCAAAACCTCTCAGAGTTCTGTGTCCTGTCCCACCCACACTTAACATTTCTTTTAGTTTCACAACCAATTAAACTGAAGAATATCTAGTATTTGTATTTCTTTTTTTTTTATTTCCTGAAGGAAGAAGCACAGTCACAACTTTCCTTTATTTTAGGATCGGAAGATAGAAGAGCTTCGGCAATCTCTGAATAGGTACAAGAAAGTTCAAGACATGGTGATATTGGCTCAAGGTAAAAAAGGTATTGTACAATCAAAAAAAATTAAACTCTACTCTCATTTAAAGTCTAGGTGTGTTGCATGGTGTTACATTGACTCTTAAACTTACCATCTTTGGAGGTATCTCTTAGGTAGAGTAAAAGCCGGTTCTTCAACTGGCGTGAACTGGTAAATTGCCTTTTTTGTCCAGGCAGATGCACATTTGGATCCCATTTACAATCTGGTAGTAGTAACTATTATTGTCACGTTGCTTATTTCCCCCTTGTAAAATTAATTCGAATATGATAGGCTCTCAGGCTCTTTCCATAGCTTCCTGAAATGCCTTTCAGGGCTGGCTGCTACATTAACTGCTAAAAATTGCTGTTCCGCTCTTGCATGTGTTCCTGGGGAGGGAGTTGTAGCTGAGCAGAGCAGTGGCTGAGCATGCACATTTCTACAAGACAAACAAGTGCTGCCCCAGCGGCTGTGCATGCTGTAATAGCAGTGCCCAAGAGCTGCAAAAATGTCTGTAGCAAAGTGGATGTGCTGCCAGGTCTGTGGCGATGACACACTACATCTTTGGTGTGTAATGAACCAGCAGCAGCTGTGGAATAGTTCTCCTTCCTTACCGCAGTGGGGGCCAGACTGGCTTTTCCTACCAGTCTTTTTTCACACACCCCAAAAAACACACCGCTTCTCTGCCACCAGATAATGAGCTTAACTGTGTGGCTGAAACGGTAGCTATAATAAATATTGTAACATGTCATGGTCCATTCCGTATGTTCCAAGACTGGTGGAGGTTTCCAGATCCAGGAGGTTCTGATCCCCAAAGGTGATAAATGTTGAGGTGGTCATCAGTTTGATGTAATTGAATTGAATACCCTATCTCTCTCCTTTCTTCCTTAAAAGAAAATCAAAAGTAACAAATGGAGAACATTACACTGAAATGGTTCTGGGTTTTCAGATGAAAACACTTAGATATTAGAAAATGAGCATCTGCCTTTACAGCAATAATCCTGGCCTGGTGGGTTTTTTCCCTGTATCGTTCTATTCTTTCAGCACTCAGGTTGCATTTTGCAGGTCACTGTCCTCTGAAAGAGCTGTCCCCAACAAATTTTAGATGTTAACATAATGTATGCACATACAGTATATGCGCAACTTTAAAGTCTGTGCACCAGTGTTGTATTACTGCCTTATAGAAACCTCCTTTAGTCTTTGTGTTCTCTGAAGGCCAGAAAAGGCCAACCCAGCCTTCCCCAGGCCTTGAATTGACCCGAGGTCGCTGCCTGAGCCTTCTTTAAGACAAACAAGGCTTGTGGCTTTTGTTGTCTGTGCAAATGTTGGAGGTGGACCATCTCTCTTCCTAGGAGAGGGATGTAGGAGCCCCCAGGGATCCTTTCAAAGAGTGAAGATTGTCAATAGCCAGAAGTGAGCAAGGAGGCAAAATGTGTGTTTTTGTGATGGTGAATTCATGGTTGGGCTCTTGTGTCTGCTGTCTTGGGCCAAGACAGGAAAAGTCTTTCCTTCCTTGAAACCACTGAAGGGCACTAAGGACACAGCTGCATGTCTTCTATCTACAAGACTGGGAGAGCACATTATCACTGGGGGAAGAGGAAAGGTGGTGATGCAGGCAAAATACAATGCTGAGTGTTGAAGAGGAGTAGCATTTTTTTAATAGGCATTACTCTTTTATGCAGTGCCATGCTTTCAAAGACAGACAATGTTAAAACAGACCTCGAGTCTCTGGGAACTGTGCTTTATGGTCAATTCATGGAGCATGGACAGAGATTTCAAGTAGTGAAGAATGGGCAAGAGAGTTTTTTGCAGTCAACAGACTTTGGTTTGTATTTGCATCAGATCTTTGGCAATCAGTGCTAGGTTTCTGCTTACTTTTTAGAAAGTATTGGTGGTTGCCTTTAACTTTTTCTTTTAGTGTCAGTACTCTGGTATCACTGGCAAGTGTGGAAATCCAAGCTTTTTTGCTGAGGCAGTTCAGGAGCAGCAAGTTGTTCGTTGGCAGCAGAGGATGCCAGATGCTGGTGTGGGCTACGGCATTAACTACATGAGACACACTCATTTTGTGGCAGTCTGCAAACATAATGTAGTCATTTAAAAGCTGGTGTTAGACTGCTGTGCAGTGGGCTGCGTTTCTCCTATGGGTAACTTGAAGATACCATAGAGACATGTTAAGTTTCAGGCAGACTTGACCCTTGTTCTTTCCCTAGTGAATAAGGGAAAAAAAGTATTTAGTATGAAATTCCAGAATGTGGGACAGGAAATAACCACTCCAGTTTATTCAGCTTGTTGAAACTGATCCCACTAAATGCCCTGACAGTATTTGCTGGGCTTTTTGCTGTCAGATGTATGTCCTCCTTCTGCTCCAACCCTGATATGGTGGTTGAATTAGGAAGTGACATTTGGCAATGACTCCCCTTCTCCTATTGTAGTCTGTCTTAAAAAAAAATTAATAATCCTGGACTTTTCCCTTTTTGGCCCATAAATGAGCACGCCAGCTATGCCTTGCATGGGAGCAAGGGTCATGATGTATCTAGAAGTAAAGCCAACAAATTTCCATCTTCTCTGCTTTCAGGCAAGGAAAGTGACAGTGAAGACTTCTTGAATTCAGGGTCTGTTTCCACAGTTTTATTGGACACACCAAGTCTGACTGACCCAGAGAAAAGCCCATCCCCAACTCCAGTAACAGCATCTCCAATCCACGATGAGTTTAACATGAATATTCATGAAGAGGTATCTCTTTTTGTTCCTCATTTAATGCCATCGCTCCTTGAAAACATTGCTTGTGCTGTATTCATATTGCAGATGCCAAAACTCAAGTTTCTAAGAAGATTTTTTTCTGTGTTGCACGGTTTTTAGTAATGTCCCATATCCTTTAGGAGAATGTAGTTTTCTTGTGAAAGCTGCTGAGGAGTTTCATTTGAGTTCAGTTAAATTTATTTTCCTTAATCATCAGATGGGGTCAGGAGCTGTATTTGCCATGAGAATGTGTCTAAACTGCTTTTCCTATCAAACATAGAAATTACTTTTCATATCAAACATAACTGTTTTCGGAGCTGCATTTAATTTGTCAGGAACTTGAAGTAAACATGTTGGGACTTACTTAGTATATCCTGTCATATTTAAAAGGATGCAATCATCATTACATCCATTCAGTTAAGTGACAAGTAGGTTGTTGTCCAGTCTCTGATTTTTACAGTCGCGTTTTCCAGTAATAAAACTATAGATCTCTTCTCTTAAAGCTCTGAGTCAGAGCAGGGATTTGACTTACTTAACTAAACTGCATGAACACACTATGAAGAAAACTAAATTAAATTAAATGTTTAGCAGCTTTTTGGTATTCTCTGAGTGGCTGAGGACAGGACTAAACCTGAAAAGTGAAGAACCCTTCGTGAGTTCTGTGGTAGAGATTTAGCAGGCAGCTTTGGGAGACTTGTTAGATTTTTGTCTATGCTGTAGCTTATCTGTGCAGTGATTCATATTTTATCTTCAGTGCCATCTTTCTAGTAGTAAATAATTGTATTACAATAGAAAGAAAAAAAAACTTTTAAAAATTTTATTTCAGATCCTTCTTTTCCTATTTATCTGCTACTCTTTTTTTCACTTATAACTGCTTAATTTCAGCTCAAAGCAGTGTAACATGTGTTCTTCATTCTTTTTAGAATTCCTTACAGATCCACACCAGTATTTTACAGATTTCAATCCCTTCTTTTTCATCAACATCCAAGAGCTCAGAAACTGTTGCAGAGAAAGTGAAACCACAGCCAAGGCCAGATCCTGCAAGTGAAATAAGGTATTATTGTTTCCGTGTAATTTTCAGTTTCAAATCCAATATTCTGAGATGTTTAATAATTTATCACTCAAGTTACTAAGTCACTTAAACAAGGCTAGCATTTACTTGATTAGCTATAGCAAGCTATGCTTAGGTTCGTGTTATCAAGTGCATTGATTAAATCTTTTTCAGTAAGCAAGTATTAATTTGGTTGCTGTTGCTTGTAGCAGCACTCGTACTCTACAGCAACTGCTTCGCAAGAAATTAACAGGAGAGAAAAACTGATCTGATGTAACAATGGACACAGAATCATTATTCTTATCTAGGTTTACATCATCTAGGTCTGGCTGAGATCGTGCTCGTTGTGCTAGCACAAATGTATTCCTGATGATTTGCATTTGGACATTTTCCACAGTTGCTAAAGATTGGTGTAAGGCATTGCCAAAACTGCCACAAAAGGACTGTCCAGCTCTAACCTTGAGCTGTTAATGGAACCCCAGAAAGAAACCCAAGCAGCATTTCAAAAGACCGAGAGATATGCTTGCTGCTGTCCCTTGGCATGATGAAATGCAAGGATATTTCTTCACTCACTCTTATGAGAGCCCTGCCTGAGATTTTGAAAGCCAGATGAAATTTGTAGGCACAGCTTCCCAGGGAAGCCGGGGTGGGGATGCATGGCTGCACCCCAGGGCTGTGCCTGAGCTGTGGCACCCCGGGGCCACCATGCTTGAACCCAGTGGCAGCTTCCTGGGTGAGAATTGGCTGACAGCTTCCTCCAGCATTTCTAAGCCTGCACCCTCCTTGCCCGGCTGAGGAAACCTGGCCGGTGCAAATCTGGACTGGCACTGCAAGGAGTACTGAAAAGCACACAAGACTCACAACTACGCAAAGGCTGTGGTAGGGTTTTTTCTTCTGGGTCCAAATCGATGGCTTTATCTAAACGAGTATCAAATACTAAGGATCCAGAGGCAAGGAAATCTTGTTGGCTTAAAACTGTCATCAATCTCAATGTGAAAAATCAGTGTCAGCACAAGTTGATGTGTGATTTTTCCAGTGCCAGTCAAGGAAAGCATCCTATCCAGAAGACCAGCTCTGCTTGGTTTCTGCTGTGCTGTGCCTCATGCAGCTCTAGCCATCACCAGCAGGGATTTCATCTATGTCCCGTCTCGGAAAAAAACACGCAAAGCACTAACCGGCAGCAAAATGCCACACACTATGGGCGACTCACAGGGAGTCGGTGACCTCCACTACTTAGTGCTGCTGCAGACCCTGCACATGCTGTAACCTCTGTATTTATTTAAGCTGAATAGTGCAGTATTGTCATCAAATTACAGTGCGAGTTATCTTTCCTGGGGCTCTTGAGCTCACCTTTGTCCTTCATCTTTTGCAAGACTTGCCACCATAGAGGGGAAAATTTGCCGTATGTTAGTACCATAACAGCTGAAGTGAAAACAGGATTAAAGCAGGCTGAAATGATAGAATTTCTGTATCAGGAAGGTATTTCGATGGGATCCCCATATGCCTTACGTTTTTCATATTTTTTTTTCTTTTTACAGTGCAGGAAGATCAACAGGGTCCTCCCCAGAAACTCAGCTGTGTGATAGTCCAGTGTAAGTATCATAATCAGAAATGTTTAGGAGACATTTATATGTGATTGTCAACTTGAACCCCCCCCGCAACGCACGCCTGATATTTTACATAGACGTGTAAATATGTAAACTAATTCTAGCCAAGATGATATTTAGTCGTCGTAGTTTTCTGCTCATGTCCTATGTTTTCATGATCATTATTTTCCAGTGCTTTATCCGTGCACATGTGCAGTTAATTTCTTTTACATTGTGAAGCATCTCTAATTGGGTTGCAGACTGTCAATATACTTCGAAATTTACAGTTTTCCACAGGACATGTGCACGTGATTTGCTTTTTTTCTTTTGATAGTGGGGGAAAGGTGGTCAGCTGACCACAATGAAAAAACAAATTTACTTTCTGCCACATAGCCATGTTCCCAAGGGAAATCAGTAGGACTATTTATAACTCGGAAGCTGAGTCAAAGAGGTTTATTAGTAAGAAGCCTAAGTCAACAGGGTTTGTCTGGTACACCATGTGAGGCTCAGGAGCTGCTTTTATTTTGAGTGTCTTAGTGCCATGAGAATATTCCCAAAGACAAATCTATTCCCCTTACGTTGGTATGAAGATAGGTAACTTTGTAATATTCAGTGAAATTGCTCTTAATTTATATCTGGTTGTAGGAGAAACTTAAATGGTAACTTTCTTTTTAACCAGACTTAAGAGTTCTAGACTGTAAATCCCACCAGAAGTTGGGGGATATCTGGTCCAAATGGAAGATGGAACTGAAGATAAAGTACTAAAACACACATGCTTGACTTCTTTAAGGATTAAATTAGTCAGAAGCCTGTTGCTAAAAATACTGTTTTTCATAGCTTTTGTTTGTATCACTTCCTTCGCCTGTGTAACTTCTGCTTGTGCTTCTGAAAATACCATGTTAAATAAGAAGCCAAAAATATCCAAAGGTAGGCATCATGTCACTGAAGCATTAGCAGCAGTAATTACAATGTGGAAGTTCTTACACTATCTTATCAAATTTCGTGGGCTCTGATTAGTGCCTTGATTGCCTTAATTCAAAATGTCTTTGTTTTTAGTATATCTCATCATGTGTTACATTGCTTTCTTTTAAGCTGATCCCTGAGAGTGTTTTATTGTAGCAAATTTAATTCCAGTAACTTGGCTTGGTTTTTATGTTGTTGTTTCAGAACTTCTTCACTGCACAAGTCCAGTAGTCTGAGCAGTTTGAGAAAAGAGACATCCGAAGCGGTGGGCTTGGTTTTTTACTTCCTCTCATACCCTTAGAAGTGGGGGTGATGTCTCTGTTGCGGCAGTGACCCCTTGGATGCTCTGTTGCCACCTGCTGAGAAATTCTCTGTCAGACTAGGGCTCCTCATGCCATGTGTTAGCATGTGACTTCTTTCAGTTTTCATTAAAGGAGAAAGTTTGTCCTTGAAAACAAAGGAGCCTTTTTTTGTTGTTGTTTTTGCATGAGGCATTTACCTGAGACTATCTTGCTCTGTTTTTCTTCAGATAACGAGGTATTTTTTTTTTAGTTGATAGGCTTTTCTGATTTAAGACAAGAAGAAAGTAAGTCCCACTACCACTTCCTACCTGTGTTTAAGGCAAATAATTTTGGAAGGCCATGTAATTAATGCATTATAAAATACAGTGTGAAGTGACTATATGTTTTAGGTGGTTGGGAACAAAATACTGAGCCTTTGTATGTCTGGTGATGGCTTCAGTTTAGGTCTCTTTTAAGTGACCAAAAGCAGCTGGCCTCTAACAATGTCATCAAATCAGGGCAATTCGTGTGCTCTTTTTTGACAGCCAAAACTAAAAGCTGCTGAGTTCCCTGATACCCAAGTGCTGAGCTGTGCCTTACAGCTCAGGAGGGATAACAGGACTGAAAATGTAACCAGAACTCGTTGATGAGAGCTAGAGTTCATGGGTTGGGTTTTTATTTTTTTTTGCTTGGACAGCCAAGGAGTGGAGGCTGTGGATGTTTTATCTACTTTGCTTCTACCCTGTCTGATTCCTGCTTTGGGTCCTCTCAGCCAGCTGTGCTCATAAGTGCCTTAACAGACTGTATGTCGCTAATTATATACACAGCTAATCCTTTACAAAGTAAACCAAAGCAACTGTATTTTCATGTCAGCTCACTGACCTCAAAGAAAGCGAGAATTAATCTGTGTGAAATACAGCTCTGAAGAGACTGATTTTGGGGGAAAAAGGAAGAGGCGGGGAAGGGTATTTCAGTCAGAATTTAACTCGGGGTAACCATAATGAATTGAATACTGGCTATAAACCATGACTATTTAAATGTCTTTCTTAATCTTTCTCAAACAGGACAGAGACTCTGCACAGAAGCCAACAGAGGTAATGTGTGTGTGCATGCTTGTGCCTGTACATGGAGAAACACAGACAGTGAGTGAGTGTTGAAAACCTCAATTGTGTGAAATTGTGGCATGCAGTTCCAGAGGGGAAATAGCAGACATGCAGACAAGATAGCGAGGAGTACATGGCGGTGGTCACCATCACTTCAGTGTCAGGCTTATAGCGTCTCGCACATTCTTGTCTTCTGACACATGGATTATCTTCCAGTCTGCTTGAGCATAAGGTTACCACCTAAGCTCATGTTTCCCCCACATATTCCACCACTAGGTAATTAGCAAAGCTAACCATTAAGTATTTTACTGACTCTGTAATTAACTTTGATTAGTGTCTCTTTAAAAACCTTTGGCTTTGCAGATTGTTTTCTGTGAGTAGCAACCCTGTTCCTAAAAAGACTGTCATTGCAGAACAGTTATCCGTCGGTACCATATGGCCATAGTTTTCATGCAACAGATAATCGTAGAATCATAGAATGTATTGGGTTGGAATCTAGTCCAACCCCCCTGCAGTAAGCAGGGATATCTTCAACTAGATCAGATTGCTCACAGCCTCATCAAGCCTGGCCTTGAATGTCTCCAGGGATGGGGCCTCCGCCACCTCTCTGGGCAACCTGGGCCAGTATCTTACCACCCTCATTGTAAAGAACTTCTTCCTCATGTCTAATCTAAACCTACCCTGCTCTAGTTTAAAACCATTGCCCCTCGTCCTATCCCTGCCTGCCCTTGCAAACAGCCCCTCCCCAGCTTTCCTGTAGGCCCCCTTCAGGTACTGGAAGGTCGCTATAAGGTGTCCCAGGAGCCTTCTCTTCTCCAGGCTGAACAACCCCAACTCTCTCAGCCCATCTTCACAGAAGAGGTGCTCCAGCCCTCTTATCATCTTCATGGCCCTCCTCTGGACCCGCTCCAACAGGTCCATGTCCTTCTTGTGCTGAGGGCTCCAGAGCTGGAGACAGTACTCCAGGTTGGGTCTCACGAGAGGAGAGTCGAGGGGGAGAATCGCCTCCCTCGACCTGCTGGCCACGCTTCTTTTGATGCAGCCCAGGATGCGATTGGCCTTCTGGGCTGCAAGCGCACATTGTTGGCTCCTGTCCAGCTTTTCATCCACCAGTACCCCCAAGTCCTCTTCCGCAGGGCTGCTGTCACATCATCCCCCAGCCTGTATTGATAATGAGGATTACCCTGACCCAAGTGTAGGATGTTGCACTTGGCCGTGTTGAACTTCATAAGGTTTGCTCAGGCCCACCTCTCTAGCTTGTCCAGGTCCCTCTGGATGACATCCCATCCCTCTGGCCTGTCGACCGCACCACTCAGCTTGGTGTCATCGGCAAACTTGCTGAGGGTGCACTTGATCCCACTGTCTACGTCACTGATGAAGATACTGAACAGCACCGGTCCCAGTACGGATCCCTGAGGGGGACACCGCTTGTCACCCTCGCCATCTGGACATCGAGCCATTGACCACTACCCTCTGGCTGCGACCATCCAGCCAGTTCCTTATCCACTGAACAGACCACCCATCAGATCCGTATCTCTCCAACTTAGAGAGAAGGATGTTGGGGGGGACCATGTCAAAGGCCTTGCAGAAGTCCAGGTAGATGATATCCGTTGCTCTTCCCTTGTCCACTGATGCAGTCACTCCATTGTAGAAAGCCACTAGGTTGGTCAGGCAGGACTTGCTCTTCTTAGTAAAGCCATCTTGGCTGTCTCAAATCACCTCCCTGTCCTCCATGTGCCTTAGCATAGCTTCTAGGAGGATCTGTTCCATGATCTTCCCAGGCACAGGGGTGAGGCTGACAGGGCGGTTGTTCCTGGGATCCTCCTTTCTACCTTTTTTTAAAAATGGGTGCGATGTGTCCCTTTTTCCAATCACCAGGGACTTCACCTGACTGCCGTGACCTCTCGAATATGAAAAGTGTCTTGGCAGCTACATCAGTCAATTCCCTCAGGACTCTGGGGTGCATCTCATCAGGTCCCATGGACTTGTGTATATTCAGGTTCCTCAGATGGTCACGAACCTTGTCTGCACTTACAGCGGGAGGGGCTTTGTCCCCCAGGTCCCTGTCTTGCAATCCTTCAACTCAGGAGGTGTGAGGAGAGAGGTTGCCAGTGAAGACCGAGGCAAAAAGTTGTTGGGAACCTCAGTCTTCTCCTCATCTGTTGTTACTAGTTTGCCATTCTTGATCATCAGGGAGGGTAGGCTTTCTTTAACTTTCCTTTTCTGGTTGACATACCTGTAGAAGCCCTTCTTGTTATTCTTAGTATCCTTTGCCAAGTTCAGCTCCAGCCGCGCCTTGGCCTTACCGACCTCATCCCTACATAACTGGCCAGCATCCCTATACTCTTCCCAGGACACCTGATCCTGCTTTAACTGCCTGTGCAGTTCCTTCTTGCCTTTTAGTTTGACCAGGAGGTCCCAACTCAGCCATGCTGGTCTCTTCCCTGTCTTGCTTGATTTCTTACACCTGGGGATCGAGAACTCCTGTGCTCTTATGGAAAGCATCCTTAAAGATCTGCCAGCTCTGTTCTGCCCCCTTGGCCCTGAGGACCATTTCCCAGGGGGTCCTGATAATACCTATAGGAAGACTTGAGCAGGGACAGCATACCTCAGATACTACTGGTAGAGCGAATGCTGTATCTATTCAGCAAAAAGCAAAGGATCATGTTTGGATTGTGAATGGGTTTGCTTCCTCCTTGTTTTAAAGAGACAGTGAAACAACCAGCAAGGTTAAAACTACCATTTTAAATTGGTTAACTGGTGTGTCTGATGTCAGTCCTGGCATTCATACTCCTTATTTGATACTTAATTTCCTCTCAGCTTTGGCAGAGGACATAGTCAATTAATCCATTAGTTCTGAAATGGCAGAGCAGTGATAGACAAAAAGAGCTGTCTGAGAACCGACATACTGTGGGGATCTCATCTCTCTCTCTGCTTCCTACTTACTGCCTCTACAGCTCCCAGTGGGGGAGACAGAAACCCTGGAAGGCTGGAAAAGTTCAAAGCCTTCCAGAACTGTATTTTTAACCTTTTGCCATACCTGTAAGATAGCTTTACAGAAACTGAGAAACATCTTAAAGAAGACATGTTACTCTTAGAAGGTAGTGATAGTAGTCCTGGGCCCTGAACATATTCAAATGAAGATCTTGTTTATGTTTTCCTTTATGGCTTTTACATTCTGTTTTCTTGCAGTAACAAATGAGAGGGACTCTCCAGATTATCTGTCAGCAGTCACTGTGCAGTCTCTCTCAAAAGACCTTTTGCAATTCACTGATATTGAATCTTTATTTCCCTAACTTGAACAGGTTAAACCTCCTGTGGAAGGTAATAATTTTGCAACCCTCCCTCCAAAGTCTCCTTCTCATGGTGGCACAGGCGATGAGGATAGTTTTGGTACCCGGAAAGCCAGATCTTCGTTTGGACGAGGCTTTTTCAAGATAAAAAATAACAAGAGGACTGCGAGTGCCCCCAATCTGGGTAAGTGTCGTGCACCTGCATGCAGTTTCTGTGTATTTTGAAGAGTCTTAACAGCTGCAATTGTCTTAAGCAGGAAGACCACCCTTAGTCTCACTGTGACTTGGTGGCACTTTTCTTAGTAGAATGTTTGGAAAATATCAAACAGCAACGAAAAAACCCAGAAAAAACCTCACTGATGTAATAAAGTATTTGATCTGTTTCAACCTCCGCTGTGATATCTCCCTGGGACATTGTAGTGGATTGCTGCTGTTTTCAAATTCTAGCTCTCTGGCAGTAGTTCACACATGGGATTTGTGGGCTTTTTTTTCTCCTGGCTCCATCCTCGGTTTATCTTTCAAAAGATTTTCAGATGTACAGAAATGAGGCAGCAGCACTCAGTCTTCCTCTTTATTTTATGTATTTAAGCAGCCTTGCAAAAGAGATGATGACAATAGGAACAGGACCGACAAGTTATTCAAGCTCATGTTCATTTTTGGACCTGTAATGGAGGGGGTTGTTTTGATACTGTCATTTGATGACATTTGCACATGAAAATGAAATAAACAAAATGTTCTGCTTAATGCAGAAGTCACTGTTGCCACCAACTGAAATCCTACTTGCATTTACTGCTCTGCTGTAGTAGTCTTTCCACTGTTCCAGTTCAACCATCAAGTGAGTCTCTGCATCAGTTCTTTGCCATTCATCTAATGTTTTTGGCTTTCTCTTGCACGAGACTTAGGAATTTAGCTCTGTCTTTCAGAAGCCTGAAGGGGGATAGCTTCTGCTTTGTTGAGCAGAAGAGTCTCCTGTTCTTACTTAAAGACAATTTTAGACTCTGTTCAAAAGAAATAACATACCTACACATTTATTATACACTGTCCATGTTTGCTTGTGACATACAGCATGGGAATTTGCTATCTTACTTGGAATTAGGTGTACAGTCTATTTTGAGGGTTAGACTCTTTGCTTTGGTTTATTTCATGTGTGCTTTTGTGTAATCACTTGTTTCATCCTGAAATGAATTTATCTAACAAAGTGGAATACAAAGTGGCGGTCATAAAGGATTGGAAGATGGGCCATCTAGAGCAGGGTCCAGTGAATGTGAGTAAGTTATTTATGCTATCTAGATTTCAGTTCTTCCATCTGTAAAGCTGGTGTCCAGATACTTGCCACCCCACGGGAGCCCATGTGAGGCACCTGCCCAGTGTGTCATGGAGCAAGTGACCTCCCTGCACCAAAGTGACTGCACTGCTGTTTTACCCTCTTCACCATAGAGCTCTACTGCATTTCTTTTTTGTGAGAGGGGGATTAACAGTGAACTGGTAATCTTAATCTCTCTGTGAATTCAGCACTGCGCGTGGCACGTGTGTCTCATCTATCCCTCTCCTTTTGTCTTGTATTTTGCTGATGTAAGTTTTGAACTGTGTTTTACCTTGTCCCTCTGCGTGTTCTCTCCTGTTGTGCTGCGTGTGGTTATGTGCGTTGTTTGGATATCTGAAGATCGCAGTCGAAGTGCAAGTGCACCTACTTTAGGTATAGTAATCCTGCATGTCTGCCTGTACCAGCACTGTGTTGTGACTGCTGCTAACAGCTGGTTATGGCGCAAACTTTTCAATCAAGAGCTAGACACCAGAGCTCTGCATCGAAACTTTTGTCCATCACTAAAAGGAGTTTTCATGTAACATCTGCCCTCTGCTAAAAGTCAGCTGGGCCATTTCTCAGTAACCACTACTAATGAGAGAGATTGCGGGTTAATTTGCAGAGACCTTTGCCATAACTTTGAGCACAAAGTTACACACAGACTGAGCTAGCAGGTAAGAATCGCTGATGTTTAAATACCAGAGGCAGCTTTGTTCTGTCATCTGTCTTGGAGCCCCTGGAAAAGCTTAAAGGGTGTGAAGCAGGGAATGAGGTATAGTTCCCAGGCATTCACTTAGGGGAGTTCTGTGCGGAAGGATACATAATTTCTCTTTGAAGAGATTTATGGTATTTATGATATGATAAACAAATGAGAAATAATTGGGGCAGATGGGGATGGAGCCATTCACATAGTAAAAACCAGTTTTGTGATGTGAGCATTCCCTTGGTGGTTCTGGCAAGGGCAGGAAAGACCAGCAGGGTCCTGCCTTAGCAAGCAGAGCTGTGTCAGTCGGTGTGGTTGTACAGCCACCCAGTGTGCCCCTCGCTGACGAAGAGACAAGTGCTCTGGGCCCTCTCAGTTTCCCGTGTGGCCCCTTAAATGTTGGCTGTTCTATGGGGTTGTGTCAGTGCATGAAAGGGAGTAAGGTACAAAGAGCAAACGTTGCAATACCCGCAAATCTCTGCTACTAATGCACCCAACCTTGTCCTGGTATTCTCTCTGTTGAATGCTATTTAAACGTGTTTTTTCTAAGCTAGCACTTTTTCTTATACAAGTAAAGCAAAAATCACAAATGCAAAAGCCTGGTTCAGTGTTAGTGCTGTCTCTCACTGGCAGGATCCCCTTATTCTATAGCGGTCAAACCAAAGTGCCCAGAAATAATCTATGTGACCTTGTTACTTCACTGCAAAGTTTAACATCTAAAGAATCAGTGGAAAATGGGACATGTTCAAATGTATTCTGTCTGAATAATCTGAACTTTGCCCAGCAGAAAGACACGCTGGCAAAGCCTGCAGTTTGTTGCTGTTCGTGGCACATTGTGGCTGCGTCATTGTTAACTCTGTGGCTTGAGGCGGCATGTCTCAGCAATATATGCTCTACCTTGATTCACATAACTTCTTTGTTTTTTTCCTGGAAGTTTAAAAGTCCATTTCAAAAACAAACGAAGGTCATCTAATTATACAGCCATGTTAAAAGATGGTAAAAGTGGTTACAGGCCTGACTGTCAGCCTCCTGCAGGCTGTATTGCCACAGCTGCTTCATCTGAACTGGCTTGTGCTGTCACTGTTCCCCCAGCAAATAAGTGGCATAAACTCCACGTGGTGGTTTTATTCAGCTATCTGGCATTTGCTGGCACATCTCCACTTACGTAGCCTAGTAGATACTGCAGTTCTTTTAGTTTTCTTTTTAAATGTTCTTAACATAGTTTTCTTCTTTGTTAGTTCAGCTGTTGTGACAACTTCCCTATTGGAGACAGGAGCCCTCATGTGGTCATAGAAAACAACAGCTACAGATCAAAGATTTAATGCTTTTAGAGTGGGTGGTAATGTGTAGGGTTTCTCATCAGAGATGCTTTGTGCTTCACTGAGAAGATATAATTCAGTCAGGGCCATGGTGTTTCTCTGCAGAGGAACAAAATATTCCACAGTTTGCATAAGTGAGGGGAAAAGGGCCCTCTTGCTGCTGGGGCAGGAGGTATTTGTTGCTGGAATTCCCTGGAGGGGGAGCTTTGGGAATACTGCAAGTTATTAGGAAAGATGCCTGCAGGGAAATTATTTATTTTTCTGTGCTTAAGGGCTCCTGGTTTGGTTCCCTGCCATGGCATTGAATTGTTTCTGAGCATCCACATGCCTCGGCTCTGTCTGTGAGAGGACTGTAGGAGCACTCCCCAGGGAAGAGTAAACTTGGGTTTTAACTCACTGATTGATTCACGAGGTGTGTTTTCCCCACCTTGGATGCAAGGCAGTTAACTGGTGCAGAGCATTGCCTTGGAGTGTTCCCAGTCAGGCCCGTGAGGGAGGAACACATGTTGTTTCTCTGGATTTTCCCATCCCTCTTTGCCCCATTTTCTTAACATGGTGGTTCTCAATAATTTTAGTAAGAGTTGTTCTCAAGTTCAGGAGTGTATCTGTACAGTCCTGTGCAAGTGGGTCTTGACAGGGCTTTTGTTTTCTGATAGCTGAAACGGAGAAGGGATCTGCAGACCACTTGGATCTGGCTGGCTTGCCCCCTCGCCCGAAAGAAACGGATAGTCTACAGATGACGCCACCTTCTCCAGATTCCAAGAAAAAGGCCAGGGGGATCAAGAAGTTATTTGGAAAGTAAGTAAAAGATGAGAAATGACCGTTCTCCAGAGCTGTGGCTTGTGCGGGGGTTTATTAGGAACACATCTTCCCTTTTTCCCCCTCCAACGTGTGGCTTCATGGTTTACTGCCTCAAGAGCAGGAGCCAGTCTGACATTTGAGCAAGCTAACAGTAGGTCGATGGTAGGCAGAAGAGCAGCTACAAACAGTATAGGAGATCTTGCCTATATTGGTTGCTGTAGTAGAAGCATGCCCTTTCCTTAGCCAAATATGAATATTCTTTCTTCTTTTAAACTAGACTTAAAAGAAGTCAGTCAACTACCTTCAACCCAGATGACATGTCCGAGATGGAGTTCAGAAGAGGAGGGACAAGAGCAACTGCAGGGCCACGACTGGGCTGGTCTCGGGACCTGGGGCAGTCTCGCAAGTAAGATGAGTGGTGCAAAGTGTGCTGGTGCTTGCCTTCCTGGCAGCTCCAGTCGAGCAACGGGGTCCAAAGGAGAAGCTCAGTGCCAAAGTGAAATGTCCCCTCTCCTGGCAAATAGAAACAGGCAAATCCAGGCCATTTCCTCTCTTGAGAGATGATCTTTGCAGGGTTGAGGTTGCTTGGGTGGTGGGGTCCTGCTGCTGAGCAGAGCCTTCCTTGCTGATGGCATCATTGGAGTGCAGCTGTGAGGCCGTGTGAAGCAAGGCATAAGCCCTCATGTAGCAATGACAGATATTCCTCCAGTACGTTTCCTGCTGCGCTTCTGGGGAATAAAGACTAAAGTGAAACATTATAGTCTCACTTTGGAGTTTTAGCCACAATAGGCAGCACAGGTGGTTGTTTTCAGTAGTATTAATAGACTCTGTTTATTGTGAGATAAACAGCAGGAGATCAGCAGCAATCAGCACTTCATGGTGCTAACAGTTCACAAGACACCCTCTTCCTTGCAAGGCTCACCTAGCAGCAGACCATGGTGTGCGTTCTCCCACAGAAATTGTCCCAACTACCACAAAATACTCATGAATTAGGCTTAGATTTTGGTTTTGTTGTTATGTGTGAGAATAGGAGATTTGAGACATCAGTCTTTTTTTGGTAAAATCTTCTGTAGTGAGCTGGACATGCCATTCGCAAAGTGGACGAAGGAGCAGGTTTGCAACTGGCTCCAAGACCAAGGGCTAGGCTCTTACATTAATAATGGCAAACACTGGATACTGTCTGGGCAAACGCTTCTGCAGGCTTCTCAGCAGGATCTGGAAAAGGTGAGAAATACTGGAAACACTGCTTTTAATTAAACATACAAAAACTTGTTATTTCTATGAATGTAAATCATGTCTGTAAGGTGCATCCAGTAAAAAAAAATAAAAAGATGAATTTTTAAAACTTTGTCATCTGCAATGGTGCCAAATCTGTTTCTTTTTAGTTGAAGTTTCATAGAAATGTAATGCTCTGTAATGAAACTAATAATTACAAATATGTGACTTAACTTCATTAAGCATGGACATGTCAATTGGCTATGCCACTTTAAAAATATGCACACAGGAGTGCCTCATTATCATATGGGTTTGTAGATTCATTAACACTTGCGTATGGTACAGTTATTTTTGTCTGTGTGAGAAAGGTGTAAAAAGCTGCCGTTTTGGTCTAAGTATGTTTTCTGCACATTTTACACGAAGAGGAATGAGGATTTGTTATGCAGAAGTGTGATCAGTTTCTTTGTCATAAATCATTATAGAATTGTTTATGTCTTGTTTTCTAAAACAAGAAACATTTAAAAAGTTGATTCAATCTATGCTTTGAATCAACTCTTTGCTGACATTTGATTTTTCAGCTTTTAAAAATCACTGTCCTCACCAAATAGTAACCCTGTTTTCTCAATGAAGGAATGAGCTAATTCAGAATTGTAGTTAACACTACAACTGGAATAAGAAAAGTGTGATACGAACATAGTGACTTGTAATAATGTTATCAGAGGTAACGTTAACTACCAAGCACTAGTGAAAGCGTATATGGGAATGAAGAGATCCTGGAATGGCTGCACTTGCAACTAGACTGGGGAAGTTGGAAATACTCATAAATTTCAGTAATTCCTGGTACCTTTTAACCATACCTGCCTAAGTGGGAGGGAAGGAAGTAATCCCATCAAGTATTTTTCTGAATGCTAATATGTTTTATATTGTGGGGTTGTTTTTAGCCTGATACGAGAATGTTGTGGCTGACGTTTTCATACAGTTTGGAATGCACTACGTTTTGAAATTAGTCCACCACAGCAAGTGGGCCTTTCCCTAGTCCTGAACATGTGCTAAAATTATGCTTATATTCAACAAATAGAAAATACACCTGCCAAGTCACCAACGAGTGCTGTATACAGGGTGACTCTCTGAAACCATTTGTAATTCAGCAGAGGGAGAAATAAAACACAGTATTGTCTCTAGGTTTGCTGCTTTCCTTCCTTTCACAGGAGCTTGGGATAAAGCACCCATTGCATCGGAAGAAGCTTCAGCTTGCTCTGCAGGCACTCGGGTCTGAAGAGGAAAACAATCATGGAAAACTGGATTACCACTGGGTTACCAGTAAGATTTAATTACATGCTGAAGCAGCAACTTTTGATAGGAGTTCCTTATCATAGCTAATATGGTGCTTAAAGAGTGGGAATAACACTAACTGGTCCTCAGTAACTTGGCTACCACACTAACGTGAGTGTCTGTCTCTGCCTTAGGGTGGCTGGATGACATTGGCCTCCCCCAATATAAGACCCAGTTTGATGAAGGAAAGGTGGACGGCCGAATGCTCCATTACATGAGTGTGGTGAGTGAATGACATTTCTTTTCCTGACATCTTGTTTGTGTTCTTAGTTTCTCCCCACTTTAATGCGTGCTGGTATACCTCCAGATAGCTGACTAAAGACCAGGTTAGACTAGAGAGACCAGATTTCACTGTACCTATTGTTGTGACTGCATAGATACTGTATATTCACTTAACATCTTCCTCCTGCTCCCTTTTGGTCAATTCACCAGAAGCAGCAACCTTTTTTGCACCCCACAGCACCAGGATCCATGCCCTACCATGCACCTCTGCAATCATCCTTCTCCCCTTCCCAAATTCACTTCCTCTCAGCCTTCCCCCAGCGGCAGCCCCAGCCCCGAACACATCCTCCCGCACCTGCTATAACAGGGGAAAGGCGGGGGTCCAGCCAGCTGCTATGGCTGGAGAGGAGGTGCTGCCACCAGCCACCATTGCCAGCCTTCTTCCCCTTGTCCCTCCCGTGTGAGCAGCCACTGGCCAAATCCTGGCTGTCCTCACAAAGAACCCGCTTGTGGGGTGCAGAAGTGGATCTATGACTGCTTGGGCAGCTCTCATGTCACAGACAGCTGTTCTTGGGTCCCTTACAGGCATCTTAAGGGATCCAGTGTCAACAAGGAGCCAAAGAGCTGGATGACAGCGATCTGGCTTGTAGCTTCCTAGAGCAGAAAGTTGGCATCCATGTGGAGGTCGGCAGACCATCTATGCATTACTCTGGGCCTATGTTGAAAGTTTTAAAAAGGAATGTAGAAGTACCATGTGGTTGCCATCTGCGTGTGTGACTTTTGTCCCAGATGACTGGATCTACTGAAAGGAAGTTAAAGTTGGGGCTTACTCTTACTTGCTATTGCAGCATCACAGAGGCTACACCTATGTGCACGTCGTGTACCAAAAATGCAGACTTCAACAGCTAAACATCTCGTGCGTCTCATGGGACGTTCTGACAATAATTTCAAAGATGTTGAATGGTTCATAAATGAGGTCTTCAAATTTTCTGGATAATTGAAGGGAGAAGGCTGAGGGAGGTCAGAGTGTCAGAAGCATCACTATCGCTAAAAGGATAAGCCAGAATGCTGTATCTGTCCGTGTGCTTCATTGCAGTGTTTAAAGGACCCCTTGAAACTGTAGTGGGTGTCCTGACTTAACCTAATGCTAATAGCTGTAACCTCTAGAAAACAGAAGGCCCGATACTACTACTCACCTTCAAGTATTTCCTATATTCTTTCCAGCTTTAAAGATACTAAACTAAAGTGGAAGAGTAAACATAGTAAGCAAGTGCCCAGACTCATGCATGAGAAATGGGCAATCTTGTGCTTAACAGCTGTGCATGACACTGGTGTGCTCAGGCAGCATTTGTAAGTATACAAAAGTGTGCAAATTCTGCGGTCACAGTTCATGCAGCTGGGCCTTTGCTGTTCAGGGTCTTACTAATTAATAGAAGTAGGTGGATTTTTTTTCTTCACTGAGCAGACATTCAGTCTACTTACCTATTCATGTGGATGCTTAGGTTAAGAAAACCCAAGCAATTGCCTTTGAAGAAAATTGCAGTTTTAAGAGCCAACTTGTTTGAAAACAGGCTACATTTAGTAGCTTTTGCATAATGTATTTCAAAATGCATAGCCCCAGCATCAGCTCCCCCCTTTACTGCTGGTCAGGTGAAGCCAACCCAGCAGGTTTCCTATGTGTAAGGGCTCAGGTAAGATGAGATAAGACCTTTGTTCTTCTCTGGAGACGCAAATGCAAACTGAGCATCGCTAATATTAATTCCTGCTGTGTAACAAAGAAGAAATCAATCACTCTCCTGCTCTCTCAAGAGCCAGGCCATGGGCAGAGTAAAAGTTACCTTTTTATGCCACATTTACATGTATTTTTAATAGGCTTTACAGTAGCACCAGGAGGAAGCCTAGGGTTGATCCATCTAACCCTTCTCCTGAAAGACAAGCACAGCACTGTCTGCTGGCATGACTTTGCTGTTGAGTCCATTTCTGTTAAATGTTAAATACCCGCTGCTTATGTAGTGGGGTTTGGTGTTTCTTTCCTTTAGTTTTTTGAGTTCAGACATTAATATTAAAGTAGGAGGCAGTTTCTTTCTTCTGCTTCTTAAGTTCTTGGAGGTCTGATGCCAATAGTCTCCATTGAGCTTGATCTTCAGTTGGGAGACTTTACTAGCACTGTATTAACTGGGTATGGATTGAATGCAGCTAAGACGCAGCATAGGCTGTAATGTAAGGGAACTTGTATTATTCAACAGTCAGCCTTTTTTGTATTAAAAAAGAAAGAAAAGTAAAAGGTGGACGGAGGAGGGATGTGTAGCAGGAGCTTTGCCTTTTAAATAGATATTCTTCTGTCACTTCCCTTAAATTGTAGATCACTAGGGGTATTTTTAGACAGATTTTAATAATCAAATTATAATGACAGATTCAATGTAAACGACCAACTAAATACAGCTGTATGCAAAGTATGAAAGAAGTACCTTTAAAAATCTTGTGGTTAAACTGACTCAAAATAAATAATGGCAAATATTTATTATTTTGTAATAAATAAAATAGCAAACCACGACATAGAATCTCTACGCTTAGATTCATCATAATGTTAGCCAAACGCAATGAAATGTTTGGGTAAGCAAAGAATCTAGTCTTAAATATTTTGACAAAATAGAGTCCAGTGTTCAATAAGTAATACTAAAACATACTAGGCCAGGTTAACCCTGGCACGAGGATGCATAAATTTGTCTAAGTCCGCCAACTTGCACCAGCAGAGAACTGGACTTAGAGACACTTAATGGCATAGTTAGGACTGAATTACAACTGAAGAGCCTATGTTAGCAGAAGTGCAAGTCTCACAGAGTGTGACCAGTTGCAGTGCAAGGATGTTTTTCTTTTGTAGCGCTCCTCTGGAGCGACAGCAGCAGCAAGCAAGCTGGGAAGTCTAGCCAGGCCTGTCACATACTCCTCCATACAAACTTTTCATGGCTGGGCTTCCTAAATGAGAGAGACTCTGATCATTTTGTTGGAAGGACAACATCATCTGTTGGAAGGACAACACAGCAGGGCACAAGAAATCCAGGAAGTTCTTGGAATGTGTCGATGACAACTTTCGTCTTCAAATGATAGAGGAGCCAACAAGGAGAGGACCTATGCTGGACCTTGTACTTACCAACAAGGAGGGGCTCATGGGGAATGTCAAGCTCAAGGGTAGCCTTGGCGGCAGTGATCGTGAAATGGTAGGATTCAAGATCCTTAGGGCAGCGAGGGGGGTATGCAGCAAGCTCACTACCCTAGACTTCAGGAGAGCAGACTTTGGCCTCTTGAGGGACCTGCTTGTCAGGGTAACAAGGGGAAAAATACGGGAGGGGAGAGAGTCCCAAGAAAGCTGGTTAGTATTCAAGGATCACCTTCTCCAAGCTCAAGAGTGGTGCATCCCAAGAAAGAAGTAGTTGGGAAAAAAGCTAGGAGGCCTGCATGGATGAATAAGGAGCTCCTGGACAAGCTCAAAAGCAAAAAGGAGGCCTAAAGAGGGTGGAAGCAAGGATGGGTAGACTGGGTGGAATACAGAGAAACTGTGTCCAGGAACCAGATTAGGCAAGCTAAAGCCCAGATAGATTTAAACCTTGATATGGACATCAAGGATAACAAGAAAAGCTTCTGTAAGTACGTGAGGGATAAAGGCAAGACTATGGAGGATGTGGGCCATTTCTGGAAGGAAACAGGAGACCTGGTCTAAACCTTCTGTCTCCTTTGCCATTGTCCACCACATGTGTCCTTTGAATTGAGCCCCCTTGGGTGCCAGAAGGCTCTGTCTCTCCCCTCCTCAGTGGTTTGAAGGAGCCATGAGTGCAAGAAGAGGGAACTTTAATGGAGCCAAACTGTAGTTGTGAAGGGAGGAACTAAGCTTTCCTGGCTCTTTTCATCTAAAAACTACCTGTTCAGTCGAAGGCCTGTGGTCAGTGTAGAGAGGAGCACTGTGAGGCACCGTCTCATTCCTTGACATGGCACAAATTGTTCTAAGGGATTCCTAACACTCCACAGACACTGGTGGGAGCCTAAACAGCCAGTCTGTGCAAGCTATAAAATAGGTCCCCTGTGAGATGAATGTTTAAGTAAAAAACAAAGCGAGGATTGAGCTTTTGGAGAAAGAATCAGCTGCTTTTGTTAGTATCACCGATGCATTGCAGGGATGAGTGTGGTCATGCCTTTGCAGGCTTTTGCCCTGCGATGTGTGAGAGGTGGCTTGTCTGATGCTGAAAGTGGTGTGATGTAAAGGCACAGCCAGGTTGCCTTGTGGTGCCTTGTCACAGACACAGCCTTCAGGCTGCCTGTGTATCCGGTGTGCTCCCTTGGCATGTGTGAGCGGGAATTGGTGCTACTGTCCAACCTGCCCTCCTTCCCTCAAACTGTAGCAGGTGCCAGTGCAAGGTAGGAGCTACACAGTGATGGTGAGCTGGGTGAGCCTCTTCACAGCCAGGGCATGGTAACCCTTTCCGTTGTTCCATCACTTATGACAAGCATTTTCAAAAGCATTTATCATTCGCAGTTGTGGGAAACCAACCCGACACACCTTCGGATTTTTCTTCTTCCATCTTTTTTTTCATTCTAATCATACAGAATGCCTCAGTTTTCAGAGTAATTTATTGTTTTCAGTTAAACTTAGCTGGATGTTCATGATATGAAAACTTTTGGCAGGACTAAATGCAAATTTCAGGTGAACCTGATGCACTGGATTTGGAAAGCTGTCCTGGCTCTAACAAGATCACTGAGGATGTGTCATCTCACCCTCCTCATTACCCCAGGTTTCTTGTACTAAGCTCTGTACCCTGTGTGAAGAATGTCGCCCAGGAGCTAGTACAGAGCAATACAGAAAGCTTTTATTTTGAAACAGATGGTTTGGCTTTAATCACTTGTCTCACATATTAAAATCTTACCCCAGAATGTGTCAGATGTGTCATTTTAAGCCAAGGTCCAAAGCAGTCTCTTCCAGTCGGGTGCTGGTTCCACCAATAAGCATGTTCAGCATGTTTATTAACTCCCCCTTCCTTTTTGACAGGATGACTTGCTGTCCTTGAAAGTTGTCAGCGTCCTCCACCACCTCAGCATCAAAAGAGCCATTCAGGTTTTGAGAATAAATAACTTTGAGCCCAACTGTCTGCGTAGGAGGCCGTCTGATGAGGTACTGCTTTAAGATGAAGCTGTGAAGAGGAATCCTCTGGGGTTTTTCCCTGGTATTTCTGATTATTCCTGCTCTGCTGTCTCCTTTGCTCCACCTGTCATGGCCCCAGACTCATGTCACCTTGCCAAATCTCCTGCTCCTCTTCCTAGCCAACAGCTGGCTGTTTTGCCTTAGTTTCTGAGGTACTGTCTGGAACATAAATCATCTTGAACTCAGTGCACTGTCACTGTAAGTCTTGTGTAACTCTCTGGAAAATTGATGTCTCTGTCAAAATTTTCTGTGTAAAAGGAGTTTGGCCCTGTTACCAGCCACAAGAGTGCCATCAGTTTTGGAATCCAGCATATGCTGGATAGGGCAATGGATGATAAAGCAACCCAGACTCTTGGATTTAGATTCATGATGTGTATCAACAAGAAAAGCACAGCAGCTCATGGAGCTAGTTACATTTTCAGTTCTACTGGTAGAAGTTGCAAGTAGTCCTAGTGCACAGCAGGATAATCAAATGGTATGAAGCATAATACAGACCTGCCCACTGTCCAGACCCATCTCCACATTGATATTGCTGCAAGATAGCAATCCAAAAAGAGGGTTTTTTCTCAAGTACAAAGTGGGCTTGTGTTCATTAAGGGCAGTAGATGTTTGTTTTGGTAAAGATTGGGGCTGAGACAGCTGAGTCGGGAAGTCTCCTCAACTGCCTGTTCCTCCTGTTCACAGAATAATGTCACACCTTCTGAGGTCACCCAGTGGACCAATCATCGTGTGATGGAGTGGTTACGTTCCGTTGACCTGGCAGAGTATGCACCTAACCTGCGGGGGAGTGGTGTGCATGGGGGACTGATGGTAAGATTTTGGTCTGGCTTGTTCCATTTTATTTAAAAAATATGGCTGAGAATTGCTAGAGCAAAGTTCTGACATTATTTTTGCTACACACACCTTATCTTCTTATTCTGCTTAATAAGAAATCGCTATCAAAATGTATTACTCTGTTTAAAGTACGTGAGTGTCTTGGGCAGAATTAGTGTGGGCAGCAATGGGTTTGATTATCTGTATTCCCCTCACAATTTAATTTAGGTAGGGCATTCTCCACCTCCTGTGCTATGATGCTGTACACTGGTATCATACTGTTAAACAGCCACTGTCTTCCTTCCTAGACCTGGATATGTTTTTATTTTGTAAGGAAGGCTTGTTACTTTTGTAAAATTTGTGATTTCAATGTCAAACCAGGATTGTTTTTAATTGCTCTAGCATCAGATACTCCAGACAAGAGACTTGTAGTTGCAGAAGTTTGTTGAGGTAATTAAGAAGTATATCCCTGCTCCCAGAATTTTATGTGTGTTTATTTTCCATCATTCCTCTGGCTACATTTTCCAGAATTAAAGAGGATGGTGGGTAAACATTTTGTGGCAGCTTCACATGTTACATTGAATTAAGGGTGAATTTATCTTTTCCTTTCTTCTTACCTGCCAATTTGTTTCTATTTAAACTCAAGAAGTAAAGCCTGGAGGTAGCACTTTATGAATCCTTTAACTAGTTAACTCTTTTTTCCACCTCTTTGCTATATGTTTCTTCTAAAATACAAACATAAACCCCAAAGCAACCTTAGGAAGTGACCAAGATAGGTGTGCTTCATGATATCCTTAAAACCTCGTCAGACAGCACCGACTTTGGCTGGATTCTCTGTGATTTGATTAATAGGTTTTGGAGCCTCGTTTCAATGTAGAAACTGTGGCACAGTTGCTGAACATCCCACCGAACAAGACGCTACTGAGACGGCACTTGGCAACTCATTTCAACCTCCTCATTGGGCAGGAGGCCCAGCAGCAGAAACGCGAAGCCATGGAGTCCCCAGACTACGTCCTCTTAACAGCAACTGCCAAAGTAAAGGTAGGTCACACATGTTCTGCGTGGGTGTGGGAGCTTTCAGGCAGACATTCAGATCTCCTGTGTGCTGGTTTTATCCATGATTGGAGGGCAGTTCAGTAAGGTCTGAGGAAAGGGAGTGGCTCCTAATGAAAGAAGCGTGAGAGCAGGACTCAGCAGATCTGGGTTTGACACTTGTGTCTCCTGTGAACGCACCACATCTCAGCCTCTCATGTGCACAGACAAGAGGTAGCACTCCTGTGTGTTGTCCTTCTGTCTGTACTATAAGATGTTTGGGAAGGAGACTGCCTCTTATTGTTTATATGCTCACGGTTTAACGCAGTGGGATTCTGATCTCATTTGGGATCCTTTAAATGGTGTTACCTTTCAATGGTAGAATGAGGGGACACATCTTGCTCTTTCAGATGCAATTATTATGAAATACAGCTTATTGAGAAGATCTTTGTTTAGGAGAGCAGTGGGCTTTTGACTCTTCATCATTGAAACACCAGTGCCAGAGTAAGAGATCTGTTAATTCTTTGCTAATTCTCTAACTTCTTGTCAATTTTCTCTTCACTTGTAAGCCAAAGAAACTTGCCTTCAGCAATTTTGGGAGCCTGAGGAAGAAGAAGCAAGATGATGTGGAAGAGTATGTGTGTCCTATGGAGCTGGGGCGGGCATCTGGAAGTCAGTCAAAGAAGGGTTTTAAGCCTGGCCTGGATATCCGAGTATATGACGATGATGATTTGGACAGGCTGGAGCAGGTAAGCCAGTTCTAGCAGTTGGAGTCCTTGACTGTGCTGTCAGGTTTGATGGAAAACCTTCCTTTCCTCAGGGATGCTTTCCTTTTGCTTTGGCTCGTGAAAGTCCTGACTTCTTGCAGTCGCGCAGCATCGCTAACAAAAGTGTTTCTTGGCCCAAGGAGGCTCAAGCTGTGAATGCAGCACCTTCAGAACATAACTTTCCTCTCCTGATAGGGCACGCTGCTCCCTTGCTCTGACCACGTTGGGTGTAATCAAGCAGTTACATTATGTGCTGCACTTAATTGCCACCCTGTTGTGGCATACAATGAATTTATTATTGATTCATTATCTGTTTTTTGTAGATGGAGGATTCAGAAGGGACAGTGAGGCAAATAGGAGCGTTTTCTGAAGGCATCAACAACTTGACAGTAAGGCTTAAAAGTGGTGTCTATGGAATAAGATCTCTGTTTCTGCAAGATGGATATAAACCCCTTGCCAGTTGCTAGTATTAAATAGCAATGCTATTTAATAGTGATGCTATTTAATACAAATACACTGTGTACAACTTTTCTTTGCTATCACTGGCTCTGTCAAGCAGCTGAGTTCTGGAGTTTCGGGGGCAATTGTTTTGATCAATTTCAGTGCATAGTGGGACCTAATCTTTGGGTAGAGTGAAGCACCACTAGTCTCTTAGGGCTAAAGTATATAAAATACTGTGCAAATTATGGGTATAGTGAAGCCTCATCAGAACTAGTGGTCAGTTGAGGTCCTTTGGTTTTTGTACAGGGACGGAGGGGAAAAGAAAAATTAGCAGTTGAGGAAAATATCTGTCCATCCTGGCTGGGAGGTTCTCCCAGTTGGGAGTGGTGGCCCATGGTCACCAGCCCTCTTTGCTGACTCTCCACACTCCAGGGAGGGCAGAGGACACAGGATTCAGCTTTAGGCCAGTGGGTTTCCCTTGGGCAGTGGGCTGCCAACAGGGGGTCGTGGTGTGTTTCCTTGGTGGAAGCCCAGCCCCAGCCTGCGCTCCCCTGGCTGTTTGGGCCAGCAGAAAGGGGACTGAGTCGTGAGCTGGTCAGGAACCAGCACGCGTGAAAAACGTCCTTGGCAGAACGAAGGGGTGGCTGGCGGGGCTGACAGTGCTGTTTGCTGCCAGGCACAGGACTGCACCATCCCAGATTTGAGATGTGAGGGCCTGAGCCTTGACTCTTCCCTCCTTTCCTTTCTAGCACATGTTGAAAGAAGATGAAATGTTTAAAGACTTTGCAACTCGCTCTCCTAGCACCAGTATAACAGATGAGGACTCCAACGTGTGACAGTAACCACCAGGCACTGACAAAGGCTCACTTTCCCGGGTGCAAGAAATGTCATCATTATATGTGATGGGCAGCAGATCATGTACATAACATTGCTCTTGCTTCTGTTTGTTAGACATAATATTGGGAGGTGGAGAATTTAAAAAAAAAACCCCACAAATGTGCCTACTCTAAAGTTGCCGTAAGAAACACCCAGACACTCGCGAATGGAAATTGTTTTTACTATATTTCATGTACAAACTGGTGATATGTTTCAGAGTAATGCATTTAAATCTACATGGTCTCATAGTGCTCCTTTTGCCTATTCACAGCCTCAAATAATCCTTTATGCTGTTTCAAAATAACAGAAGATGTTAGTTAGAAGTATTGTGTCTATAGATATTGTGCATCAGCTTTCTCTAGGCTTTCAGCTGAAAAAAAAATGTTACTGCCCTTACCAAGTGCATTTATTCAGCACGAACACCGGTTCTGCTGTTCCTACAGTATCCAATGTCATCCATGTCTTGCATAAACTCCCCAATAGCTCTTGACTGTTGCTCTTATTTTTATACCGTTTTATAAAAAAAAAAAAGGTAAAAGAAAAGAGAAGTATATGAAGTACATATAGAAGCAAAAATTTAAATTTTGTGAGATAGAGTGATGGAAAGTTTGAGGTGTGGGTGAAGGGGTTGTAAAAAGATTATGCCAGTTTGCATACCAGCTGGTTACTGGAAAAGGCAGGCTGACCTTTGGAACTGTTTGCTTTCATTGCTTTTTACTAAGTGCACAGTTTAATGATCTTCCATTTGGGATGAAACAATTATAAAGCGTGTTTCTTCTAGCAGTGACTCTTACAGAAACTGAACATTTTAAAGCATCTTCTTTCTTGTTCCCAGCAGCAGTAGTTATAGCAATCGAACAAGATTATTAACACTTCTGTGACTTAAAAAATTTCCTTAAAGTTGAGAGTACTCCCTGTGAATGGAAGTGATACTTCTGTGCTGTGACTAGCGTAAAGATGGTGTAGTTGCAAAAAAAAAAAAAGTTATATAGAGAAATGTATAGGAAATATATTATTTCATAATATTAAACCTAAGGTAAGACTTGTCCTCAAAAATTGAAATATCAAACATGTTGCTCATCATTTTACCTTCTTAAACCACAGCTCCTCTGCTTTTGAAGATCATCAGATTTTAAAAATCCTAACTAGCTAGTGGAAATCTTTTGTCAGCCTTTCAGTATTGCGAGGTGTCCTAGCCAAAAGCAAACAAAAAAAAGTAACTCTGTTTATCACAGTGGTCTATCATATGGTGTTGAACATTGCATGTATTTTAGCACAATGGCATGAAGCTTCTTTGCTGTGGAAAGGCAAAACAAGTACAGCTGGAATTGTTCCTTGTGGTGGTGTGTTGCTTTACCAAGCGTTTGTCACTCATTTCATCGCTCTCCTTGCTGGAAGTGAGACCATTCCGAACACATTGCTGGTGTGGTGCAAGGGATGTTAGATTTGTGCTGACTTTGTGTGTATTTCTGAAACACTATTAACAAAGCTGGGAAAGGAAGAAAGGTTCCTTCAGGGGCTTCCAGGGAGCTCCCATCAGATGGTGGGGTAGATCGGAGCATTATATTATGGTAACCTGATAAGCCATTACCAGTGTGGTTCTTTGAAGGGTGTGCAGTGTAGGCTATTATTTATGTACCAAGATAAGAAGTTTGATGTGGACCAGTTGTGTTACACATAATATCAAGCGCTGCCATTTTCTCTCCAGTAACTGAAGCCAGGCAAACAATCCATAATGTATACATAAAGTAGTTTGTGCTGCTTACCATTTGTCTTACAAACAGATCACAACTGATGCTTTATTCAGTGTTCCTGACTAATTCCTGTCTGCAAATAATTTGCTCTCTGTTGTTTCTTCCTCTGCAGTCTTTGGGGGTGTTTGAGCTATTTTATTTGGGCAGAAATACCACATCTTGTAACGCCTGCTGTCAGATTTAGGGTGAAGATGCTTGGGATGTGAATTCAGGGCTTGCTTTCTGTGAATAATATGCAGTATGGTTATTATTTACATGTAAGTTGACCCTAAGATCTTGCTCTCCCAAATGCTGCAGAAGCACTGGGAGGACGTGGTGCGGGCTTCTGAGTAAAAGTATTCCTCCAGATGTGCTCTCACTAGACGCTGGCTAGGGAACATGACTTGGATAATCGCAGGAGGAAAAAAAAGGGGCTAGTGACACAATATTATATGCTGAAATAGGCACAAACAAATACTCTCCAATTTCTCATCAGTACAGTGCTATTAGTACGCATATCAACAACAGCAGATGATGGTTTATTTAAGTCCAGTGTAAGTAGCATTCTGCTCCGAAAAACCCTTTCCTGCATTCACTGGTTGGAAGCCTGGTCATCCCCTCAAATCTGCCTGTCATCTGAACCTTGGTTATTTTATGGGGGTGGACTTGAAAGCAAGTGATAAAGTCAGGAAGTTTATGTGCGAATGTGCACACAATTGATACTGTTGGGTTTTTTTAATTTGTGCGTGTTTGAAGAGGGCAACATAACTAATACACATTGCCATGTAAAATCCAATAAAGTCTATGGAAAATGCCAAGTGTTTCTGGAAGTTGGTTCCTTTTTAATGTATGCTCTTGTTTTTCCTTTTTATTTTCCTAGGAAGCTCGTTTTGTTCTATTTAAAAGACAAAGGAGGGAGAAGGTGCAAAATCACACATTTTTTCATTGACCCATTTGTTTGTCGATAGTGCCTGCAGAAGGACTCAGCGAACAGCTAGGAAATAAGTACCCCAAGTCTTTTTACTTTTTTCTGAGATCCCGATTTGAACCGTCTTGGGTTGTTTGGTGTGGTGTGATTAGAAAGCGTTCCTCGTTGCTCCGTGTGTGGTCCTGGGCGAGTCCTCGCAGGGTCATGAAGGAAGGACCAGCTCTGGCCCTTCTTGCTGTAAAGGACAACCATCTCTCTGGTCCGAGGTGTCATTCCTTCCCCATGCCCTCACAGCCCTCAGCAGCCACAGGAGCTCCAGCTACTTTGCCAACAGGACTTGAGCTTCCCCAAGCTACATTTTGTTGCTGGGGTGCAGGTATAAATGATGATTGGCGTTTTGCCTGGTGTAGCCCAGATAACAGACCAGAAAATGCAGAACACCTGTCTCATGACCTTCATTTCTGTGATTTTGTTCATCAGCTCAACATTTCAGTGGGAACACTGAGGATAAACACTTTGAAACCTAGAGCATAGAGAGCTGTCTGTTCATTTACAGTGATGAGGAAAAGATAAGATGTGTATCGACCAAGAGCCTGTGGAGATTAAACCCAGCTTTTTTCTGTTCGCTTAAATTACCAGCGTGCTTTGGAATGGGGAAGTAATCCAGAATAACCTCTGGATGACTCTTAGGATTCTCACTAGGTATGGTTGCATCCTGGCTTTCCATTTAGGAGAGAAATTGCCCTTATCCTGCCTGCATGCTTTTTGTACCTTGCACTGCTTTGTTGTTATGAATATTAGTGCATACTTACGCTTCACCTTAGTATTTTGGCATTTTCATTTGCAGCAAGAACTTTTCCTGGCGAGCCTCTTCATCCTCAGTTGGGAGCAATAAGATAGTGCTCTTTGAGGCAGCTAAGAAGCAAAAACCCTCTGAGCTGCCAGTAGCTTTGGAGCAGTGGTCAGCAAGGAGAGAGTATTAGGTGCTGGGGAACCCTTCAATAAAAAGGAAATTAGTGTTACGGTCAGCGATAAAAGGAGAAGCAGCAGCGTGCTCCCTAATCAAAACTGTGAGAAGGTCATGAAGGAATGGAGATGGGCCCATGACACATTTGAAGACCTGTGGAGGAAAAGACACGTAATATGTAGGTCATAATCTCTTTCTTAAAGGGAGGGACCCAAGGACAGAGTGGGACTGATGGGCTCATGCATGTGAGAAAGTGTTCCCCTGGAGTGGCAGGAGCATAAGAATTATCTGTAGGCAGAAGGAGAGATCAAATGAAGATGTTTTGAGCGATGAGAGTAAAGAGTACAGAGAAAGACAGATCCTTAATACTTTTTTCACTCATTCAGAATGAAGAGGAGGAGGAGGAAGAGCAGCATTCAGCAGGACAGAGCCTGTTTCTTGAGAACGGTAGTGAGATACTGGGCCAATGAGGAGACCATAGTGGTGCGTTTGGCACCAGCAACATCCAGAGCTGAACAGGGATGGCTCCTGCGAACATACGTTCCAGCTTTCACAGATACGGAGACCGGATTTTTTTAAGGCTAGGAAGCTTCTTTATTTGTATAGCTCGTTTTGATAGTCATGCATGGTGGTGCGTTGACTGTCCAAGCTTCCCTGAGATAAGCCAGTTACAGGAAGCAATAGCATAAGCTTCTCAGCTGAACCAAAAGTTCAGCTGAGTGTGTATTACCATGGCACAACTAATGCCACTGACAGCACCAGCAGTTAATACTGGGATACAGGCAATGGCCCATCAAAAAAAGACCATCATGTCATTTCAAGCACCCTGTAGAAGTCTTCAGGTTTGGATGCATCCTCTTCTCTGGGGAATTAAAAGAAAAAGGTTTTTTTCATGTCCAGGAAACACCCAGTGCCAATAAAATGGCTTCTCTGTGATAATCTTAGAAAGGAGCTACGATTAGGCTGGAATGAGATTAGCACCATTTCTTTAGCTGATGCTGAATTAACAATAAGGAAAACAAGCACAGGTGAATTCAGTAGGTGTGAAAGTTACTGGGCCTACAGGGCTGGTTGCTGCTGAGTCAGCTGCAGAGAAACACATCCAGGAGAAAGCCTGTCTGCCCCTCGGTGGCAGCCTGCTCACAGAGCTCAGCTCTGCTGCTGCCACGACCTTCTGGAAGGCTGCAGGTAACCATGTGCATGTTAAATAGGTCTGAGCTGAGCCCAGTGCCTACAGTCTTTGCTGGAAAATTAAGCAACTTCCCTGAGGCAGTGTGCATGTGGAAACAACCTCCTCCTGCACAGAAAATGGGCCAGCTGGTCTCACACGCGGACAACTAGAAGAACAAGGCTGAAACTCTTGTCATCTGTGAAGTCTTCAGCCAAGGTGTGGTCCATGAATCTCAAAGGCTGAAGGACTGTCTTGGTTTCGTGGATCCTCGGAGCAAATTCCAGACAGCCGCAAACATGCTGAGTGAGATCTTTGTGCTCATCAGCTTCTGCATGGAGAAGGAGTGGAGGAACATATCACAACCAGCAAAATGACCAAGCAGCAGTCCTCCTTGTTCAGAATGGACTGGATCTGGACTCTGACTAGAGCTGACAAGCAAATCAAACTTCAGACTGCCATGCAGGCTTCACAGCTAGCCAAGCTTTTCTGAAGTTGGCCCCGCTGAGGTGGTGGAAGACTGCTGCCAGGAAACCACACTGGCAGATGAGCACTTCCAAAACAGAAACAGGTTGGAGAAGCTGGCAGAGTTCTGCCACGTGGTGGGACAGGACTGCCTGGGCTTGTTCATCATGTTTGGTGTGGCAGGGAAGTTCAAAGATATCCGCAGAGTCATGCCAGACAGCATTGCCAAGGAAGAGCAAAAATGCCACCTGTTGGGTGGCAATGTGCTACAGCAATTTGTTGTAAGTACTCACAGCTTCCTGCCCACAAAAGACATGTTGGAAAACTGGCTCAGTGCAAAAAACAGACTGAAGGAGATGAGCAATGTGTACATAAACTTTGTGTAAACCACTAGTTAACTGCAGTGGCTCTGCACGCCAGCACCAGAGGCTGCGTGGGGCTCAGCTCTGCCTCTCACTTCTCTTCTCCCATGTCATTCCCTCCAATCCCTTATTTTCCCGCCCTCTCCTCCACCCATCAGGGTTCCCTTTCCTCCTGCAGAAGCCAGGCTGAGTCAGTCTCTCCAGGTTTTAGGCAACCTGCCAGAAAAATGTATTTATAGAAGGCACATCATTTTTCCAGAACATTCTGTTCACCAGACATTAAGTCGTGGTTGCAGCCAATGAAAGCTTTATCTCCCCGAGCCTTTGGGAGGTCATGTTAGACTTGACTCACAGCCTTTGTTTACTGTGTGGCAGACTTTTTTTCTGTAATAGCAGCTTGAGGCTGTAATAAAGAAAATGTACTGGCCAGAAGCTTTGCACTGAGCAGGAAGGACAATACCAGGGCTTAAAAACTGTGGTTTGGAGGCATAAGCTAGTTCACAACTAAAAGGAAAATAATACCTTCCCAGCAATAGAAATGGGCTGTAAGGCACACCTAGTAATTATCAGTGCCAGGCTATGGAGGGCCTTTGGGCCTGTGACCGAAATGCAGGGGGCCAGGTTTGAGCCCAGCAAAGCCTGCTCTTGCCGAGTGTCTGCATCAGATCAAGGTGTGACAAAAAAAGCAGTGGCAGGTGTTAAAGAAACCTTGGGGAAATCAACCATCAGGGACAAAACCTGGCCCTGGAGATGTTGGTGGGAGTTTTTGCTTTTCAGGGCAGCAAAGGCAGCTCTCAACCACTCATGACAGAGAGCGAAAGTCTGGAGAAGGCAAAATTATTTCACTCTGACTTTGCTTTCAATAGCTTCGAAGCTGGTTGCATTACTAGACCAATTTAGTCCATTTCCCTCAGCTTTTACTGGACAAAGTGAGACTTCTGAGTCACACAATTGTAATTACTTTCTTTCAGCTACTGTGCAAAAAAAAAAAATATCCTCTGCCTGTAGCTTTCTTATACGTTCTTTCTTTTTATTTAACAGAATAAAAAAATTAGTTTCAAACCCTCATTTATATTTTACTATTTTCTATGATGTGAGTTATAAGATGGGGCAGCTGAGAAATAAAGGCTGTTATTTATGCAGCCATTAAAAAAAAAAAAAAAAAATAATAAAGGGATAAAGAAGCTGCAGCATCAGTGCCAGATTTCACAGCTTTCCATGGCATGGGTGTGGAGGCTGAAAGGTGAGCTGAAATAAAAACAAACACCGTAAGAACTGTGAAATTTTTGCTGTGTAACAAATGCAGCTGGGTTTTGAGAAGCCTTTTAGTTTTGAAATAGGTCATTGAGATACAGTTGTTTTTAAAGCACTGGTGTCCTTGTATTTTGTGCATGTAGCAGGGGTTTGGTGGGACAAAGGGGGAGTGTTCTGGTGTTCTATGGAGAAAATATGCCTAGCTGTGGGGAATGAGGACTCTACACCCATTCAGGAGGACGGGGGGAGCGTGTGGGGTGTGCCTGTTTAAAGTAACAGCATAACCAATACTGCAACAGGATAAAAGACCAGCAGAAAAGCTTTAATTTTGCATTGACTTGGTATCTTCAGCATAAATAGTGCCTGTCTTTTATGTACTTCAGTTCTGTAGGAATGCTGTCTCTCTGAAAAGCGGTTGGACTTTTTTGAGAGGGACATTGGAAGGGGAAAATAAAAATGTCTTGACGATCTAGAGTTTGGACTATGGAACTTACGTATTGGGGCAGCTGGCCATTGGGTCCACATCCTCCAGCGTGGCTCTGCTACCTTAAAGAAGTCACATGGGCTTGGGCTTCATTCTGGGAGACAGGGTTCATCACCCAGCCTGCACCACCCTCATCAGCCTTGGGGGTTTTAGCTCAGGAGCCCAAGCCCCCAGCAATGATAGTACAGAGCCTTGGCCAGTTCCCATGGCTAATAATGGTGAAGATGCACAACAAAGTATTTAACAATGTGAATTTGACCATGTTCATTTCTTCAGCCAAGCTGGAGTCTCAGCTCAGGGGCCTCACAGCCATACCACCGGCTTCTGTAACTGCACGTAGTGATCTACCAGGCAAGGTGCTGACCTCGGGTAATGGTAATTTGTGTAATAAGGTTAGTAAAAGCAAAGTGAAGGGGGGGGGTGTGGTTTTTTTTTTTTTTCTTTGGACATCATTTGTTAATGTATAGTTAAGTCTAATGTATAGTAATGTAGTTGTTCTCAAGAGGCCATGGATGCATAGCTCAGTGAAGAAAGGCTTCTGTCAGAAGAGGAAACTTGCAGCATTGCTGCTGTTGGCTGGTTAGCTCAGCCAGGTACATCTCCCTCTCAAGAAAAAACAGCAGAAGACCTCTCCCCCCACTTTTTAAGAAACTTTAATTTAAGCACGAATACTTATCACAGAATACAGATATCCACGCTACTTGGGTCCACCAGGAGTTTCTGACTCAAACAGAGATGAGCTGAGCCCTTGGTGCCAGTGCATTATTGCTCCAGGAGGGTGTCTGGCAGCGTCCCCCCTCCCCCCCCCGCCATGACAAAAGCAGCAGCATGGCCCATTTACCCCAAGCTGTACAGGATATGGACACTGCCTGACAGAGGCCTTAATCTACAGCTGTCCTATTCCTCAGCCACACAGTAACCCCTCTCCCTCCTTCCTCCCTAGGTGACCCTTCACCAATGCACCTCTACTTTTTCTTCCCTCTCCAAGACCCTAGGAGGATAAAACCTCCCCCTCTCTGCTGTACAGGCCTTTCCTTTCCACTGCTGCAAGGACTTGTGTTTCTATGGTTAGCTTCTTAGCACAGGATGCCGAGTGGTAGCATCCACTGCACGTGTACAGTTGCAACAGATTTGGTTAGAAGCTGTGTACTCTGGGGTATAGCATTAAAGAACAAGTTTCAGAAGCATGCATCAAAAATTCAAGACCTTCAGAGGCAAGTGTCTAATTAATAAAATTAGTAACAGTATTATCCATTCAAGGTTCATTAAATTGACTATACGATTTCCTTTTAATTCATGCTGAAAATTAACCTTTTAAAGGCCCAGTACCCATCTCTTGTACAGGCACAAAAGAAAAGATGGCAAGCTATAACCTTAAATACCTACCCCAATCTTCAAACAAGTGATACTTGTAGCTAAGCATCCACATTACTTCATATATGACAAAACATCCTTTCGGTCACTCTGATTTCACCACCAGAACAAGATTTTTAGTTTCACAGATTCCTTGCAGGACAGCTCTAATCTCAGCAGCATCTCTGTTGTTTAGAAGCAGGTGGTTCTGCACGCAGGATGCCTTAAGTTTACTAAAGGCTAGGTAAAAGGCTGCTGTCAGAAAAAGTATATTAAAAAAAATAAAAATCAGAGGTGTAGTAAACAGCATCTAAGAAACAGTTTTAGATTCAGTGAGACATTTGTGTTTGCTGTCAGTTTCGTGACTTAAGGCTGTTCCCATGCATCCTTACCAAGCAAAACCCTTTGGAGCTTTGCCTGAGCAAGAGACACAGGTGAGTCCCCTGACTCTATTCATACTGCACCCGAAGCTGGGCTACCTGCTGAAACCCACCCTGGCAATGAAACCTGAGCTCCCTTTTTTCCAAATCCACCTCTGGGAAACAAGAAACTAAAACTAGATCCAGTTTTCACCTAGCATTTTTTTCCACTGCATAGGACACGCAGAACAACTGCTTTTGTACTCCGGTGGCACCATCTGCTATTTAAAAGTAAATACAGGAGTTAGTTTTTTTTTTTTTTCAGTATTTCACACACATACAAGAAAAAAAAAATCCAGATATTTTTGGAACAGTGCACAAAGCCACCTGCTTTTTGTAGTTTCTTTCATTGCCCAGGGATGAGAACTGTGACCATCTGGGAAAGTGTTTGCATTTAAGAGAGGCAATTCCAAAATACAAAGGAAACAAATTTTGTATTGCTGTCTACCTCTCTGTTTTGATCAACGAGGCAGCTTGAACAACTTCAGTCATAAAGGGTTAATTGTCATCCTCCAACTGAAGAAGGATCTTTAAGCTTCTGATCTTGCAAAGATTATGCATACAAGGCAAACACTCACGGCCCTCATACTTAAAAGCTTTAAGCATTAAAATTTGGCATAAGCAAGGTGAATAATCCAGCACATTCTACATATTTTCATACTTCATACCAAATAAAATACTGGGTATGCACAGTGTTAGGAAGCAGGATATTACTGCCATTTGATTATAGTACTAAGAAAAAGTGTAAACGAGTGTTTACTACCCTAAGCAGCTATACTGTCCTCCCTTGAGATGGGGTATACAAGTACAATATAGCCGAGCACTAGATGTTACTACCTTTCCACAATACAGTTGTTTCTGTGCAACACACAGTGCTGTTTTAGTCCCATTAAACTTAGGTGTTTTACTTGCCAGAGATTCAGAAAAAATGAAGCATTTTTAACGTAAACGTAGCTTCCCAGCACTGTGCATGAGCCATCTCTGCAACTCTGTCCTGTTCCCCATTAAATGTTTTTTCTTCCCTTCTACACAAAATCACTGAATTATCAGTTTTCTTTAGAAAGAGAATCTCATGTCCTTAGTGTAGCCCAGTTTGTCCAGGTTGGGAATGCAAGCATACTGGATCATTGGAGGAGGTCCACACATGAGGATCAGAACATCGTTTTGAGGTGGGGGCAAGTGGTCTCTGATCATCTCTTGGGTCACAAATCCTTTGCTGTAATCCCAATCTGTTAAAAAAATGAAAGCAGGGGAAGGGGAACAAGGAGACAAAGAGAAAAGATTGATACAAGTCAATTTAGAATGAAGTTTGGGTTTGGGGTTGTGGAATAATTACTAAATTGGCTAAAAATACAAAAGTACAGCATTGTTCACACATTAAGGAAAAGTATAAAATCAAGAGGCTTCTGAGGTAGAAAACAGCTGCAGCTGGCATGAAGAATACAACATCCGCGGTTCCCTGATAAGGATGCTTGTAAAGCTACATGAGGTACGGGGTCGGATGCAATTATTCCACGGCTTTACCTTATGATGTATAGCAGATACAGGAACAGGACAATACCATGAAACAGATAAGCTGCCAATTAGCTGCCTGCTCGATACTCGGAGCCAACATTTTGTCAAATTTTGATGAAATGCGGTCCTTTGTGTGAACTTTGCTAATTATAATGTCATTATAATACCAAAACACACCTCCATCCCAAAGGCTACCCGCCTCCAAGGTGTGACCACTCCTTCTTGAGTCTGTGCCCTGAATTTTTCGTAAACTATACCTTTAAATGTGAAGCAAGAGAATTTTACACCAATCATAATTAAAGTATTTATGACTAAAGTCACTCAAACTCCACCTTGAAGATAACAAATAGTATAAAAATAGCCCGGGAGAGGGGGGATACCCAGGGAAGACACCATCGCGAAGAACTCCATCACTGACTTCTGGGATCAGTCGACAGGCTGAGCCTTTCTTCCCCCCCATAGGGACGCCTTTGGGTAAGACTTAGATTATACCAAGTGCTTTCTCAGGAAACTCAGAAATTTCTCTAGAGAATCTCTTTCTTACGTTTATAGCCAGGCTGTATCGCTTATAACTTTGTCGCGTGTTTGATATATGTAATAATACTTTCATTTGCACGTGCTTTGCAGACAGTGTATTTATCACCGGCAATCCTAAGAACCTATATATCTGTTGTTTAAATAAACTGCACTGTTTAAGTAGCTAGTCGTTTGGGTTTCTCACTGAACGCGACCAAAGACTCGAGAGTGGCCGTGCTAGTTCATGAGCACGACTAGACTGAAGATGCAGTCCACTATTAGTGTATCCAAATCGTTAATAGTTTAATACATATTAAACGCGATTGGACTCATAGTGCTGAATTGGGCATCACTCAGAATTTAGACCTAGCCGCACCTAGCCTCCCACCTCGGTGAGGAGTGTTAGAACGCAAGGGGGTTTATCTTCTGCCAAAACCGCTTTGCCCCTTTCCACGCAACAGAATTTGGCGTAGTCAGCAGGATTGCCACGGATAAACTGCTGCAAAAATATGATTGTGCCTCTTCCCAGGCTGGGAAGGAGTGGGCCCAAAGATTTTGGAAGGATGAAGAGAAAGTGGTGGAACATATTGAAGAGTGTCAAGCTTCACTAAAGCTCAGGACGGGGAAAGGCAAAGGTGTGATTTGTGCGGTGTTAGGCGCCTGTTTATCTTGTGCACAACAAGAAGCTAGGGAAACCCCTGCTCCTAATCTGATCTCAGCCGTAGAATATGCAACACTGAAATCAGAGAATGAGGTGCTGAAGTCATCATTAGCTTTTCAGAAGGAGACAGGAGAAAAATTAAGAACTCAAGTTGATAAGCTTGTGAGTGAGAATGAATGTTTAGGAAACCAAAATGCTCAACTTGGGAGTGAAAATCTCCATCTTAAAATGTTATTGGAAAGAGTGACTGGGCTCTTAGATAAAATGCAGCCCTTGACCCAGGTCCAACAAATTCGTAAGTTAATGTGTTATCCAAATTCCGGAACCCAGACCGGAGATTTTTGGTCTAATAGTGAGGATGAGGAAGAAGATGAGGTGGAAGGAACTTGGCAGAAGCCAAAGATTGTTCAGGAAAGATACACCAGATCAGTGCCCAGTGAATCTCACCCTCTCTCTAACCCCATCGGTCAAATAAGACCGAGCAGATTCTCTTTTCTTTTGTGTCTTACAGGAACCTCAGATGAACTGTACGTGGACAGACGAACTCTTACCCCCTCACAATGACTGAAAAGAGATGTGACTGGTATCTTAGGAACAGGACTGGGAGTCCTAAATAGTATAGGTGCTGAGATACTTGCCAGCAAACTAGTCACAACCACTAGTGATCTAGACAAATTAAGACATCCCCTACAGTCCTCTCTATCAGCACTGGGAAACCACCAATGGCTTTTATCGAATATATTGCCTCAGTGGGAAGAAACGGGTGAAAAAGACCATCAGCTGATCACAGATGCACTTGGTACAAGCCAAAACAATGTTTCCTTGGCTCTTAGTTGTATCCAAGCCCAACTGTGGATGCAATCTATGACAGCTGCAATCATAAGGGAAGGTGAGGAAGGCACCTTGCCCACCGAAATTCAAAAAGTAATATGGGATAACGCAATTGAATTTGAGAAAACATTTCAGTCCTGGTGGTACCTGGTTAATTTCACCTACGATCCCACTGAGAGCAAGGCCACAGCTTTTGTCTTAACAATACGCAATGCTTTGGTATACACCATATACCCAATCATTGCACAGGGGTTGAATCACCACAGAGCTATACTCTATCCAATAGAGCATAGAGTGTGGGCACAACAAAATGAGAATAAATGGCAAACTGTTGATGTTGACGCATGCATTTCACAAGACCAACAAAGATTCATTTGTGAGAGTAATACTCTCAAAGCACAAGACATTTGTCTTGAGACCAACCAAAATGTTTGTCATTTTGAGATACATCCCGATGAAACACCAGAAACTAGCCGCACCTAGCCTCCCACCTCGGTGAGGAGTGTTAGAACACAAGGGGGTTTATCTTCTGCCAAAACCGCTTTGCCCCTTTCCACGCAACAGGGGTCTTTTCAGTAACAATTTGGACTGTAGCATTTGTACACTCCACTTGCGTTACTGTCCTCAATAGTTATGTCACATGGGAAAAATGCTATGGAGAAAACAAGGGCTAACTTTTAATAAAGTGTACTAAAAACCCTGAGAAAATCTCATGCAGAGCTGTGAACAGAATGTGAATCTTCTCAGCTCCAGCTCTAAGAAATAACCAACACCCATCCTCCTTACCCCACTGTTTACAAGTTCACTAGGGAAATCTAGCTAATGAAGTTGTTCCCAGTAGGAACACTCACAGTGCTTATCAGTTAATACTAGGATTCAGGTTTACCCATCACATCCCCAGCCCTGGATACAAAAAGCCGCTGACCCAAACCTTTGGGCCCAGTAAGACTGACACATTTCTCTCCCACAGACTATCCAAAAATTTCCACTTTTGGTCTGGTTTCAGGTATGGTACTGAAAGTCTGCAGAACAGCATTGAGAGGGTCTAAGGAGGAACTTTCATCGGAACTACTAAGATCAGTTCACAATTCACAAATATCAAAGAAAATTAACAGTGATTATACCTGAATCTAAGTTGCTTTAGAAATTCCATGAGAACACTAATTACAGAAGATGACAGGTCACCAACAGACTGTGGGTCTGTTGGTGACCTGTCCACCAAGACCCTTCCACCCACCCTAGGGGAGGCATATTCTTGGTCATAAGGTAACAGAAGGCATATGGCTTTTCCTTCTCTAGCCCAAACTATCACTGAATATGAGTGTGAATCTATCCTGATGTGGGTGGGCATGACAAGGAATAATAAGAAAGGACAACAACAAGGAATGACACAGAAATTATCTAGCCTTTTCATAACAGCAGTAACTATTTAGCCTTTTCTTCCTCAAATCTGCACATCTGAGGGAGGCATGTTCAGCTAGCTCATCGTCTCACCTAGACCAGCCAACTGTATCACATTATCTTTAGAACTGGACTGCACCAAGCTGGAACAGTAGTTTCATTAAGACAAAGGCAATTCCATTGCCTAGGAAGAAGGTCAGCTACCGTGAATTGCCACACAATGACAGCTAGGTAGGAGTCTGCATTTGAACATATCTCCAAGAGATGTAGCGCCTCTGACACTCCCACTGCGGCTGCCTTGATGCATGCTCTAAACACAAGACAATAAGATAACATGAAACAGGTTGCCCAGGGAAGTTGTGGTGCCCCATCTCTGGAAGTGTTCAAGCCAGGCTGGATGGGGCTTTGAGCAACCTGGTCTAGTGGGAGGTGTCCCTGCCCATGGCAGGGGGTTGGAACTAGATGATCTTTAAGGTCCCTTCCAACCCAAACCATTCTATGATTCTATGTTATCTTTATGTCTGTGGGGAAGAAAAATGGAAGGTCACCTTGGATCAGAGTAAATAATGGTAAATATTCAGGTGTGGCCATGGGAGGAACACTGCACTACCATTCATCCAAGGTGAGCTTTGCAACTTTGGAAACACTGCCCAATTGAATCTGGTGTGAAGAATGGTGCTACTGGATGCACTCAGACACAACTCATTAAGCAAGAAAGGAGCTTAGAAATACGCGTATGAAGTAGCATGTCTCCTGTCAAACATATGCATTAATACTCATAACAAGCTTCGGTGGAAGTAGCATGTTAGATCTTACTTTCAGGTGCTCTGTCCAGTGTGTACCAACACTTAAAGCGACTGGGATTCTGAACCTGGATCTCCTCTAGATCAGAACGTAACAGGATATCCTTCTCAGTCTGCAGGAAAAGGAAAACAACGATTATGCTCTGCATTTGAATGCAGCCCTCAGATGACCATGGAGCATTAGCTATTCTACAGCTCTGAGAGATGGAACAGATCGTTCAACTCTGTTTTACAGGCTGAAGAGAACAAATGCTAGTTATTTCCATGACTACCCCTTTGTAGAGCTAATAAAAAGGTTCAGGACTTCCCCAAATCCTGACCACGCAATGCCTTCCCCCTGAAAAATAAAACAAACCAAAACCTCTATCAAAACACAGAACCTTCACTTGTTCAGGGAATTAATGGCAGCATCAGAAGAGTAAAGCCCTCTTTTAGCAACTTTCATCAAAAAACTAACATCTCCCTACCCCTCCATGCTGTGCCATTCAGTTGGGAAAATGCCAAGTTTTCACCTTTGCCACTTCAAATTTCATCAGCACTGCCATCCAGAGATTGCTTGGTTTTTAAACAGAATGTGGAATGACAAATAACCAAAAGGGTATCGAGTTCTGATTGGAACAACAAGTGTTAACCAGGGTATGCAGTTCTGCTCCTCCCTGATGCAATCCTTGAAGGCCCGAAAGAAAGCCTTATTCCCATTAGAGCAGCTGCAGTTTGGGAAGGAGGGAAAAGGGCAGAGACTTAAAGTGGCAGCACCATGCACTGCAGCCTTAACTTGGCACTGAGGATACCACTATGTCTGTAACTGTGGGGGTATGGAGGAATATGCCAGCAACTTTTGCTGAGAAGTTGCCTATTTCTGGATCTGCAGTTGCATGTGTTCCTGAAAGGCTGTTACTGGGTCTGACCAACTCAAAACATGCTAGTCAGAAGCATAGTATGAGCCCATATACATTGTTATCTGTAATCCAACACAGCTCTTTCAGGAGGGCCAAAATAAAAGATCAGCAAAAGACACATTAAAAATATTTTTAAATATTAAAAAATATCTAGTGTTCAGGCTTTCCTGACTGACCATTTGTCATGAGGCTGCTTTATATTTATGCAGTTACAGGGTGCAAGGACACTTTAAAGCCAAAGCTGATGCTAATACGCTTGCACCTGTTCCCCAAGTCCTCCCTGCAAGAAGCAGTAGGTTTTCCAGGTTCCTAAAGCAGCTCTAGCCCTGTATTAGTCATTTTCATTGCAAATCCTGGCCCTCCTGCCCTGATAGCAACTGTACTTTATGCCAACCCCTAGTGCTCAGCAGGGACCAGCTGCTTCAACTGCACCAGCCAGCACTAGAGGGCACCAGCAGGGCTCTTAAGGAGGGCTTACTGTAATAAACCATCAGAACAGGGCATCTGTTGGCACTTGGATCATAGCTTCTGGACAGAAAAATCTTGTTTTATAATTCAGATACGGTACAAAGGAAATGAGGACATGCTGAATATCAGAGAAGAGAGGAATGACAGAGGAGAGCTTAAGAAGATAAAAAACACAGGCATGAAGTGAGGTTCACCACAAGTAATGGCTCATAATCCAGAAACACATATTCATTATGATGGAGAAATTTAAAAGCAAAGAGTATCAACACCAGAAGAACATCAGGTAAAGAAGGGGCATTGCAGTTCAGATGCACACCACCATTTGGGTTGGCTGGTCATCCAAGAAATCTCTATCGCAAGGATTCCATGGATGAGAGACCTTTCCTTTGTCCAGCAGGGCAGTATGATACACCTCAAAGAGCAATAGAAATGCATGAAGAACTGACAGAGGGAATGGATATGAAAGGATCCATGCAGAATCACAGCTCCATAGTTGAGGGAGCCACCGGAGACCAGTGTTAATTTCAGCCTCACCCAAAGTGTTCTCAAACAGAAAGATTCCACATACAAACCCTGCTGCAAAGTTGGGGAATTACAACTGCTGAAGGAGACAGATGTCCACCTCTTTCATGTTTCTGCTAAGAAAGACAGCCCTGAAAGTCTGACCAAAACATTAACAGCTTGCATAAAGGAATGAAGAACATTTAAAACATTTATAAATCACATTAGAAACAGAACAATGAGACACAGGAAAACGAGCATTAGCTGGGAGGAAAGCAGCATTTCCATAGTAACACTAAAAAAACAATTCATTTTATATGGGAAGTTTACAACATTTCAGTTCACTTCTCCCCTAAGGGTTTATATTTCTGTACCAGGCTTTTTCAGCAAGAACTTAATTTGCTGAATGCAGTTCTGTTAGTTAAGTAAAACTTTTATAAACAGAAAAAAGGTCAGAATTACCTGATTAGCAAACAGCAGCTGACAAATTGTAGGGTCATCTTTGTCTTTTATGATTGCTCGAATGATCTGCAGCATAGGTGTTATCCCTGAAAGAGAAAGGCAAGTCAATGATGCGAGAATGTGAAAGAGCAAAAGAAAGCGTAAGTAAGCAACTGAGAGAAAATATAAACAAATACATCTACCAGCTGTCAGAAACAACGGATGCATCTTTATATATACGTACCAGTCCCACCTGCAATCATCCCCACATATTTCACTTTTTTAGTAACTGGTTCAGCTTTCTTTTCAGGCCGAATAGCAAACTCACCTGAAGAGAGAGAGAGAGAGCGCAATGGAAAGCATTGAAGAAAGCAGGAAAGAGCCTATGATGCCTTCCCAGCATGTTCAGCTACTTGACTTTGTTTCAGCCCTACCACCCTCTCCCCCCTGTAAAGCAGGAGCAGGGAACAGACAAAGGTGAAGATGTCACAAATTAAAACAAATCCTGAAAGATGATTAGAGACCATGAGACACGTGACGATAACATCAGACAATGATATGGGTTATTACTTACTCTTGACAATAGCACCAAGCCATCACTACCAGTATTTCTCTTTGCTCATGTCCCATATTCACAGTGACATTCAGAAGCCCATATTCTGGAAACAGTTCTAACACAAAGGAATTGATTTGCTCAGAGAGTTTATTTATCCCATGCAGATTATTTTAAGGGAAAACCTGAAATATGCAGGGTGTATGCTTTTGTATATTTATGTCCTCTTTTTGAGCTGATTTGCCAAATCTGACAGAGTTTGAAATTGCTGAAAATGTTTTATTTGTTGTATTCACACCTATTTTCATCCATGCTAATACGAACACAACATACTAAGCTCTGGAAAATCACGTTTCTGAGTTCTGCTGCTCACAAGGTTTTTGCTGCCAGAAGTTTTTGTGACACATTTGTGGCTGCGCTATGCTAAAGTGAGATATTTTATGTTGGCATAAAAGTACTTCCTACTGATAAAGTTAATTTTCATTTGGGAAATTAGCATTGGACAGCGCAAATACCAAGTGTTTTTAGCAGTGTATAAACTATGTCCATATAAGCAGGGAGAGAATTCCCTTCTTTGAGAACAGTCATGTAACAATCCCCCTCAGGATAGCCATTGACCTAATTAAGATACTAGCATTTTGTTTTTTTGCAGAGATGCTAACAACAGAAAAGAATCTTCATAATGGTTTTTTTGGTATTGTTTACTCCAGATAAATTATATCTTCTGAGTCAGCCTTGCCTTTTCCTTTGTAGATAAGCAAGCCACTTGGTCCTCTGAAGTCAATAGTATCCCCTATTTTCAGGCTGTCTAAGTATTGAGACATCTTCCCTCCATCAGGAAACTTCGGATGGATGCCTCTAAAGTAGATCTGTTAAAAATAACACTGAAACAATTAATCTCACAGCTCAAAAATTAGTATTTGCCCTTCAAATATTTAGGTACCCATACTCCTCACGCAAAGAACATAATTACTACATAAAGAAATACTACCAATGCAGATTTGACTGACAATAAAAGAGAAACACTGAGTTTTCTGAAAAAGATTAAAATCCCACTCTTGTCCCAATTTTGATCTGATTGGACACAAACTGACAATTTCTCCATTGTATTTCTGTAACACAGAAAATCAACATGATTTACACCCGAATTCAAAAGGGAGAAAAAAAAAAGCCAAAAAACCAAAAGCCACTGTGATTTCAAACAGAAAAACTTCTGAGAACGATCCCTGAACTGATCCTCAGTTGCAAAGGAATATACCCAAACATTCTTCCTGGGATACCAACTGCTTGCACCTCAAAGTTAGAGTGGATACCAACTAATTGAATATTCAGCTGTTCAGCAACAGCTTATCAGTGGGTGTAGCTACATTGCTGGAACTGTGCTGTTTTTTTTGTTTTAAATCACATGGGTGTGAAAGAGTTCCATCCGAGACTAGCTACACTTTTATAACAGCAGCATCATTTGCATGCATGGAGAGCCACTCTGGGAATAAGGAGTCATGCGAAACATCAAAGATTTACATTTTTCCCTTGTCATGTCTTCACTGTGCAACGTCATGCTCGTGAAAAGAAGTAGGTAGTAAAAGGCAAATTCACATCTAGTTTCACAACAAATGAATAAATAGTTATTAGTTGTAAAGAAGAAAAAAACCTTAAAATTCCAAGAGGAAATCCAGTGCAGATATTCAGGTTTTAAATTCCTATCAGCTTTAAATATATTTGCTTAGTCTAACTACCAAGAGACAAAACTAATGTACATTATCACAAGGCTCAAAATCACATTCTTGCCAATTAAATCAGTTACTCGCACTGTCTGGATCAGTGACAATAATGATCAGTACTCTTAATGATCATAATGACCATATTACGTTAGCTTCAGAAGAAGCTGACAGTTCAGGCAAGGTTAATTCCTTATTTCAGAAGGCTTAAACAAACGTGTGAACATCTGCAGGCCTACACAGATTTTAGAAAATTGCAGTATGCAAATACAGGAAATTATGCAGCATCTCATGAGACACACTCATTAAAGAAGTGCTTGTAAAACGCTACATGGATTGTAGGTAATTGCAGATCACTTGTTACAAGTGGAAGTCTGCCATGGCACATACCTGAACAGAAGCCAACACATCAGACTTCATATAGCACTGCAAATGTAAAGGTGGGCTCCGAAGTTGCCCAACCTGGTAAAAGAGCGTGGTATTCTCACCTTAACAACAAGATCCACAAAGCCCTTGTCATCATCACTGGAAACTGGAGTATAAGGTCTAACAACCAGAGCTCCATCAATTCGTGCAGACAGGTAGATATGCTGTCCTACATGCAGAGAAGAAAAAAAGCAGTTTGTTTGCAAAAGATTTTTCTTTCAGTGGATGTGCTGAGTTGGCATGGATTGCAAATGCCGTCCCAAAGTTCTCCTAACTACCTTGTTTTTGGGCACCACTTTTTCCTCTCTCATTTTTGTGATGTTGTAACACCTTGCCAGAGTTGTTAACCATGCACAGATTCTACCTGGAAGGGCAGACAACTCTGCTGCTAATTTCATGTGTCAATCGTATCTGTTCTGATAGCTTCATGCATTTACATTTACCAAAGCCCTAAAGGTATGTGAGCTCTTGCAAAAGATGTGATATACCTCTTGATTTACAAACAAGTAAAAAGGACACAGGAGGGGAAAAATGTCAAGTGCCGTTCACACTTCTTTATTAACATTAGTTATAAACTGTTACAGTTTAGTTACAACTGAGTTTATAACTGTTCTTACTTTGATCACAGACTGCTCACGTCTACCAGGAGGTCTTCTAGCTGACATTGCTAAGGCTGCCTAGACATAAAGCACTTTTCTAACCCTGCTATTCCTGCAGCTTAACATTTGACTGTAGTGATCACATTTCAATCTGTAACACATTCACTGAACTCTCTACAATAGTTTCTTTCTCAATGTCTACATTTTTGATGAAAAAAAACCTAGAATTAACTCTTTTGGAAGGTTTTTGTATAAATTTCCTATAAAATTCCCAACCCAACTGAAGAATACCTGGGGGGGGATTTGTTTTTTGTTATTTTATCACAACTACATCAACAGAACAAACCATCTCTTAAGATGAATGCAGCTCCCCAAAAACAGGGCAGCTCCTCTGCCTGTTACGGGACACAAAGAGGGGATTTTACCAGGAGCTGGTTTGCCAAGCTGGAGGGCCAGTGAGGACAACCAGTGGGTGAGTGAAGACGTGCCACTCGGTGACTTGGGAAATGAGCAACCATAAGTCACTTGAAGCTGCACATGGACATAACATAAGGGTGATTCAAATAACCCTCTAGCAAAGCCTATATGCATCTGGTAGCACGCATGTTTCCTGCTAGGGAAGACCTGAAGGGAGCTGCAGCAGCAGCCAGTTGTTCCTCCTCCAGGAAAGGGGTGGCCTCACTGCCCCCTCCTCCAGGAACAGACCAATGGTGACCACTACAGACTGTGAACCTGGCCAGACAGGACCACTGTCGGGGCATGTCTTACAAGAATTTGTACAGATCCAGAAAAAGTGCTTCTCCCAAAGGGAAAATATGCCTTATGCTCTTACTTGTTATAAGCTTCACCCTGCCCTGACAGGAGAGCAGCTGGCAGCCTCTGTGTGGGGCCATATACAATCTCACTCTCCCTCAGAGGGAACTGCATTTTTTTCCTGTAATGGTCCAGCTGGTGGTAAAAGCAAAACACTGGTGCTGGACCAGTGTGCAGAGTGCAGCCAGTATCTGTCCCACAGCTGCCCAGCCTGCTGCTTCCCAGCTGCTTTTACCACCGTCATCAGTTTTCAGTTCTCTTTGCTTCCCACATCTCACCCAGTAAACCACTCCCTCACTCACCCACAGATTAGTCTGTGCAGAACACCTCTGGAAGCATGACTGTGCTGCTCCTGGGACCATGCAGGGCCAGGCCTGCACCTTCTCGGGCTATGAGAAAGTGCTTTGCCCTGACCTTACTAAAACACTGGAGGAAGCCATGGCACCCAACAGGCCAAGTTCACCCCAGACAGCTTCCTTTCTGTTAGCGTGTAGGACAAGAACAATTACAGAGGTGAGACAGCTCACTTGTCAATGTTCGTTATGGGTAAGGGAGGGAAACTAGTTTTGCCCTCCCTCATGACTACTTAACAGGATGAAGAGAATAATATATCCCAAACAAGAGGGAACCTAAACACGATGGACTGGAATGCTGGAAAGGTGCTGAGGACTACCACGAAGCACCTGATCCACAAATCATTGCAACAGGTTGTTAGAGCAGAAGTCCGTGTTAAAGACAAGTCACAATTAAATGCTCTTTATATAAGCAGTAGGAAACAATATCACTAAGCTATTAGTGAAGACAACATGCCAAGTGGCAAGGCCAAAGGAAACATCTACCCTACGGCGATTAAGAAGTTCCATGAGACTGGCTGCAAATTCAGAAATGAGCAGATCATCTGGTAAACTGCATGTGTTAGAGGAGAAGTAGATAAGAGCACTGCCTCAGGGGACAGAAAACGAACACAGAGACTAAGCACCACTGGAATAACACACACTGGAAAGCCAAGACTGGAAAAATACAAGTAAAGACCAGTGTTTGTTTCTACTATCTTCACAGAAACCAGATGGATGTACACTCTCCGTAAGCACACAAGACTTCAAACCCTGCAGATGACTCACAGCATGAGGATAATCTTGCAAAGCTCTAAATACCAGCTCAAGAGTATTTGAAATTCAACAGTTCAAGATGTAGGAAAAAAAATCCCCACAAAATCTCCTATAGTATAATTAACAATGCTTGGATTCTCAGTAAGGAAAGCCAGAACATACCTAGAGGGAGACCCAGAACGTGATCTATAGAAGGGAGAGCAAATCGAAATCTTCTTGTATCATGACTAACTTCCTGAAAGAGGAAAATAAAAAGAACAATCAGCTATGTTGTTGGGATTTAATGTTTGTGATTTCACTTGTAAAACCAATACGCTAGTCTAGCTTCATGCAGCATTAAATATTTGAGGGACAGCAGCATCCCAAATGAAGTCTTCGCATAATGCAAGTATGAATGTGGCAATCCTGCAGAGGTCAGCTTTTCCTTCAAACTCCCTGAAAGCTTAACTTCATCTGAAAATATTTTAGAAGTAATACAGAAGTAGAAATAAAACAGACAAATGCAAATACTGGTTTGATGTATATTTAAACGTGAACAGTAAAACTTAGCAAGATACTCATATACAGGTTAAGACTAAACAATAACTTCCTAAATAGTATGAACATTTACATTGCCTTCTCTGAGAAGACCACAAGAAAAAAAATTAATGAGTTCTTAAATTCTGATTTAAAGTTTAAATATACAGGAGTTCAAGTCCAAAAAAATCTGATGTCTCAAAATCAGACAAATTAACCATTTCAATGTAGAAAATTATTTCAGAAGACAGCAGTGGATGTCAAGCAGATTAGGAATTAGCAACCTCATCCTGTAAGAGCCTTAAAAATATCTTCCCCATAAAAATTGAACTGATCCTCAATTAAAATTGAAAAGAGCACTCTATTTAGATAAGAACTTTATTACAAAATTATGACTATTACTAGGCAAGTAATACCCTGAATAAAATTTTGGTAGTGAGTAAATAAAATACTATTTCTTACACTACGTAAGTTTTACCTCTTAAAATCAGGTCAGATTCATAGGATTGAAAAACACAGCAGAAAAAGACAGAAAGAAACAGCATACAGCCTAATCCCTCATCCAGAGACTTTCTTTATTTAAAGCCTTATGGGACATAATATCCCTTCTTTTCATAAACATTCTATAAAATATCGTAACCCTTTTTTGTCTGTTTTTATTTTTAAAGTAAGCAGTGGAGACAGATTTCTTTCTCAACAGTTTGTCTGGTCTTCATTTACACGTTCTGGTCACGCCAATGGAATTTTCTTCACAATAAATCATTTTAAGGTAAATGCTGAAGAAAGAAAGGAACTGAGTGGCAGTCTAGAAAGGGCTTCTCTGTACTTATGTCTATTCAGGAACAGTAACTGCCATTGAAAATTCCACTACAAAGACAGCTAACGTGGACTTAAGACTGCCGCTCTCGCACTGACCGCTGCTGTTTCTGTAAGAAATTTTTAGCACCAGCTTCACAGCTGCATTTTGCCAATAATCCCTTATTTTAAGATGCTGTCTTTAATACCATGCAGAAAGAACAAATTTCTGAATTCCCAGTTAATCATCTCATCAACTAAATTCAAGACAGCTTTGCCAAAGGTATTTGAACACAAGTATTTTGGTGCATCACATGAGACAATTGTGAGAAACACTAAAAGGCTCAAGAAATTCCTAGTACCTAGGTCAGCATGCCTACACTCTGTCTCTGTTACATGGCCAAGACACTGGGCATGCCATTCAGCAAGTCGTTAGTCAAGGCTAGATTAAAGATAGCCTTGACACAGGACACAGAAGCCATTTCCAGCATGGGGTCATCTCAGCTGCATTCCTCATTGCCATAATTTGGCAATGCCCCAAGCACCTGGAAGCCCTTGGCCTATGGCTACCAGCATGCATTTCTGGCTCAAGCTGCGGGTGCTGAGGAGTTTTCCACACTCTCAAATGCAAACCTGGAGAGCAGTTTTTGCAGGCTGGTGCTTTCCTGAAGCCACTAAAAGGCAACAAATTAATTATGTTTACCATTACAAGAAAAACCCCTGAGGTCACGGGCTTTTTTAAGGCATAAGCTAAATTAGCACACCTAACTATATTATGACAGTTTTTTCCTATACTAAACACTAGGAAGTAACCTTACGACCCCTATTTCTTCGTTCAACAGATGGGAGGTATGGCATACTCAATTTGGGCAGATGTTAACGTTTCACCTGGTAGGTAAAAGGCAGACAGTGGGTAGAGGAAGAAAGACTTCTTGCAACAGCTTGACAAAATGGTATGTTTCATTTCTAGCTTTCATACACAAAAATTTAAGCTGTGTTAAAAGATACATATATGTCAAACTAGGCATTCTCTAGAGCAGTGCTTTTAAAACTTCAGATTGCAGACAGCTAAAAACTGTTTCTATGTAATTGCGGAAGATTTCTGAAATTTCACACACGTGTATTGCTGTACAGCATCCCAGTACATATGACTCGGTTTTCCGTTGCAATCACTGGTCCATTTTCTTTAGCTGTAAAATCAGTCTAACGGCTTCCTGCCACTGCCCTTCCTGGCCAAGCTTCTTGTTTCTTTGCTTCAGCCACAATCCACTAAGGAAAGTTTCTGCAAGGCCATAGCCTCAACTATATAATCAAAATACGTCAGCCCCAGCTACTCCCAAAACAGGGAGTTCATTTGTCCATTTTTTATTTTAAACATAAATCATTTTGGCACTCTGCTGGTGAAGGTACCCATAGCTTCAGGGTCGCAAAAAGGGAATGACAAATACCAACATGGAAACAGCAGAAACTTTAAAAATATGAGGGTCTTTAGCTCGGCTGGGCAAGCAAATGGAGCAATACTACAAGGTAAAACCAGCATACTGTAATTCCTCTTGCAATGAAGGTAAACTCTAGCCAACCACTCAGGTATCTTGAGTAGGCTCCACAACCACACCGAATGCCACAATTATCTTCCCAAGTTAAAATGTTCTTGTGTAACAACAGGTGCTTTTACATTAAAGTCCTCAGCTACTTCAAATTTAATAGGTTGTAACATACAAACTGAAGCATGTCAGAAAGACTCTGACTAATTTCCACTTTCACAAACAGGTGAATATGGCAATACTGAGAAGTTTACTACCAAAGATCAGAGTGTTTGCACCGGATTTTTGGCAGGATGTTAGATGCTACCACCACTTATTGTACCACGTTATTATTTTTCACAATTAGCTTCTGTTTCCAGGACACATTTCCCATTTAGGCAAAAAATCACAAACATCCATCAGTCAAATATTCTCAGTTGATCAAGGTGTCATATGCAGCAGTGTTGACCTGGCTATATAAGAACTGTTCCTTCATCCCAATATTAAAAACAAGCATACAAAAAAAAGTAACAACAGAGTGAGAAAAAAATCAGTATTTAGCAAAACAATCAAGTGAACTGTGAATGCTCTTCTGTTACAAACTGCTACAGCAGAAACTTGCAAGTAGCTTGATATTCAGAAACATATGCAGTGCCTCAAGCTTCCCTCCCCTCCTGCAGTCAGGCAGACTATACGTGCAACTACATGCTACAGATCTCATGAGAAAGTGGGGGGTATATAATAATAGTGTTGTTGCAGTACACATGGAAAAGAAATAAATTCAGTAAGTACACATGGGAAACAAATTCAGTAATGCCGGCCAGCCCAAGCCATGGGGAAGCTTTCAGTTCCCATGAAATCAGGATTCAGAATGACAGTAATCACTTTCTTTGACGGACACGACAAATGAAAGCCATGCTATCAGTGCACTCTCTATACCTCAAACAAAGCTTTGTTCCAGTCCAAATTCCTTTTCATCAAAACTCTTCTGATAACTTTCCGAGTAGCTCATCGACTTAAAAAGTCAACACTGAAACTATCTCCAGGTGTGACTTCACACCTGAAAAAGCCAAGATTCCTATCTCATGCTTTTGATGGTGAATTTATCCAAAGGAAATCTGGGGTTCTCACCTTTCGTGGCTTTGGTCCCCTTCCCACAAGTTGAGTTAGCAACTTCTGATAGCAAGATCCATCACCCTGAAAAGCCATGACTTTCCTCTGAAAACCCAGTTGAGCAGCCTGGGAGGTGTAAGAAAGGCAGGTATTGCTTTTGCAGAGGAGAAAAGCTGTTTCCATCAGAGGTGACACGATAAGGGAATGACTACGACACAGAGGCTCCAGCAAAGGCTTGTAGAACACCTCTTATCACGTAGACAAAAGGACAAACTGATTCATACTGGATTAGTGTCTAGAAGGGTAGTCAAACATTTAACCAGGGCTAATGACATTGAGCAATTTTTTACCAAAAAGGAAAGAAATAAGCTAGTCAGATAATCCCTTTAGGTGTAGCATAAAGAGAAGTAAACAGAGGCAAGACATCTGGGAAGAATTTTAGGCGCCTCGGACAGACTGTGAACCCTGGAGTACCTAACCAATGGGAAACAGGGGAGGGAAAAATTCGGCCGAGATTAGGAAATAAAAAGGTTTGTTTCAAGAACTGAAAGCATGCCTACTTGCTAGGTCACCCGCTCTTGCAAGAACCTGAATAAAAATATGCTTCACAGAGGATTCTGCCTGAGCCTATTTCAGTCGGACCGGAACTTATTTCTCACAGAGGTACAGAATTGTTTCTACTTTTAACAGAGAGAAAGAAAAGCTGAGACAGCTCAGGTGCTGTCAGGACTGTATTATTTGAACACCTTTCTTCCTGTAACACATTAGAGTACATAAATCCAATAAAAGTAATCGGTATCAACATAGTTCTGACAAGTACTATGCTGAATGCTAGTGACTGTAAAAAACCTGCCTGCTCTGCCTGACAGCATAACTTCGGTCTCATAGCCAATCTAGTAGTGCAGAGTTTAGGTAAATTTCTGCTGATGTACTCCATGGCACTGTCACGTCCCACTCTCAGGAAAGCCAGGGGGTAAGTGACTCACATTCGTAAATCCCCAATGGCACTGACTAAGGGGAGATAAATCTCAATGTCCATATACAAACATTTATTAGTTTCCCAAAATGATCAGTATAGGTCTTAACAAGGCCACGATAATTGGTTAGGTATATAACAAATTATGGCAAACAGTTAGGTATGCATTGTGTTACTTAACAACAGGTATACAACAACTTATGGCAAGTGGTACTTAAGGTCGTTACTTAACAACTCTAACCGTTACTTAACGATTCTAAGAGAAAAGAGAAACTGAAGGATAGAGAAAGGAAAAGACAGAGAAAAAAACAGAGATAAAGAGATAACCGGCCCTGGTTCCAGTGTCGGAACCAGGGAATCTTCCCAGGCATCATCTTCTTTCTTGGAAAAATCTTCCCAGGCATGGTCTTCTTTCCTGGGAATAATCTTCCCAGGCACGATCTTCTTCTTTTGTTTCTTCTTTGTTCCCCCTCTAGGGGCACTTATTTTCCCCTTTTATGTTTGCTGAATTAGCATGGTCCACCTCCCTTGCTGAGGACAGCCTTGTCTCAGGTTTCTCCCAGGTGAAGTGTAGCATGATTTGGGTGGAGAGACAAGTGCCATAGTCATACTTGTTTAGCATGATCTCTATAAGCTTCATTAGTATACACAGGGGTGTGCGCTTTCATATGCATTTCGTGGATAATGAAGCAAAGGTCACTTATCGAACACAATGGCCTCGAGAACTGAGAACTAGCAAGCTCACCACACGGATGGCAGAACTTCCTTGTCTTCACAAGGCAGTTCTCCCACGCTTCCAAGCACCAGAAGTGTTAGTCTTATCAGTTCTTTGAAGGCCAGGCCTGCATTATTTATTTCCTTGCGAGTGTTTGAAGCATTCCACTGAAGGCTTGGAGGGCCTTCTGCCCCTCATCAGGGAATTTACAGGCCGTCTCTTACAGACATGAGGCACATGTGACAGAAACTACAAGTTTGGTCATTTCTAAAGCAGCATTATCCACTCTAACTTGCTTGGAAACAGGCTGCTTGCAGAATTCAGTTATACTAGGCAAGGAGCACTTATGAAGAAGTCCTTTCCTTAAAATACAAGTATTCACCCTGCTGCAACATTACCCAAGATTTAAGAAGCTATAAGCATTTCACAGTATCCATGGAGAGGTCATGCTCCACACTGTACATACACTTACCTCCTTATCAATCAGCCTCAATGCATACTTCACTTCAGGATCCTTCAGAGTAATCGCAGGATGGGGATTCTTGAAAAGCCTCCTGATGGTGATGTAGATTAGCCATATTGGGTACGTCACTACTTGACCCAACTGCAGCAATACAGAAAGCGTTAGGCACACGTGCATAACAAGACAAAATTATTTTGGTGAAAAGGAATACGGTAGCATGACATGACAACCTAACCACCAAGAAAACCTGTGTTTCTTTGTACTAATATGAGCAGGAAGAAGAAGTATTAAAAAAACACCAGCCAGGGTAACACACCGTTTTGCTTTACGAATACCTGGCATTACTCTTACATTGAGGCACTTGGCATACCACCAGAGGGTTGCCAAACCCAGCAGCCTGAGAGAAGTGAGAATGCCACAGCTCCATGTTCCCAGGTCCAGCCACTAGCAAGGCTGAGCATGTATATCCAGCAAGCATGCGCACAGACACACATACACAATACATGCCCAAATACACATGTGGCTGGCCACACTGATCAATACAGATGCTCACACAAACAGCACTGATGGCCTCAACCTGTTCCCCTTCCTGATGGATTAGGATGAAGGTCTGTTAGTGGGAAACACGTGTATAAGGTGGATCTACCAGTAGCTGCCTTAGTCTTAGCAACAGTTGTCCCCAGATTCCAGTTTCCCCGGTTGCTGACATCTGGACATATGAGCTGCTCTTGCACACACCCCTTCACACACCATCTCATGTGATGTGGACCCCTGAGTAATTGAGGGTCCCACAGTCAACTGCAGACCCCAGTCTCTCTCTGGTGGCTGCCCAGGACCCCCAGCCCCTCTAGCAGCCAGCGCCTTTGGTGGTCTCATTCTCAGAGATACACACACACCTGGCTTCCATCCATACACACTTGCTGGCTAGTCCATCTTCATCTTTGCTAACCATTGCACACTCACATTGGCACCAGACACACAGGCCCTCCAACCTGCAGTCTGCCTCCAGGCACTAGTGCTTACACCTCCACACATACAAAACAGCATCCCTTCCCCGGGAAAGCAGCTATGGAGTTTAATGAGGACATAGGCAGACAAGGGTACAGAGCAGGCCTGTTTATGCAGGGTCAGCTCATTTTATCCATTCACCCTTTTATTTTCCCTACATTTGTTCCTCCCCAAATGGCCTCAATCCCTGCCTTTGGTTCCTCCCCTAAATGTCCCACAATCCCCAAACGTGCTCCCCCAGCCTGCAAGGGGAGCCAGCCTCCCACCGACCCGTGCAGACGGACATCACCCACAGCACAATGGCTTCCCTGGACAGCTCTGGGAAGGGCTGAGGCCCATTTCTCCAGGTGGGTTATTGGGGCTGCCCCATCAGCCAGTGTCTCTGTGCTCCTTTGTGTGCATGTGTGGAACTAAGCCTTCATGAGTTGGCTGCTCTCCTGTGATGGGCCTGGGAGTAGCTGGGTGAGGGTATGACCCAGGTTCCCCACCCACCGTTGTGCCTCTGTTCTCCTTGGTGCACACATGGGCAGACAGGGTCCTCAACCACATCACCTAACGTGCACCACTGCTTTGGAGCCTTTTATATCACAGCACTTGGAGGCAGAAAGAGACATGGTCATGTAGCCTGCTGCAGAGATGAGCTTCACCCCCCCGGCTAAAGCCCCAGAAGACAGGAGCAGGTTATACTCCTGCACCACACCACCCTTTCCATCCCCAGCACCATGGGTGGGCTGCCTGGCTGGGAAAGACTGAGTGGCCACACCAGTCCAGGAAAGTACAGAAGGGACCACACCGCTGCAACTACAGCTGGGTGGACAAAAAGATGTCACCTCCCCAGCCCAGTGCCACACACCTCAGGCACCTGGTGGGTTGAAGATGGGTCACCTGCAGGCTACAAGTGCAGAGCCTGCCAGGATCGTGCTCACCTGGAGGCCCATGCCTTTGTTAGAAACAACCTGTTGCCTGGGACAATCCTGTTCTTGCAAGGTTAGATAAGCACAACAGCCTACGAAGTCACCTGTCTAGGCAGACTTGGTCCTAACTTAGGAGAATAAACTGAACAACTACTACTTATATAAAATGCTCTCCAACTCTGTAATGAGTTTTTATTCAATGCCTTATGAGAGAAGAGGCAAAAAGCATGACAGTATCAAAAAAAAAAAAAGAAGAAGAAGAAAATACTAACTAATTTTTGGAAGAGCTCAAAGTCCTGCCCAGTTAGCTTTCACTTTCATTTTATTTTACAGGAACCTATCCAGTCTTTTACAAGCACATTTCCACGAGTGTGAAAATTCTCAGGAGGCTATAAAAAAAAAATAAATGCCCTACATTATTATTACTAAAACTGTGGCAATAATAATTTTTTTTTTTAAAGGGACAGCATAAACTCTCTCTTCTTAAAATGCTGCTGTACAGGTTTAAAATATATCAGCACTGGGTACAGCTTGAAGGCACACCATGCCATACACACACACTGCATTTTTCACTTTTATTTGAAAATACTGAAACAGCTCCACACGTTTTTTTTTTTTTTCCTGAAGAAGCTGAAGTTTACAGGAATGCTATTCCTGAATTCCTGCAGATCCACCAGTTTACTGCAGCTCCAGGAAGAACTTTTGTTATTGAGTGGCAAAAAAGAGGGCAGAGAGGGGAGTCGTTAAAGAAAGTGACAGAGCAGCAAATAAACTCCCTACTGAGAATTGCAACAGGTGAATGAGACCTGGTGTAAATAGCAAGCTGAACCTGCAGCAGATGATGTTTCAAATATGTTAATATGTTAAAATAAACTAGTTTCATTTACAGATATGGCTATCTAAAAAGCACACAGCTGTGGTCCAGCAAAATTGCAGTTGAGAATGGGAATTTAAAAACTTAGGTTCAGTCCCAACTCCAACACTAATGCAGGTCAGTAACAGATGATCAGGAAGGCAGGAGGTGAGTGGAATTCAAAAATCCATCTCTACAAGTCAGCTTCTCCACCTGTATGCAGAGATAAATGTTTTTTCCCATCTTTGCAAATCATTTTTGGGTCATCTGATGTCAAGTGAAAACTACCACAGCTCTTCAATAAATAAGATTAATGCACTCTTTCCCCAAATGTGCATAATCATCACTTTCTGAGGCAATGCACCAGATCTGAGTCTACTGGAACAGAATGCAGTTCAATTTTGACAAACACTTTTAACACAGTGTTAGCCTTCTAGAAGGCAATTTCTTATTCATGGTCAATTAGCGCAAAAACCTCATGGTAGTCAGGAAAGAAACAGCGTACCCACTCACTCAGACAGCTGTTTTAGTCCCTTACTCAGAAAAGGGTATCAGGTGGTTGGCAGAAAAAAGGGGAAGAACTGAAGGCTGAATGATTACAAAAAGTTAGCCTTGCTAGGAAATATGTTCTCAGGGTTAAGAGATCTATATACTCTTACCACAGGGTATATCAAGATACTCGTGAAGCTAAGTGCACTGCAATCATGGAAGCTGCATCAGATCTACAGCAGCAGAGGGAGCGACTGGCTGACCATCAGGCCAGGAATCACTAAATGAAGATCTGGTGACTCATAGTTTCCAGTTGCACAAATCTTTGCTAACAGAGATCACAAAATACGTAACTGAGCAGGAACGGTTATTAGTGGAAACAGACTTCTGCAGGATAACAAGAAATACTAGAAGAAAAAAGCCATAGCATCGAGATTGCCAGCCCTTTCCACTAGGGTGTGGTGAGCAAAACACAGTTAAATGCATAAACTTATGGTAGGACACTCCACCACTGAACCGCCCTACAAACACACAAACCAAATGCTTCTTTAGGAGTAGAAATGTTGTACCCTCAGCTCCAATCCCCCGTACCTCACTGCCTCATTCAAACCCTATTTTTAAGTTATCTTAGTTAAATGTTCTTCTCGTCTGCTTTAGAAAAGGATGGGCACTTTTACAGTTTTATCATCTGTGTCATCCTCTTCTGTTCAAGCAACCCAATAAGCAGCTGCACCTAAATGAGCACTGTTGTATCCACCTCTGTCCTGCTCGTCTCACAAACCCAGAGCCAGAAACGCTTGAGTGGGTGCATCATAGGGAAGAAAGGATGTGTCAGGCAGCTGCGGAAAGAGGGTAGCGATGTGTGCTACGGATAACACCGCTGCAAACCGACCGCTCGGCAAACATGATCCCAAAAGAACTCTCCACTACAGCAGCAACTGCCAGGCTGGTAGTTTCAAAGCCATCAGCACGGACACTGAAAAACTCTTCAGGGAACTGAGAGAAGAAAAACGCACACCCCACGGCAGCCAACACAGGCACCACTATCCCACACACAACAGCCGTGGGTGTTCACGCTGGCACACACGCCCGGGCCCACACCGGCCACGAGAAGGCCCCAGAGTCACCGCAGCGCTGCGGGTCGGCGAACGCGGCTCCCAGCACAGGCATCCCCAGGCGATGGGTACAGAGCAGGGGGAGGCAGCCGGAGCCTCAAGCACCATGCGACACCGCCCAACGGCCTCCACTCTGCTCGGGCACCCAGAGACCGCCCGTGGGACGGGAGGAGCGGGCCGCCGCGCCTCTCCCCTGGCCCGCGGCCAGGCCTCGGGGCCAGAACTCGGGGCCTCAGCTCGCTCAGGCGACTGGAGGAACCGGGGACGTGGGGCGAACACAACGCCACAGCAGCCGGCACAGCCAACCACCCGCTGCCAGGAGGCACAGGACGTGCTTCCACCCCGCCGCCATCCCGGGGCCCGGGCGCTCCGCCGAGACCCAGGCGCACTCACCGTGCTGAGCTGCGCCCCCATCGCTGTCCCGGAACAGAAGGGAAAACCTCGCCCCGCGACGTTACCCCGCCAATCAATGCTGAGCTGCTACCGCCCCCTGCTGGCCACCCTATTCGGGTCCGCCGCCAGGTCCGAGGCGGCTGGGGCGGTGGCTGCTGCAGCGGGGGCCCGGCTGGTCGGGGGAGTCCCAGACGCTAGGACCCTCGCCTGGTGAACAAGCGGCGAGTCCCGCTTCCCCCTGCGGAGGTGGGAGAGCGCTGCCCGCCCCCGCCGTGTTTCGGCTAGCGTAGCCCTGGCCGGTCGCTGTGAGGGAACGGCGGGTTCCGGTAGAGGGACCCTGAGGCGGTGCCGCTGGAAAATGGCGGCGGGGCGCGGCTGGCTGCAGGCGGGCCGGCGCAAGCGGCAGCAATCACAAGAATGAGATCCTGCGGTCGTGCTTTCGCTTCTTTCCGGTGCGTGTTTGCCTGCTGGGCCACCCCCAACCGGCACAGAGCATGCACCGGCGTGATTTTTATTAGTGCTGCCACTGCCCTGAGCCTGCCCTCGCGGTGTTATCATACCGCATGCATAACGCCCTTTCGTCCTTTATTAACAGCATAAATAACGGGGCGGGGGGGGAGGGGAGGGAAGCAAAGGTAATAAAACGACAGTACCTTTTCTAACCAGCAATCAAGGCCATACTATCTTTTCGAGATAAGACGAGTGTAACTTTTGTATGTCAGCACCTCAATTCATTATTGCATCAAATAAACTTCTCAAGCCTTAACTTGCCCTGCTTGTTCTGCTTCAAAGCCAGCACCTGCAGACAGCCCACAGGAAAGAGAAAGGTGTCTGGGATGCCCAGCACTGGCACTGTTGAGTCCTTCTATCAGTCTGCTCTGTCTCATCTCGGCCGGTGATGGCCAACGGCCCAATGCATTAATGGCCACATTTATCCAAAAAGCACAAGGACTGAGCTGTGCAGCAAGAAAGGATGTTTCAGCCAGACCGCCTAAAATGTTGGTTTACATCAATATGTGCAAATTAATGAGTAATAAGCAAATGTGTCTTTGTGTCTGTGCTAAACATGAACTGCTTCAAAGCTCTTTAATTAATATGTCTTGACTTGCAGTAAACAGGCCTTGGTGATTCCTAGACACAGTTCCTCCTTACAAAACCAAGGTGGGCATATAGTTGACAGTCCTAATATTAAGATTAAAAAAAAAATATATAAAATTTCCTCCCTTGGCCCCTCAGCTCACACAGGGGTACTGAGCCACCAGCATCCCTGAGCACTAGCTTTCTCCCAGCCTCTGGGATGCTCACTGAGCAGGCAGCTCATCTGGCTGTCAGAACATTCGTAAGTCAGCCATGGTTACAAGTCAGCCATGGTTTACCTGTTAAACCTGGGAATTAGCACTGGTAGATAAAGGCAGGTTAACAGACCAACCCAAAAGTAAGCAGGTCATATCACTGCACAGTCTATACCTAGACTTTACCAAGACATTTAGCTGCAGGAATGGAATTATTTACTCCTGGCATTTCCATGACAAAAATGTGGCCTGGCTGTGTAATCCTTTCTTACTTTTCTCTTTGAGGACTGCTGCTGCGCCAGAAACTCCCAAGTAAGCGGAGTGATTATAACACCACTGGCTAGAAAGGACTTCAGTATTGAGAGGATGAGGCTTAGGAAACTGGGGAGATAACTAAGAGACAGGCTGGACCATGGAGCTTGGTGGGAGACAAACTGTGAGGCTCCAGCTTGAGAATGAATGTTTAGGGAAGGATGGAGACTTCAAAGTCCCTGCTCTCAGTGAGCTCTGACCTTTCAAGAAAGACAAGGGACTACTGGAGAGAGTCCAGAAGAGGGCTACAAAGATGACCAAGAGAATGTTGCACCTTTCTTATGAGGAAAGGCTGAGAGACCTGGGCCTGTTTAGCCTGGAGAAGAGAAGACTGAGACAGGATCTCATCAATGCTTATAAATATCTAAAGGGTGGCTGTCAAGAAGATGGGGCCAGACTCTTTTCAGGGGTGCCCAGCAACAGGACAAGAGGCAACAGGCACAAATTGTAACACAGGAAATACCATCTGAATATAAAGAAAAACTTCTTTACTTTGAGGGTGCGAGAGCACTGGAACAGGCTGCCCAGAAAGGTTGTGGAGTCTTCTTCTCTGGACATATTCAAAACCCACCTAGATGCGTTCCTGTCTAACCTGCTCTAGGTGAACCTGCTTTGGCAGGGGGGTTGGACTAGATGATCTCCAAAGGTCCCTTCTAACCCCTATGATGCTGTGATTCCGTGGTTCTGTGGCCTGGTTAGGTTGTCACTGACCTGCCCAGGCTGTGTCTCCACTGGTTTTCAGTGTTGGTCAGCTTGTGGAGACCTGGTGGCAACAGCCAAAGCTCCCATAGGAATGTCTGATAAACTCAGTGTCTCAGAAACTTTCCTCTTCCAGAGGCCTGCTTTTTCATCTCCCGGGAAAGGACTGAGCCTGCTATAGATCTGCATGGTGTTTGCTCTAACTGCCAGCTTTTACTCCCTGAGTGAACCCGTCCAGCCCAAATGTGTCCTTCGAGCATGCATGAGCCCTGGCTGCTTTGGTCTAGAAGCCTGTAAAGCACACTGTTCTTGCTCACCCTCTCTAGATCCACCAAAGAGGTTTAAATTAACTTTGAATGATCCCTTTCCCTCTTCAAGGAAGTTTAGGCACCTGACTAGAGGTGACAAACGAGCACTTATCTATTGGCCACCTTGGTTAAAAAGCAAAATACTTAGGCTGCAAACGCACAGAGAAGCCTACATGCTTTAGAAACAGGTCTTATTCACAGGGTTTCCTTGATCCTTGACCTTGGCAAAGGTCAGCATCTGATGCTTGAGGTGGCAGTTTTGTTAGGCAAAGCATCTTCCGCAAAGTTTACTACCCCATTCCTTTGGAAATGCTGTTCATATGTGAGTGAGAGAGTCCCAAATATTCTCCCCATTCACTTGTGCCAGAAAAGAGGAATCGAGAGCAGGGGGAGCTCTCTGCTCTGCTCTTTGCTCCTGCACAGCAAATTTACAATTCCCTGTGCAACAGTTTGACAAAGCATTGCCTGATCTCTTCAGTAGAGAAAGCCAACCCACAGTGTTGGCAAGCACACACTGGACACTCAGGTTTTCTTGCTGCCTGCATTGGACCTGGGAATGATCCAGATTCTGTGCTGATCTCATTTGCCTTTGATCAGCACTTTGTTTCTGTTGGCAAATGCACCCTTTAACACACTTTGGGATCCTTAAGTTTTTCTTAGCTCAGTCATGGAACAGAAGTTTTATAACAGATTTAAGTACATGTTTGGTTATGAAATCGCTAGCAATGATCTGACCTGTAATTTTATCAAAGATTAACTTAAGTCCTCTGACTCCAGTGATGCTGCTGCTTGTAAATGGAAATTCCCTGGGCTCACATCTGGGCTCTTTCTGCTAATGTGAATAAAGGAGTTGCAACTTTGTTATGCACAAAATTTGGCGACTGGCTTTTGTATTTTAAATGAAAGCCTCGGAAAAGAATTCTTGCATTCAGTTGATAAGCACAGGCACCTTTTTGTCATTTATCTTGCTTACCCAGAACTGCAATAAATGGTAACAAAAAATGGTACAGAAAAAATCTGTTAAAATTAAGGATATTCAATTTTGAGATACATTAATTTTCCCTACCAGTGTCAGAATGAAACTTCCCTTTGAAGCGAGCTAGCTGCATGTCCTAGCCCCTATGCAATTCCATGTGGCAGGCATTCTCATTACCAACCTCTTAGTATGGCTCTAATATGATTCTTTGAAGGGGTACATGGACCAGAGGTGCAGAACTGTTTTTATAAATAGGAGCCTAAGATCAAGCCACATATACATATACACAGTTTAAACCTAAAGCTATGTTTTTCAGGAATTAATTATTATGAAGAAAAAAGATTTAAAAGTATCAATCAAACAAAAATAAGCTTTAAATCATCTGAAGGTTAATTTAGCCACATAATGAACACATGCTTCCCAGGACAGACACTGGAGTGGGTACCCGTACTTACTGGCACCTACCACCACTTGCTTCCAGTGATGCATGAAAACTGCTGCCTTTATAAAACATTTCCTGGTTAAAATGCCTCCTTATATTTACAAGGTTGCAACTAGCAATTTCAGCTGTAAATAGAGAAGCACATATTTTTTTAATTTTTCTTCCCCACCTATAATTTTTTTGATGCATGATTTATTATCATCTTCCCTTCTATTGTCAAATAACTGGTATATAGAACAGCAAGACTAGAATCTATCTCAGTCAAGGCTTTCAGACTTGAAGAGCTTATTTCTGGCCCCAAAATCATGCAGAGATCTAAAATGTATTAACAAATAATCCAACATAACTCCAGAAGGAATGCCGTGACTCATGTCTGGAGTTCATAAAAGGCTCTCAGGTTCGTATCTGAAAGCCCAGGTGGGAGCAGGCAGCGGTCGCCATGCATCTCTCTGCCGTCGCCTTCTATATTCCCTGCCATACTGATTGTCTGTGGAGATAAGGTGAAGCAGGAGCCTGGTAGAGGTGGCTCTGACTTCCTGGTCTGAGCTTGCCTGCGCTGAGAGGCATGAGACATGGTACTGTAGTTACACTCCGTGTCTTCCTATGGGGTTTGGCACCTCCTGCCTTCCTGCGGTGCCTGTCAGTCTGAGTGACTGTTCTGAGTGGGCAAGAGGAGTATAAGAGGGAGATGGTTCCATGCCTTGGACCACCAGGAGGATTTCTGAGCTTCAGCTTGCATTTTCTCTGCTCAGTGTATTTGCTAAGAGAAAAACTTCTTCTTGGCATGGCTAATAGGTAAGAGAAAAATCATACTAATTCTTCTCTGACTCAAAGGGCAGTGGGGATGGAATATATTCATCTGGGAGATGTGTAAAAGGGAGTTATGTAAAATGCAGCACTTGCAATAACCTTGCTTCCTGTTTCTATTCTGTTTTACTAACTCGCCTCAGTGTAAAAAGTTGGTGAGACAACTGAATCATAAGCTGTTTTAGCTAAAATAAGGTGATGCTAAGATCAGATTTTGCTTAAATAAAGCTGATGACGTAGAATCAGTTCTTCAAGTATCACCTGCCTGCCCAAGACCTTGCAGAGTGTTTCCCACATAACTGACCACTTTTATGTTTGTCCCTTGACAATGTGTTTCTACAAAACCTGTCTTACTTATCCTGTGGTATTTCAAATACCAACTTTAAACTAAGAAAAACATCACTGGAGTCAAGTAAAAGACATGCACACTGGCATAAGAGGAAAAGCTAGAGAATTGCTGGTACCTTCTATCAGCCATGTAAGCTCATGTATCTCACAACATTATTTTAAAGGATTGGAAGCTTCTTGTAAATGGCTGCTCATTGGGCTTTCCAAATGCTTTTCTTCTCTATGCCAAGATTAAAGGCACTTTAAAATTGGATGTTGTTCAAAGGGTCTCTGAGGGTAAATTTACTTTAGAGAAGACGTTCAATCAAACCTTTGCATTTGCAATACATGTTTTTCTTGCTTTGACACTTGACTTGCTCACATGATTTGCCACTGACCCTTTAATTCTCTTCATGTCTTGAGTCATTTCTGATTTATAGCAATAAAAGACTTTTGGGGCCATTGCTCTGGATAAAATGAAGGTTTCATACAAGAAAATAATTTGGAAAAACAGGCACACCATGTGAATGTTTCACTTGAAAGCTATAATGAAATGGAGATGTTAGATTCTTTTTCTGTAGCTGCACTGCTGGTGCATTAGAGTCTCTATTGCAAAGAGCCTCCCCCAAAAGTTTTCTCAGCTCTTACAAGTGCAGAGTAAGTGTTCTTGTTATTGGGGTGGTTCTTTGTGCACGTAAGCACATCCAAGCAAGACTCCAACTGGACAAAATCCAGCTGGCCAGACTTCTTGCACAGAAATAACTTATTCTATGTGAAAGCACAAATCTCACAACTGAGAGATTTCACCATATGGAGGGGACTGAGAATTAATGATAAAAATCTCTGGTTTGAGTCATACATGCAATTGTATTGAAAACCAGAGAGGAAATACACAATATGCTTTTTCAGGAAAACCTTACCTAAATGCTGTGCGTCATGGATTTGCATGAAGTTGTTGGGCTTCCTCTCTTTGAAGTTGTCTCACCTCATACGTGTAAGCTAAGCTTATAGACCTTTTTTAAAGAAATACTGTCCAGAAATACTTTTTACAGGATGACTATATAAGTTACTAAACAAGTTCTTTGCTTTGTCAGGCATATACTTTTCTTTATTCTAATCTTTAGTTACAACGCACACAGGTGCTCTGCTCTGTTTGGAAACTAAAGGGACAACAAAAAGGAGAGGAAAAGTCCATGATGATATTTTGGTAGCACCCAGCAAAAAAAAAGGAAAGAAAAGGCTTCTATTTTATAAAATTAAGTGTCTTTAAAGTTGTAGGACACATTTTCTGAATGGAGGAATATATTTCATACATTTATTAAATAAATATGAGGATTGAAATCTGTAGGTACGCTCTTGCCGTAACCCTCTCCTCTGTCAAGTAGACACCTTGAGCTTGCCTCCATGACCTTATGAGATATTCCATAACATTTCCAGAGGACAAAAGATCACACAGAGCCCTACAGTCCTTTATAAACACAGGAAAAATCTGCCAAGAGCAGACCAAGAACAAGCAGTAGGTATTGAAGGGATGACAGATTTCCTGTGTAGGTGACTTTTACCAAAAAACATACATGCTAAAATGTATGTATATAAAATACTATATATATGGAAAAAATATTTTAAAACCACATAACCGTCATCCCCCCCTAATATTTCACATACCTTGGATGTTCAACAGACAGACGACTTCTATCCACCACTAGTAGTTACTTCCCAAGTAAAAACTGTATTAAACATAATATGGTAGTATGCAAACAAATGGGATAATCTGATGCAGAGGAGTAGACATCAGGAGAGAAGTGATCCAATAAATTCAGGTCAGACCAAGGTAATCTCCAGTACTATTCTGTGAACTTGCTGATCCTGTTCTTTGGATTTCAGCTGAGCTGGTGAGATGAACAATTTTCTGTTTAGTGTTATCTTGTAAGCTCTTTTGAGAAGGAATTACTCTTCTTAAGACGCTGGAAAGAATGTGGAGGTACGGCTGAAAATAAATAAAAATGCTGCTGGTGGTGGCTGCTGTGATATGCCCTGAGGCTAACTCCCCGTGAAGTTGAGCAGGTGCCTTCTTTGGGCTGCACAGCCAGTATTAATAATGTGATGCCACAAGCTGCACTTCTGCTGCATAAGCATAGCCTGTGGTTTGGGCAAGGGCTGAATATAGCTCCTCTGTGACAGCCTACTCCTACTCCCTGGTAAGACCCATGCAAGTATCCATGCTTGTTCCAAGCAAAAATCTTCCTTCGTGTTTATGTTTAACCCTAGCAACAAACATATCCTTAGGCTCACATATACTAGAATTTTTAGTCCTTTTCCTTCTTACAGGTGTTGAAACCTATTCAAGCCCGGTTCAAAATTTAAGTGATCTTGTAGATTTCTCATCAACAATAATCTCAAAGTATTGCAGAGCCCAAGTGAAAACAGATTGTCATTGCCTCCAGTGTAGCTGATGTACATGATGGCTCAAATTCCCAGCTGCAGGCTGTCTGAGGTGTGGCAGCCAAAGGAGTTATGGTTGTCTGCCCTGCCCTTCTGTAGGAGGTTGCTTTCCTTGCTCTAAATAATGCTGAGTATAATATGCTGCTGCAATTTATCCTCTGATGCATTAATGTAAACTAACTGCTTTTGGATCTTAACTCAGGGATATAAATTCCTTTGGGCAACAAGCTGTCAAGGAGTTAAGCGCAGATTGCTTATGCTTTTCAGGATTTTAATCTTAGGCTATATAAGCTCCATCCCACAGTTACACTGACAATTCTGGACAAAAAGGATTACTCAATAATGTGAAAAAAAAAGTCCCAGTTCTCCAGGCATAGTTTGCTACTTTCTGTTTCCTTCAATATGGAGCTTAGACCAGCAGTTTCTGAGCCAGCCACAAAGTGCAGTCTAGGATGGGAGAAGGCACATAAAATCTTGCTGTGCCACTTTTAGCCTAATCTCCCACCAGTTTATTAATGTCCTCTTTTTTTCTGCTATGACTTCTATTCCCTCCCTGCAAACAATGGGGCAAGTGCCCGCCTGGCTCACTTTTTGCTCTTCCTGGCTGCCTCACATCAAGGCTGCCATGTCAGAAGACTGTTTGCTCTTTCTGATAGAGACCATGGAATTTGCCACCAGCTGGAGGATCTCCGTCCTGGCCAGAATAGAAGGCATAACAGTAATCAGGAGGTTCAGAGTCAGGCTTGAAGGTGTCTTGGTTCAGTCTGGGAGAACTGATGGCAAAATCATGGCAAGTTTCCCAAATGTCTATTTGAAATAAATGCCCATTGTTGACAAATTTCTGCATTTTTTTTTCTTTTCTTGGGAACATCTCCGTTGGAGGAGAAATTCAAAATTATCAAGTGATTCTTCTCTGGCCTTCGATGCATGTGCTGGTTTATAACTGATTAGTTCAACTGTCAGTCATTTAAAGATTAATCCACTTCTCTTTCTTCTCCACTCTGTTCTTCATCTTGATCTTATGTGTTAGTGAGGACATAATGCTCTTGAAACTGGAGCTAACTTTGGGCGGTTCATCACAATAACAACCCTTACTAGATCTTGTTGATAGATGGATGGATAGTCTTCTGAAAAATATACACTACTATGCTGGACAAAATTCCATTAAAATGAGGAAAGGACCAGCCTGTTTAGGTTTGTATGTGCATCAGAGATCAATGCATGAGAGAATTTTCTTGTATGCAGACCATGTGTTTAGAGTCTTAGTCATCCTTCACCACACTAACTTTATGCTAGGATAACCACATGTATGAGCAAAGGAAGGCATATCTAAGGGTGGAATCTTGCAGGAGAAAAGCTAGAAAGAGTGTATATAAGATCGTGGCTAGAAAAGCATCATAGAGAGAATTCTTTGCTTCCTATTTTGTTGTGTAGGATTGTGGCACACTGATAACAATCTCCTGGTTGCCTCTGGTTTGTACATAGAGTCCTCCTGAATGAAACACCACCATCTTCATTTTTATTTCAGTGCACGGAAAACTGCAGGAAGGCTTATTGACAAGAACTTTGTTACCATATACTCTTAGGGGAGGCTCAAGTTTCCTTACAGGTTATCTGCATTCTTTAGATATGAACATGAGCCATGAAGATTAAGGGCACTATGATACTATAGAAAAAGATGTCTGCAAAACTGCCTTTTGTTAAAAGAGTTGCCTATGCTTTGTCATTTCCACTAATGTCATAGGCAGGACTTCCTAATGATGAAGAATCACTTAGGAGAGGGAACAGTACAGAGAACACATTAATGGTCCACAATACCTGGGTGCTGGTTACAAGTGGAGTCTCTCGGGTCCTATAACATTTGATATCTTTATCAATGGTCTGGAGGAGATGGAGTGCAACCTTTCCAGTTTTGCAGATGACAGCAAACTGTAGTGATGAAGTTGGTATACTCAAGTGCAGGGCTTCTCTTCAGTTGGACCTAGGCAAGCTGGGGGAATAGGCTAAGGCAGGAACATCACGAAATTCAACAAGGACAAATGCAATCAGAACAAGATGCCCACAAAAGCTGTGAAATCACCATCTCTGGAGGTTTTCAAGACCCACAAGATGACACCCTGAGGAATATGGTCTGAATTCAGTGTTGACCGTACTTTGAGCAGGACTAGAGAGATCCTGATGTCCCCTCCACCCTGGATGTTTCTGTATGTGTATGACTGCTTGTGTGTATGGTCTGGGTGATTTGCAGTGAGGGAGAAAGGGAGATAGGTCCCAAGTCATTCTTGGGGGAATAAGAGAGGAATCTGAGGAATTCCTGGGTCTCTCCTGGAGAGTTACGAGTAGCACAGAGGTGTAGGTGAGGAGGGTTTCAGGGCTGTTGCTACCAGTCCCAGGGAACTGTGAAAGAGAAGTGAGTACCAGATTTGATGTGCAGCCATTCCACTCCTTGCCAGCTCAGTGTAGCGCAAATATTACCATGTGTTTTGGCCACAAATTGCAGCAGGACACTGAATATTCAGTATCCCATTTTGTACTCACACAAGTGCTCAAACACTTTATTTCAACATTGCTTCGTATTATAATTTTCTGTTGCTGATAAACTTGAAAAAGGGGAATCTACCTCAGGCCAAAATGTGTGTGGGGAAAACTTCTCCCACATGGTTTCTCCATTTCTCAGAACAAGTCTCTAGTTACCTCTCACCCATGTTAACAAACTGCTATTCATCTTTTCTCGTCTTCTTTAGAATGCCCTTTTTTGGAACAGAAATTTGAAAATTGTCAGGAAAGCCTTCTTTCCATTTTGGATGTGCTTATTAGTAACATTGATTAAAATGCCCCTAAATGTTGCCAACCAGAAGTCTTTGAAAATTTCAGAGCACCAGGATGCACCAGTCCAAAGCTGGTGGAGCTGCACAGAACTACCTCGACATCTCCCTCGCACTGGGGCGATGGCTGGGGCTGCGGTCATGAAGTCAGAGAGAGAAAACAAAGGCTGAGCCTGAGGGACCTTACTCAGAAGTTGGATCGCTTAAGCATTATCATGGAGGAGAGGAGAATTAAACTGGCTAGCTTGAGGAGTAGGGTCTCAGGAGAGAAACAATCCCTCTGCTGCACTGCATGGCCTCATAAACTATATGCAGTGGGTTTGTGGGTTACAAAAGAACAGCAAATGAAGGTGCCCAAATCTTCCTTTTATTTATTTTGGTGGGAGGGAGCCTTAGCCTTGGCTCTACATTACTTCTCTATATTATTTGTGATGTATATAGCATAGTAGCACAGCTGTTTACTGATCAGAACCGAGCTGCTGTCACATGGGTTATCATAATCATCCCTGAAAATGAGTCAACAGAGAAATTTCAGGCTCTTACAGTGTCAGAGATTATGTCTTTTTTCTTTATGCTGGCAGTTCTTCTGCAATGTCTTCTGTTTCATAGGAAGACCATTCATAACAAAGAATCCTGATCGCATTATGGGTTTTGTTTTGATTATTATAAAGGTAGGCACTGTCTCCTCTAAGGACATCTTACTTCTTTTATTGTTTTACTCTCGTCTTTCTCCTAGGGAAAAGCAGATGCCGCACAGCAAGGTGTCAGTGCTGTCCAGGACAGCACAGCCAGACATCCGTTTCACAATGTAAATGAAGAATGCATGAAGACCATAAAAACTTTTGCAAGTGAGACCCATTCTTTTGTTAATGGTGGAAATGACATGAAGAGCCTGTGTTAGTTTTTATGTGTTTGTCTAAAATATAACATCACATATGATTTGGATGATGGTGAGGATCATCAGGCAACATGTCATTTGAAGGTAGTTTCCACAACATTTGCAGGAAGGTTACCTGTAGCCTCAGCCTCCGGAAGAACATCCTTTTGTGCCTTAGCCAAAATCTGAATTTCTCTGTGGTTCTTCTACTACAAGGGGAGATGGATGAGACGCTTGTCATTGCTTTGATGTTATTCCATGTATTGAAAAAGGTGTTAAAGTCATCTTTCCTTTTTTGCTCACAGACCTTTCAGATAGCACTAGGTCCAAAGGTACTTCTTGCATTTCTCTTGGGGGCTATCCTTCAAGCATGTCTATGAATATGTTTTCTTCCCTGATTTTTCTTTTCACCGGATAGAGTTGCATTAAGTTGATCGAACAGCTGTCATAATGGGGAACACCATTTTTCTCTGTTCCCCCCACTCCTCTCTGAGCCACACAATCCTCTGTCTGGTGAGGGCAGCTCTGGTTCCAGCTCTTTGCCAGGAAAGAAGGAGACAGGTATGTTTGATGGATATGGCCCCTGATAATCCCTACACTATTCTGACTTAGGTAAATGTAAGCCCAAGTGCCATCTGTTAAACACAGAACTGGAAGACAGCCTCAGAATATGGCCTAAATGAGGTGTTCATTGCTCCCACACAGATTGTATTTAAGGACTTACCGATCAGATACTAACAGTATTGACCCTTGGGGTACACCACTGGTGAACTGCCTCCAGCTGCACTTTGCGTCCCTAATCACAGGCCTTCAACCGCAGACATTCATCCACTTTTCAGCCCACCACACCTTCCACTTTTCTAATCTGTACTGCATCAGCCTTGCTAAAATCTGGATAAGCAGCAGTGATGCATCTGTGGCATTTACTAGCAACCTTCATCATCAAATACAAATTTAGACTTTGTGGCTCAATTTCATTGCAAGTTTTGTGCAAAGTAAGAAAGAAAACCCAACAAATCCAGACAAACAAATCAACCTAAGCAAGCTTGTGCGTCTTCTTGCCTTTTGCCTCTGCCAATTTGTATTATTTAAACACATAAAACACCTATATATTATTCTTTGATTTATTACAGATCTGATTCTTGTGGTTTTGAACAAGTTTTTGTTGGAGAAACGCCTGGTAAACGCCTTAGGTTTGCACAACTGAGTGATATTTTACCTTCAGGAAAAGCGCAACCAAATTGACAAGGGATATGTTGCTCAGAAGAACAAAGCCAGGGGAAGAACAAGCAGGATGCCTTTGCAAACAAGACAAATGGATCCAGAGATAAAAGCTGTGGTAGTGAATCAAGGCACAATGATGCAATCATAGGCTCAACTGTTTTGAACCTAAATTGCCCAAGTGTATGTAAGCAGAAAAAATACTAGCATGCCCTCAAGCCCAGCTTCTTTTTTTGCAACAGATATTTTAAAAGGTAGTGCTGGTCTTTACAGAATCACAACGCTGCTGAAGTTCAACTGAGATAAATGATCATGTATGCTCCAGAGCACAGGGAAAAGGCTGTGCTTCAGCTATAGCACCCTGGCACAGCAAGGATGACTGGATCTTGGAACGCTCTAAAAAATATGGAGTCAGAAAATGTATCTGTCTGGTCACAGCTGTGTTGGAGATTATTCTGTTGTTTTGTTTATGCTTTCAGCCTGACAAAAATGACCAGTTGATGAGCATCCAGTTCAGTTGGAAGGGCTCAGTCAAGCCAATTGGAAGCACCTTTACTAGTGTCAGCCTGGAGTTTGAATTTGCCCTTTACACTGTCATTTTCCTGCTGGCTGAAGTGTCACGCATGAAACAGTGAAGATAGAGGAATATGAGCTACAGATGGTTGCTTGCTGCCATGGGCAACACATTGGAACAGCATATCCAGTACTTGTCAGCATCAGTAGTGAAGTGCTGAGTAGTTAGAGTGATCAGGCAACATTTCTTTTTTTTTTTTTTTTTTGAGGGGTGGGCGGGTGGAACATGGGACTGGACAGTCGAGTAAGTTGATATGTTGTTTTATATAACTAATTTTGAGTAAAAATTGATGACTCACTTGCTTTTGGTCTGCAATGGAGTGTTTAATCAATAGTGTGCCATGGCTCAGTGACTGACAAACCTTGAAACATACTGCTGATCACTTATATTAAAGGCTGGATCAAACTTACATCAGCCTTCCATTGTGCATGATAACACTGTACTTTTCAGTAAATAATTCAGTTTATGGAATTTAATATGGAAAAGGCCATATTAAAATTGATACACATATTTCTCTTATTTGTTAGCTACTGAATATATAAAAGAGCAATAGCCACACATTGCTTACACTTTGCACAAGCAGAACCACAGTACTTTTTTTTATCCTCTCCTCATTTCATAAGAGATTTATTTTCAAATGCATTTTTACAACTACAGTGCCCTGGACACAGAGGAAACACATTCGGATGTGAGAATGGTCATCAGATCAAGAGCAGGTCTGCATCAGCTTTGCCCAGGTTTTCTAGAAGCCACAGTTGGCTTCATCTCACCTAACTTTAGAAGTCCATGGTATAGGCACCTCTGTTCCCATTACAGGTGGTGACACCTGCAGTCACTTACCTGCTTGTGCAATCTGCATTAGGGTTAGATGAATGACCCTGCATAATCCATCGACTACATCCCCAGTGACAATAATAAGATGTCAGGGGGACACTGCTCCTACTCATGGAACTGGCACTGGCCCTTCTGCTGAGGTGGATATGTCCCTGTTCTTCCACAATGTGTTCAATACTCCAGTGAAAGGAAGATAATGCCTTTCCTTCCCATACCAATGCAGAAACAGGCAGATAATGAGACCCTCTGAGAGTGTGACAAGGACTGGTTAGATAGCATATCCCACAAGAATTTCTTCAACAAAGCAGGGACCTTCACTCACACTGGTAAAAGAACTGCTTTTGGCTATTTCTTTTCCCGAAGAGGAGCAGAAAAGATGACTTATTGTTGTGAAATGTAAAAGAGTAGAAAAGATGTTTTGAAATAAAGTACCTTTGGAAAACAATAAAAACACTGAGCCACACAGGGATTTAAAATGTTTCTTAAAGCAATTTTCAGATACTCCCAGTCCCTCCCAAAACTTCACCAGCTGTAAGAATCTTTACCACTCAGGGAATTTGGTCCTAAGTGCCAATAAACCATGTCCTATAGCAGTGGCTGGCACTTATTTACATGCTTAGAAACATTACAGAGAGCAGGGCAAGGGCTTCTACAGCTGCTGAAACCACACGAGAGGCCTTTCAGGCCTGATACACAGGAGGAGCAATTGAGAGAACAGCAATAGAGGAGCAACTGATAGGCACCGATGAACACGTTCACCCTGCCCTGCAGCATCAAGGGCTACTGAAGGACAACAAGAGGCCAAAAGCAGGTTCTGGTGTATATTTGAAGCACGTGGGATCCGAGGCAGATACCGGAAATAGTACAAAAATCACTGAGCCGTCAGCCAGCATACCTGCTCCTAGGCCAGAAATCAACTCTGTGGAAGGTGAAAGGCACTCAGTTTCCTTCAGGTTGGGGAACTTCCCTGCAGCCAAGGGCCCACGGGTCACATTGCAGGCCTTGACTGCTCTTCAGAGTCCTTCTTCATCTTTGCATATGTGGCAGGGCAGAACTGAGAATACAGCTGAGCCAGGAAAGCCTGGGATGTGATCTCTAGCCTTGTCCCGTGGCTCAGTTTGTTCCACACATGCACTGCGTAGGTGTTCTTAAGGAGTTTGTGAAGCTCCGAGGAGCTGATTGCTTCAAATAACTTCTTCCAGTCCTGCCACCGAATGGGATAAACGGCTTCTGGGGAAAGAGCACGCACCCCTTTGCAGCTCATGTTGTCCTGGATATTCTGGATGGAGCACCATTTCTTGAAGACACGCGTTAAGAGTTCTGGGCCCTGATGGCCCCAGATCCATCCATTGTAGTTATCCACAAAGTCCTGCATGCAAAGCTCCATGAACTCATGCTTGGGTGTAAAGGATAGAAAGGCCCCATTCAGTACATTCTGAGACTCGATACCAAGGGCATTGGTGAGGTTCTTTAGATTCTTAAGCACAATGAAGTCTGTGTCCAGGTAGATGCCACCAAATTTCCACATGATGGTAATTCTGCAGGCGTCAGACAGGACAGGTAAGAAATAAGGCTCCTTCTGGTGCTCAGACTGCAGGTACCACTTTGCCAGAGGCGTCCCTGAGAAAAGCTCTGCTAAGTCTAGAGGCTGGATTTCCACATTGGGGAAGCAGCTCAGCAACGAGAATGCCCAGTGGTTGGGTAAGGAGGCATTCCCATTTGCCAAACCTTTCATGAGCACCACGACCCTTGTCCCCGGGTGCGTCCTGGCCGCTGACTCCACAGAGCATGTGAACAGGTAACTTGGGTTAGTTTGCTCAGAGGTCTCCACAAAAAATACATTCCCTGGGGAATGAGGGGGCCCACCATCAGTGGGATTGGGAAGGCAAGGGGAAAATTGTTCACACCTGATTTCTGTAGGTAAGCTGTAGAGCTGGCCCTCAGTGTCCTCCCCAGTTCTCCAGTGGAACATGACAGAGGCAAAGAACACAAAAGAAATGGTGAGGATAAACAGAGCCCTGAGCCTGTGGCTCAGCACCGCCGTGGCCAGTTTTGGCAGGCAGCTGGACATCCTGGGCAGTCTCACTCCCGTCAGAGCCTGCTCTCTCAAGACAACCGTCGTGATCTGAAGGGGAGAAAAGAAGAAAAGGACACTGAGAGGCAAGGCAGCAGACCACGAGCCTTGGGACAGTGCCACGGCAAAGGAGAACTCTCCTTCCTCCACCTTAGGGAGTGGTCTTAAATTATGCCTTTTGGTCACTTCTGAAACAGTCTTGTGGCTTCTCTGTATAGTCACAGGGCCTCCAGATCCCACATCAGAAGCTACTGCCCATCTTTGGATCCCTCTCTTTCAAACACAAAATAAGGTAAAGTCTTCCTTTCTTTATGTCACAAACCAAGACTGATCCTCAGTTCTGCCCATGTCTATTGTCCATGTAAGTTGTGCTTCCCACTTGGAAGGATATACAGCATTTGACACACAAATGGCATACCTTTATAGTAGTGCACAACAAACTCTGGTAACAGCATTAGAGACTTTATCTACCATCTTCTAGAATTTCAGGTCATTCTGGACGTGAGACATATATGCAAAAAAACGTAGAATGAGGAAATAGGAATGCTCCTTATGAATATTCCTGGAGCTCTGTCAATACATATTGTATGGAACTGCTGCCTTGCTGAGAGTTTTTTCTCATGATGAGAGGTTTTTTGTCTTTATCCACAACCTGTCCTTCCCCCAAACCAAACACAATACTAAGACCCCAGTGCTGTCATCAGATCCTGTCAAGAGGCCTCAGTCTCCCAGGCTGCTGAACGAGCAGTTGCTGCCTTTTGAAATCAACCACCTGTCCCTACAGAGAGCCTGGCTCATTTTTCATGGCACCGTAGCATAGCAGAATGGATGGACAGTGGGAGGGGAACTGATACAAGGCAGCTTTGGAGGTGGATGCAGATGATAAAGACAAGAACTGCCTAGGTAGAGACAGTTTCAAGGCTGCTTCCCAACCCTGCTCCCATGCCAAGTCCTCATTTCTACCTTCTGGGGTAGATGGTGCTGGCTAACCCAACTGTCACCAACCCAGGATTCAAAGGTCATGCTGACTGTGACCTGCTCAGCTCTGCCAATGGAATCACCTGGCAATGCATAAGCAATCCCCCTCCACCCTACCCTTATTTCCTCTCTTCCTCCTGCAAAAGGAAGAGATGGAGAGGAAGATATTATTAACAAGGCAGCAACAAAAAGAGAAGTCATTATAGCTACGTTCTCTGGATTACCATCAGCATTTCTGCCCTTGCCTCCCCTTAAAGGGAAGGACAGCAGAATCAGCACCTCCTGGGCCCACCACTGAGGCCCTAAAGGTCAACATGCAAAAGCACGTGAAAATGCAGCAAGGAGGACTGTGGCCTTTAGGACGAGAGGAAACAAACTCAAATTGTGCCGGGGAGCTTTAGATTGGATATAAGGAAAATTTTATTCAGTGAAAGGGTTGGATTGAAACAGGCTGCCCAGGAAAGTGGTTGAGTCACCATCCCTGGAAGTATTTAAGAGACATGTAGATGTGGCACTTAGTGACATAGTTTAGTGGTGGTCTTGGCAGTGTTAGGTTAATTGTTGGACTTGATGATCTTAATGGCCTTTTCCAGCCAAATGATTCTATGATTTCTCCTGCCTCCCCCTGCTCAATCTCCAAATTCAAATCCCTAGGCTCCAGAACAGAGAGCTTCACGAAACACCAAAAGCTTTAATCTGTAACCAAACAGACAGGGAACAGGACAGAGAACGCAGCTGGCACAATGCCATTTGTCAGTCACCCCTGGTAACAGTGACTGGGTCACATACTAAACTCTCCATGTAGCCGGAAAATGACTCGTCAGCCACAATGGGAGGTTTCCAAATGCAACAGCACAGAGCCACCACTCTCCACTAGGCACTGGGGCTTGGTGAACAGAGGAGAGGCAGCCGATACACAAAGCATCAACTCTAGATTCCCAGAACATTTTCTTCTCCTGCAGAGAAATGCATGTGCTGTGCATGTTACAGGCAGCAAAAAGCCCTCACTCTGCTTTCTACATACCTGTTTCCCCCTCCCTCCACACCACAGCCTGTTGAATCCTGTAAATCATTTTTAGCTTGGTAAACTGTAGAAGAGAAAAAGGGACAGGCTTGAGGGGACAGAGCTTTTGCTGTAAAGGCAGAAAAGTGCGTCTCTAATCTAACAGTGAGCAAGCTTCAAGGTTACATGCTTATTTTTAGTAAGAGGAGAAACTTCTACCACAATCACACTTCTATATATTTAGAAATATATTTCTGCTTTTGTAGCGCGTAAGAGGACATTTTAGACGCTGCATTAGCCAGTCAATTATTTCAGAAAACAAATGCAGGAAACCTAGTTCTCTACCTTCCTCTGAAATTGAAAGTGTTGTGGCACAGAAACTACAAATACTACTCACCTGTCCCTGATTTCAACACACCACAGAAGTCACTGCTCAGCTGGACAAGCTTTTCAAGAGGTTAGTGTCTCTGAGAGTGCCTGTAACTCTATGGACTGGCACTTCCTTTTTCTGAAACGAAATGGTGAAAGATGGAGTCTGAACACATGGAGAAAACAAGCAGATCAAGGCGGATGTGACATCATATGTTCAGCTAATACATTGGCTGAAAGAAGGGTCATGCAGCAGCTGTGCTGTGAAGAACCCATCTAATCAGGAATGAAACAGGAAAAAAAGGAAAAAAAAAAACAAAGAAGGAAATTGACACCCCATTATCGTTACACTTTAAGCTTTATACTGTGGCAGGAAGCTAGTTGCTGTTTTCTACTCCTTTCCCTTCCTTGTTTTCTTTTCCAAGGAAAATGATCAGAGCTTTCTCAGCCTCTCCTCCTTCAGCACATGCTCCAGTCCCTTTCTCATCTTAGCGGCCCTTTGCTGGACTTGCTCCAGTATGCCCATGTCTTGCTTTTACTGGGAAGCCCAGAGCCAGCACTCCAGATGTGTCTCACCAGTGCTGAGTAGCGAGGAAGGATTGCTTCCCTTGACCATGCAGGCTCTACATACACAGTCCAGCAGGCTCCTTTGCCACAAGAGCACACTGCTGGCTCCTGGTGTACTTCTTGTTCACAGAACCATCAGGTCCTTTTCTGCCAAGATGCGCTCCCTCTGGTCAGCCCATGTACTCTTTTCCTCTCCTCAAGTCTATCGCTGCATTGGCTCTACCCAGGTTTGCTAGAAGCCACAGCTGGCTTGTCTCACCTAAATTTTAAACTCTGTGGTATGGGCACCTGTGTTTCCGTTACAGGCAGTGATGCTTACGGTCACTACAGTGCAATCTGCATTAGGGTTAGATGAATGACCCTGCATAATCCATCGACTACATCCCCAGTGACAATAATAAGATGTCATGGGAGACACTGCTGATGCGGACATGTCTGCCCCTGTTCTTCCGCAATGTGTTCAATACTCCGGTGAAAGGAAGGTAATGCTTTTCCTTCTGGTACCAATGCACAAACAGGCAGATGCTGAGACCCCACTGAGAGCATGACACAGACTGGTGAGATACTCACGTGCCACAAAGAATTTCTTCAACACAGCAAGAAACCTGCTAATGCATATTTTCTGACAACACACGATTTGCAAAAAATACTCCATATAATTTTCACAACCTTTCTTACTAAATTTAAAAGCCTAGCTAACCAACGCAGTGCTGGAAATATGCAAAGAAAAACAAAACAGAAACCCCCGTCCAAACAAAAATTGTAAACTGTACAGGGACACCTTACTGCATAAGGTAAAGCCTGACATTTAAATGACAGCAAGTTTCCCTTGTTCCAAGCACAAAAAGGATAAAACATAGCACAAAGAGAACAGACATGGAAGATCTTGTAACTCCTCTGTGCAAGGACTTCAACCAATCTGATGCTGCTGGATCTGCCCATACATCTCCTCTTGGTGCCCCTAAGGGTACTGCAGCACCCTGCAGTGAGCAAAGGGGTTTCCTGCTCTACGTAACTGTAAGTGCGTGTCACTGATATCTTCCTTGGTATAAAACCCCAGGCAGCAAAAAATGGAAACAACCAAAACTGGATGACAACGGGATGACTGGGTGATGGTACAACATGAATTGTACATGAAGGCAACTTACATGAAGCCAAACAAGCATCACCAAGCAGTTCCTGCAATCCTCTACTTTTCAGATTGTAACAGCAGACTGTACTCAGAAGTCCCTGACAGCTGGCAAATCATTCCTAACACGACAAAATGTACACTGTTGAGTGATGCTGTTATAGAACACCATTAGATCTTAGTGATACTTGAAGTAGTATAAAAAAATGCCAAGAAATAGCCTGTAGAAATTCTTTTAAGGGCATGCATTTAGCCTTGTCCGAGAATGAAACATTACGTTCTCAGTTCACACTGAAAGCAATTAGAATTGCTTTTACATAATTACATTAGAACCATGTAATTCTCATATTATGACTTCCGCTGAAGGTCTCAAACCTCCAGGCCTAAACCTTAGTGTAACCAGTATAGCCAGAAGGGACTCATATAGCTCTAATGCAGTGCTGGATAGACACTCCGTGGGGTCAGAAGAATTAAAAGCAAGCCGCAGCAAAGAGCTAGAGGATATTACCAAGTTTCTGCAAAAAAAAATAAACAGGGAGTGGGGAGAAAGAATATGGCATTTTTTTATAGCTCTTGATTCCCAAATCACTGTACAGAACGTGGCCATAGATGTGATGGCATCTTGCTGAAGTTATCCAGAAAAAAAAAAAAGATATACAGACTCTGTCTGTTATTTGCAATAGGGAGAACCAATGAGTTAGGTAAGCAATGGTCACAAACAGAAAGTCACATAGCGGGTCATGGCAACATCATTAAGCTTCATTTCAGCTTCAGTCTCCCTCAATACAATAAGCGGTAGTCTGAGATTAGTGGAAAATGGTCAGTAATGCAATTATACTTAGACAGAGTGGGAAATTTGTTGAATGAATTAAGATAGAGCTGTAACAGCTTCCAAAAAACCAGGCGTGCTCTATTTCAGTTAAAGTGAGCTTGCTCAATAGCTTCATCAATTGCAAAAAAAACACTAGCAGGAGCTCTTACTTTCTCAGGCAGTAATCCTTTCACAGGATTAGCTTGCACCCAGTGTCAGCACTATTTGAGAATGGTGGTACAGGAATTCATAACAGAGAAGTGTTCTTCTAATGTTACCAGTGCGGTTAGCTACAGCCACAACGGGAGTTGCTTGCTGAGCAAGCTCAGAGGTAGTGCAGTGGTGCATGCCAGCACTAACCCCTGAGCAAACCTGGGCAGCAGAAAAGACCAAGACTAGATAGAAGTAATGCTACTAAGACGACTCTGAACCCTGCTGATGGCTGCCAGGCCCTAGTACTCAGCATAGCGATGGCTCAGTATCAAAGATAGCCAGCCACCAAGGAGGGGATTGTAGCCCAGAACCTAGTGCTGTGCCACTCAGCTCTCCCTTGCCCCAGGAATTTAGACTTCTGCCAGGAGGACTAAGAAGAAATACTCAACTTGAGGCTTCTATCAATCAGACCACCGCTGAGGTGCAGGGCAAGGAAACAGCTTGTTATTTGTTCATCCTCACCTGAAATCACAAAGGATCAGCGCTTCCTCAGCTTCACTCCTTGGGGTCTCTCCACACAACTCCTATGCACAAGAGAGAGCTGTTGCGTGCAGAACCCAATATTAGACTCAGTGCACTGTACTGTTTGGCTGCTTTGGGAACTTCCATTACGAATATGTACAGATACGACATGGATTGATTGACTGATGGGTAAAACAGTTAGTAGTAGTCACAAGGCTAATGCACCACCAGAGAAGAGATCTGTCTCCTTTTATCATAAGAGTGATTGCACCTCTACCTTATTGAGTACATGGCAAGGTAGAGCGTGCCGTGCTGTCTGCTATGGAGCACCTGAGTCACTGCCAGGAGTGAGTGAGCCAGGCACAGCAATGTGCTGTGTCCTTCTGGACTTACAGGATTGCTTGGGGTTACTGGAAATGGACCAAAACCCTAGCTTTGCAGTTCAAGTCTAATCCCTAGTTGTGTCACCTGGGCTTTAAAATTTCCTAGGAAACATTCTGAGCCCTCATTTGGGTGACAGCCCAGCTGACGTCATAGCACCCCACCCCCAAAATGGCACAACAGGTAAGCCAGAACTCCCCGTGCCCAATGTGGCACCGGCCTTTCACGTCAACTGCCAGGTGCGAACCCCAGTACATAGCCAGCTTGGCTCCTCCCTTCCCCAGTAGGAGGAGGCCACGTAGTTTATGCAGGCTTCGCTGGTGCCCTTGTTCTCAACTTCAGAGCTGCTCACTCTAGTTTTTATTCCCAGCTTGGCTCAGCTCTGGTAATAGCAGGTTCTGCACCATCCCATGTCTACAGGTGGTGTCTGGAAGCAGCCACTCCAAGCATCACATACAGCCAGAGTGGTGTCTGAGTGAGGTGTTGCTGAGCTAACTCAGGAACCATGGGGGAAGGGAGGGATGGAAGGATCACATCGGAGGGTGGACGTATGAAGCAGGGAACACGAGTTGCTCCAGCACTGCTGCAGGATCCTTCGGATCCCACAATGAAGTGGTCATAAAGTAACATGCCAATGGATCGCTCTGATGAGCACTTTGTCCACAAAGGGACCAGTGCACAGAGTCCTCTGCCCAAAAGGTCTGGGCCTGCCTGCAGTTTAGATCATACTCTGTAGCACTGGAAGGTAAAAACTGATGTGCCCATGATATAGCGGGTACAAAAGGCCTGGAGAAAAGGTCTGCAGGCAACAATCTCTCAGGGCTACAAGAATCCAAAACATACTCTGGTGTGCACGAGCTCTTTTCTTCATCTGCAAAGACGTTATGAAGATAAGGATTAATGCAAGGCAGAGAGGCTGCATTTCACTCGCTGCACTGATACTGGCGCGCTACACAGATCCTATCTTTGCAGATTCTTCCAAGAAAACGGCACAAGCTGAAAAAAAGATCAAATGTGATCACAATACAAGAGGGAAAAAAATAAATCAAATGTGAAACCATGAATCAACCGGCATTTCCCACAGTTGAACCACTGTTCAGTTGCAATTGCCTTTAAGATATGCTGTATTTCCCTATAATGCAGGTAGGGGTCAGGGGCCCCTGAGAGATCAGAGATCTCTGGCCAAGGGCTGCTCAGCTGCTCAGCCTCAGAGCACAGGGACCATCCCCAGCCACCAGAAAAAACACCAAGGAAATACCCTCTAATCACTGACCCTACAAACTGCCTAAATTTCTGCAAGAGAAGGGGCGGGATTTGGCCACGTTAGCAGAATGCACTGGGACAGCTCTTGCCGACACAGCTGTAGCTGCACTGCTCTACACCACAAGAGCAAAGGGCTGGGGAGGCAGAAGGAGGGAAGGGACACAGGCCCACAGGAGCACAAGATGCCTCTCCCAGAGACGAGTTATTCCTACCCAGCCCAGAAACAGGGGGAACAAGGCACAGCCCACCCCAAATCCACTCTGTTCCCCCAGCAGTGCCCAGAAGGGGGGACGCAGCACCTGGCCGCATGGAGCCTTCCAGAAGGTTCCGCCGTGGTGGCACCACCACCTCAGGTGCAGACCCCAGCCGGGCCACGGTGGTGGGGCACTGCCCTGGCACATGCCCAGGGGCTGCGCACCTGTGTGGCTCTAGCAGCAGGAGGAGGGAGGGGAGGACCAGCCCAGCCCTGCCCTATTTTGCACCATTTAGAGAAAGCTGAGCAGGAGGAGGAGCTCAAGGAGCGACCGGCAAACTGCTATCCTCTATGGGGGAAGATGGCAGCAGGGCCCCTGCTGCCATGTGGGTGCCCGCCTCAGCACCTCTCTAGCTGAAGGCAACTCCAGCGGGCAGCTGGCACATCCTGACCCTCACCACCAGCACCTCAACTGCCCCCCACTGCCATCCCCTGTCCCGCTCCCTGCAGCACATTACTTCTTCCTCACCCTCCTCCTCTCCATGACAGCCCTGGCTGGCCATGGCCCTCCCATGGCCCCGCCATGGCCAGGCAGGCTGCAGGAACTCACCAGCCAACAGGTGAGACTACCCTGCCTTTTTCCTTCTTCCTCATCGGTTGCGGCTGCCATGCCGGTGCTGACTTACCTCCCTTGTCCTTCCCGTCGTGACCAGACACTATCGTGCCATGGGAAGCATCCAAAAGGCCGCAGCCCATATCCAGAGGCAAGGATATGGGAAACCCAAGTTTGGGCTTTTTATTCTTAGGCACTTCCTACAAACAGCACCACTCTGAGGCCCTCAGGTCTCCTCCTCCTCAGAAAAACCTTCCAAGTTGCTCTCATGGGTTCCTGTGCCCCTGCATCTTCTACACCTCCCTCCCGCTATAAACCATGTTCCCCATACAGCCGAGCTGGCACAGGTTTCCTGACCAGAAGCAGAAGCACTGCTTTTTAATTTTTCCCTCTTGAAAAAAGAATCACCAGTTGCACAGCCAGACCCTTCAATCTAACAGCCACCTCACATAGAGGTTATACTTGGATTCTTTTACAGCCCAAGAAGAAGTTTCCTTCCATTGTGTTTTTCTGTAGATGAAAAACCAATGTAAAGATAGTGGAGGGTTTATCCTGTCGCCTACTGATGCCACCAATCAGTTGCACAGCTTGCTGTGACGGAGTACCACGGGCAGTGAGCTGCTGAACGCAGGAAAGAAAGAATCAGATGGAAGCAGCACCTAGCGGGAAGGTTTTGTGTCTAGTACAGGGAAGGGGACCTGGGCGATGCAGCTGTGCTGTGAACTTAATTAAGAAACTCACCTGGCTGAAATGATTAGCCTAGCCAAAATGCGTTTTCTGTTCACTTGCTTCTGAAGGGAATCTTTTAATCAAGAAATATTCCCACTGGTTATGCTCTCCAGAGTTCCATCAATTGTACAATAAAACACAAAGATATTTCTGAGAGGGGCTTCTTTGGTAGAAAAAACAAGTGGTTGTTAAAAGAAAGAAATCCCTACATCTAGAAAGCCACCAGCTGGTTTTGCTTACATTCACCACTGAGACGCATCCACGTGCTGATGTTAGTCCTACTAGGTTGGCAATATATTTGGGAGTGGAGTTAGCCACATGTATAGCTGGTAAGTGCAGTGGGATTTCTATGTAGTGAAGAAACAGCAAGTGCACAGTAATGGCAGAGAAAAAGGAATTCAGACATACATCAAGGTATCATGCCATTACTGACTGAACATTCTCCATATCAGAACTATGACAAATCACCGTAAAAAGATGTCAGTATTTCACTATAGTACTGCTGGTATCCAGTCTGAAGTGAGAGTTATAAGAAATGCATGACAAGCTGCACATTTGAGCATCCTGCATCTTTGCGCAGCCTGGTCTCCCAGGCTAATCCTGGATGGAAATACTTCTATGCAAGAACCCTTCCATATCAAGCAAATACAGAAGATTAAGAAAAGGTGTACAACCACAATCCAGACAAAGGTGACAGGATCATTTCTCAGAATTCACATACAAGTACCTACCAGAGTGAATGATTTAGTCATAAAACGTATGACTCTGGATGCGAGGAAAAAGAGTTGGTGTAAGTTAAACTCGAGTTGCATTACTAGGGGTTGCTTATTATCTTACTGTCACATATAACAGAGGCAAATAAACCACAGGGAAATACCCTCTAATTGCTGGCAGCCTACCAACTGTTTACCAGCAGTGTTATCTTAAATATGTTACTCAGGTATGCTGCAGACAAAGACACTTCTACTCCCACGCAGTGACGCTGCAGGAGAGTATTGTTCTCAATACTTGTCGCATCTTGCCACCCTGGTAAAAGAACTGCTTTTGGCTATTTCTTTTCCCGAAGAGGAGCAGAAAAGATGACTTATTGTTGTGAAATGTAAAAGAGTAGAAAAGATGTTTTGAAATAAAGTACCTTTGGAAAACAATAAAAACACTGAGCCACACAGGGATTTAAAATGTTTCTTAAAGCAATTTTCAGATACTCCCAGTCCCTCCCAAAACTTCACCAGCTGTAAGAATCTTTACCACTCAGGGAATTTGGTCCTAAGTGCCAATAAACCATGTCCTATAGCAGTGGCTGGCACTTATTTACATGCTTAGAAACATTACAGAGAGCAGGGCAAGGGCTTCTACAGCTGCTGAAACCACACGAGAGGCCTTTCAGGCCTGATACACAGGAGGAGCAATTGAGAGAACAGCAATAGAGGAGCAACTGATAGGCACCGATGAACACGTTCACCCTGCCCTGCAGCATCAAGGGCTACTGAAGGACAACAAGAGGCCAAAGCAGGTTCTGGTGTATATTTGAAGCACGTGGGATCCGAGGCAGATACCGGAAAATAGTACAAAAATCACTGAGCCGTCAGCCAGCATACCTGCTCCTAGGCCAGAAATCAACTCTGTGGAAGGTGAAAGGCACTCAGTTTCCTTCAGGTTGGGGAACTTCCCTGCAGCCAAGGGCCCACGGGTCACATTGCAGGCCTTGACTGCTCTTCAGAGTCCTTCTTCATCTTTGCATATGTGGCAGGGCAGAACTGAGAATACAGCTGAGCCAGGAAAGCCTGGGATGTGATCTCTAGCCTTGTCCCGTGGCTCAGTTTGTTCCACACATGCACTGCGTAGGTGTTCTTAAGGAGTTTGTGAAGCTCCGAGGAGCTGATTGCTTCAAATAACTTCTTCCAGTCCTGCCACCGAATGGGATAAACGGCTTCTGGGGAAAGAGCACGCACCCCTTTGCAGCTCATGTTGTCCTGGATATTCTGGATGGAGCACCATTTCTTGAAGACACCGTTAAGAGTTCTGGGCCCTGGTGCGCCCAGATCCATCCATTGTAGTTATCCACAAAGTCCTGCATGCAAAGCTCCATGAACTCATGCTTGGGTGTAAAGGATAGAAAGGCCCCATTCAGTACATTCTGAGACTGGATACCAAGGGCATTGGTGAGGTTCTTTAGATTCTTAAGCACAATGAAGTCTGTGTCCAGGTAGATGCCACCAAATTTCCACATGATGGTAATTCTGCAGGGCGTCAGACAGGACAGGTAAGAAATAGGCTCCTTCTGGTGCTCAGACTGCAGGTACCACTTTGCCAGAGGCGTCCCTGAGAAAAGCTCTGCTAAGTCTAGAGGCCGGATTTCCACATTGGGGAAGCAGCTCAGCAAATGAGAATGCCCAGTGGTTGGGTAAGGAGGGCATTCCCATTGCCAAACCTTTCATGAGCACCACGACCCTTGTCCCCCGGGTGCGTCCTGGCCGCTGACCTCCACAGAGCATGTGGAACAGGTAACTTGGGTTAGTTTGCTCAGAGGTCTCCACAAAAAATACATTCCCTGGGGAATGAGGGGGGCCCACCATCAGTGGGATTGGGAAGGCAAGGGGAAAAATGTTCACGCACTGATTTCTGTAGGTAAGCTGTAGAGCTGGCCCTCAGTGTCCTCCCCATTTCTCCATGGAACGTGACAGAGGCAAAGAACCAAAAGAAATGGTGAGGATAAACAGAGCCCTGAGCCTGTGGCTCAGCACCCGCCTGTGGCCAGTTTGTGGCAGGCAGCTGGACATCCTGGGCAGTCTCGCTCCCGTCAGAGCCTGCTCTCTCTCAAGACAACCGTCGTGATCTGAAGGGGAGAAAAGAGAGAAAAGGACACTGAGATGCAAGGGCAGCAGACCACGAGCCTTGGGACAGTGCCACGGCAAAGGAGAACTCTCCTTCCTCCACCTTAGGGAGTGTCTTAAATTATGCCTTTTGGTCACTTCTGAAACAGTCTTGTGGCTTCTCTGTATAGTCACAGGGCCTCCAGATCCCACATCAGAAGCTACTGCCCATCTTTGGATCCCTCTCTTTCAAACACAAAAATAAGGTAAAGTCTTCCTTTCTTTATGTCACAAACCAAGACTGATCCTCAGTTCTGCCCATGTCCTATTGTCCATGTAAGTTGTGCTTCCCACTTGGAAGGATATACAGCATTTGACACACAAATGGCATATACCTTTATAGTAGTGCACAACAAACTCTGGTAACAGCATTAGAGACCTTTATCTACCATCTTCTAGAATTTCAGGTCATTCTGGACGTGAGACATATATGCAAAAAAACGTAGAATGAGGAAATAGGAATGCTCCTTATGAATATTCCTGGAGCTCTGTCAATACATATTGTATGGAACTGCTGCCTTGCTGAGAGTTTTTTCCTCATGATGAGAGGTTTTTTGTCTTTATCCACAACCCTGTCCTTCCCCCAAACCAAACCAATACTAAGACCCCAGTGCTGTCATCAGATCCTGTCAAGAGGCCTCAGTCCTCCCAGGCTGCTGAACGAGCAGTTGCTGCCTTTTGAAATCAACCACCTGTCCCTACAGAGAGCCTGGCTCATTTTTCATGGCACCGTAGCATAGCAGAATGGATGGACAGTGGGAGGGGAACGGATACAAGGCAGCTTTGGAGGTGGATGCAGATGATAAAGACAAGAACTGCCTAGGTAGAGACAGTTTCAAGGCTGCTTCCCAACCCTGCTCCCATGCCAAGTCCCTCATTTCTACCTTCTGGGGTAGATGGTGCTGGCTAACCCAACTGTCACCAACCCAGGATTCAAAGGTCATGCTGACTGTGACCTGCTCAGCTCTGCCAATGGAATCACCTGGCAATGCATAAGCAATCCCCCTCCACCCTACCCTTATTTCCTCTCTCCTCCTGCAAAAGGAAGAGATGGAGAGGAAGATATTATTAACAAGGCAGCAACAAAAAGAGAAGTCATTATAGCTACGTTCTCTGGATTACCATCAGCATTTCTGCCCTTGCCTCCCTTAAAGGGAAGGACAGGCAGAATCAGCACTCCTGGGCCCCCACTGAGGCCCTAAAGGTCAACATGCAAAAGCATGTGAAAAATGCAGCAAGGAGGACTGTGGCTTTAGGACGAGAGGAAACAAACTCAAATTGTGCCGGGGAGCTTTAGATTGGATATAAGGAAAATTTTATTCAGTGAAAGGGTTGGATTGAGAACAGGCTGCCCAGGAAAGTGGTTGAGGTCACCATCCCTGGAAGTATTTAAGAGACATGTAGATGTGGCACTTAGTGACATAGTTTAGTGGTGGTCTTGGCAGTGTTAGGGTTAATTGTTGACTTGATGATCTTAATGGCCTTTTCCAGCCAAATGATTCTATGATTTCTCCTGCCTCCCCCTGCTCAATCTCCAAATTCAAATCCCTAGGCTCCAGAACAGAGAGCTTCACGAAACACCAAAAGCTTAATCTGTAACCAAACAGACAGGGAACAGGACAGAGAACGCAGCTGGCACAATGCCATTTGTCATCACCCCTGGTAACAGGGACTGGGGTCACATACTAAACTCTGCCATGTAGCCGGAAAATGACTCGTCAGCCACAATGGGAGGTTTCCAAATGCAACAGCACAGAGCCACCACTCTCCACTATGCACTGGGGCTTGGTGAACAGAGGAGAGGCAGCCGATACACAAAGCAGTCAACTCTAGATTCCCAGAACATTTTCTTCTCCTGCCGAGAATGCATGTGCTGTGCATGTTACAGGCAAGCAAAAAGCCCTCACTCTGCTTCTACATACCTGTTCTTCCCCCTCCCTCCACACCACAGCCTGTTGAATCCTGTAATCATTTTTAGCTTGGTAAACTGTAGAAGAGAAAAAAGGGACAGGCTTGAGGGACAGAGCTTTTGCTGTAAAAGGCAGAAAAGTGCGTCTCCTAATCTAACAGTGAGCAAGCTTCAAGGTTACATGCTTATTAGTAAGAGGAGAAACTTCTACCACAATGCACACTTCTATATATTTAGAAATATATTTCTGCTTTTGTAGCGCGTAAGAGGACATTTTAGACGCTGCATTAGCCAGTCAATTATTTCAGAAAAACAAATGGCAGGAAACCTAGTTCTCTACCTTCCTCTGAAATTGAAAGTGTTGTGGCACAGAAACTACAAATACTACTCCCTGTCCCTGATTTCAACACACCACAGAATCACTGCTCAGCTGGACAAGCTTTTCAAGAGGTTAGTGTCTCTGAGAGTGCCTGTAACTCTATGGACTGGCACTTCCTTTTCTGAAACGAAATGGTGAAAGATGGAGTCTGAACACATGGAGAAAACAAGCAGATCAAGGCGGATGTGACATCATATGTTCAGCTAATACATTGGCTGAAAGAAGGGTCATGCAGCAGCTGTGCTGTGAAGAACCCATCTAATCAGGAATGAAACAGGAAAAAAAGGAAAAAAAAAAACAAAGAAGGAAATTGACACCCCATTATCGTTACACTTTAAGCTTTATACTGTGGCAGGAAGCTAGTTGCTGTTTTCTACTCCTTTCCCTTCCTTGTTTTCTTTTCCAAGGAAAATGATCAGAGCTTCTCAGCCTCCTCCTCCTTCAGCACATGCTCCAGTCCTTTCTCATCTTAGCGTGCCCTTTGCTGGACTTGCCTCCAGTATGCCCATGCTTGCTTTTAAGACTGAAGCCCAGAGCCAGCACTCCAGATGTGTCTCACCAGTGCTGAGTAGCGAGGAAGGATTGCTTCCCTTGACCATGCAGGCTCTACATACACAGTCCAGCAGGCTCCTTTGCCACAAGAGCACACTGCTGGCTCCTGTGTACTTCTTGTTCACAGAACCATCAGGTCCTTTTCTGCCAAGATGCGCTCCCTCTGGTCAGCCCATGTACTCTTTCCTCTCTCAAGATCTATTCGCTGCATTGGCTCTACCCAGGTTTGCTAGAAGCCACAGCTGGCTTGTCTCACCTAAATTTTAAACTCTGTGGTATGGGCACCTGTGTTTCCGTTACAGGCAGTGATGCTTACGGTCACTACAGTGCATCTGCATTAGGGGTTAGATGAATGACCCTGCATATCCATCGACTACATCCCCAAGTGACAATAATAAGATGTCATGGGAGACACTGCTGATGCGGACATGTCTGCCCCTGTTCTTCCGCAATGTGTTCAATACTCCGGTGAAAGGAAGGTAATGCTTTTTCCTTCTGGTACCAATGCACAAACAGGCAGATGCTGAGACCCCACTGAGAGCATGACACAGACTGGTGAGATACTCACGTGCCACAAAGAATTTCTTCAACACAGCAAGAACCTGCTAATGCATATTTTCTGACAACACACGATTTGCAAAAAATACTCCATATAATTTTCACAACCTTCTTACTAAATTTAAAAGCCTAGCTAACCAACGCAGTGCTGGAAATATGCAAAGAAAAACAAAACAGAAACCCCCGTCCAAACAAAAAATTGTAAACTGTACAGGGACACCTACTGCATAAGGTAAAGCCTGACATTTAAATGACAGCAAGTTTCCCTTGTTCCAAGCACAAAAAGGATAAAACATAGCACAAAGAGAACAGACATGGAAGATCTTGTAAGTCCTCTGTGCAAGGACTTCAACCAATCTGATGCTGCTGGATCTGCCATACATCTCCTCTTGGTGCCCCTAAGGGTACTGCAGCACCCTGCAGTGAGCAAAGGGGTTTCCTGCTCTACGTAACTGTAAGTGCGTGTCACTGATATCTTCCTTGGTATAAACCCCAGGCAGCAAAAAATGGAAACAACCAAAACTGGATGACAACGGATGACTGGGTGATGGTACAACATGAATTGTACCTGAAGGCAACTTACATGAAGCCAAACACAGCATCACCAAGCAGTTCCTGCAATCCTCTACGTTTCAGATTGTAACAGCAGACTGTACTCAGAAGTCCCTGACAGCTGGCAAATCATTCCTAACACGACAAAATGTACACTGTTGAGTGATGCTGTTATAGAACACCATTAGATCTTAGTGATACTTGAGTAGTATAAAAAATGCCAAGAAATAGCCTGTAGAAATTCTTTTAAGGGCTGATCATTTAGCCTTGTCCGAGAATGAAACATTACGTCTCAGTTCACAATAAACTGAAAGCAATTAAAATTGCTTTTACATAATTACATTAGAACCATGTAATTCTCATATTATACTTCCGCTGAAGGGTCTCAAACCTCCAGGCCTAAACCTTAGTGTACCAGTATGCCAGAAGGGACTCATATAGCTCTAATGCAGTGCTGGATAGACACTCCGTGGGGGTCAGAAGAATTAAAAGCAAGCCGCAGCAAAGAGCTAGAGGATATTACCAAGTTTCTGCAAAAAAAAATAAAACAGGGAGTGGTAGAAAGAATATGGCATTTTTTATAGCTCTTGATTCCCAAAGTCACTGTACAGAACGGGGCCATAGATGTGATGGCATCTTGCTGAAGTTATCCAGAAAAAAAAAAAAAGATATACAGACTCTGTCTGTTTATTTGCAATAGGGAGAACCAATGAGTTAGGTAAGCAATGGTCACAAACAGAAAGTCACATAGCGGGTCATGGCAACATCATTAAGCTTCATTTCAGCTTCAGTCTCCCTCAATACAATAAGCGGTAGTCTGAGATTAGTGGAAAATGGTCAGTAATGCAATTATACTTAGACAGAGTGGGAAATTTGTTGAATGAATTAAGATAGAGCTGTAACAGCTTCCAAAAAACCAGGCGTGCTCTATTTCAGTTAAAGTGAGCTTGCTCAATAGCTTCATCAATTGCAAAAAAACACTAGCAGGAGCTCTTACTTTCTCAGGCAGTAATCCTTTCACAGGATTAGCTTGCACCCAGTGTCAGCACTATTTGAGAATGGTGGTACAGGAATTCATAACAGAGAAGTGTTCTTCTAATGTTACCAGTGCGGTTAGCTACAGCCACAACGGGAGTTGCTTGCTGAGCAAGCTCAGAGGTAGTGCAGTGGTGCATGCCAGCACTAACCCCTGAGCAAACCTGGGCAGCAGAAAAGACCAAGACTAGATAGAAGTATGCTACTAAGACGACTCTGAACCCTGCCTGATGGCTGCCAGGCCCTAGTACTCAGCATAGCGATGGCTCAGTATCAAAGATAGCCAGCCACCAAGGAGGGGATTGTAGCCCAGAACCTAGTGCTGTGCCACTCAGCTCTCCCTTGCCCCAGGAATGTAGACTTCTGCCAGGAGGACTAAGAAGAATACTCAACTTGAGGCTTCTATCATCAGAACCACCGCTGAGGTGCAGGGCAAGGAAACAGCTTGTTATTTGTTCATCCTCACCTGAAATCACAAAGGATCAGCGCTTCCTCAGCTTCACTCCTTGGGGTCTCTCCACACAACTCCTATGCACAAGAGAGAGCTGTTGCGTGCAGAACCCAATATTAGACTCAGTGCACTGTACTGTTTGGCTGCTTTGGGAACTTCCATTACGAATATGTACAGATACGACATGGATTGATTGACTGATGGGTAAAACAGTTAGTAGTAGTCACAAGGCTAATGCACCACCAGAGAAGAGATCTGTCTCCTTTTATCATAAGAGTGATTGCACCTCTACCTTATTGAGTACATGGCAAGGTAGAGCGTGCCGTGCTGTCTGCTATGGAGCACCTGAGTCACTGCCAGGAGTGAGTGAGCCAGGCACAGCATGTGCTGTGTCCTTCTGGACTTACAGGATTGCTTGGGGTTACTGGAAATGGACCAAAACCCTAGCTTTGCAGTTCAAGTCTAATCCCTAGTTGTGTCACCTGGGCTTTAAAAATTTCCTAGGAAACATTCTGAGCCCTCATTTGGTGACAGCCCAGCTGACGTCATAGCCACCCCACCCCCAAAATGGCACAACAGGTAAGCCAGAACCCCCGTGCCCAATGTGGCACGGCCTTTCACGTCAACTGCCAGATGCGAACCCCAGTACATAGCCAGCTTGGCTCCTCCCTTCCCCAGTAGGAGGAGGCCACGTAGTTTATGCAGGCTTCGCTGGTGCCCTTGTTCTCAACTTCAGAGCTGCTCACTCTAGTTTTTATTCCCAGCTTGGCTCAGCTCTGGTAATAGCAGGTTCTGCACCATCCCATGTCTACAGGTGGTGTCTGGAAGCAGCCACTCCAAGCATCACATACAGCCAGAGTGGTGTCTGAGTGAGGTGTTGCTGAGCTAACTCAGGAACCATGGGGGAAGGGAGGGATGGAAGGATCACATCGGAGGGTGGACGTATGAAGCAGGGAACACGAGTTGCTCCAGCACTGCTGCAGGATCCTTCGGATCCCACATGAAGTGGTCATAAAGTAACATGCCAATGGATCGCTCTGATGAGCACTTTGTCCACAAAGGGACCAGTGCACAGAGTCCTCTGCCCAAAAAGGTCTGGGCCTGCCTGCAGTTTAGATCATACTCTGTAGCACTGGAAGGTAAAACTGATGTGCCCATGATATAGCGGGTACAAAAGGCCTGGAGAAAAGGTCTGCAGGCAACAATCTCTCAGGGCTACAAGAATCCAAAACATACTCTGGTGTGCACGAGCTCTTTTCTTCATCTGCAAAGACGTTATGAAGATAAGGATTAATGCAAGGCAGAGAGGCTGCATTTCACTCGCTGCACTGATACTGGCGCGCTACACAGATCCTATCTTTGCAGATTCTTCCAAGAAAACGGCACAAGCTGAAAAAAAAGATCAAATGTGATCACAATACAAGAGGGAAAAAAATAAATCAAAATGTGAAACCATGAATCAACCGGCATTTCCCACAGTTGAACCACTGTTCAGTTGCAATTGCCTTTAAGATATGCTGTATTTCCCTATAATGCAGTAGGGGTCAGGGGCCCCTGAGAGATCAGAGATCTCTGGCCAAGGGCTGCTCAGCTGCTCAGCCTCAGAGCACAGGGACCATCCCCAGCCACCAGAAAAAACACCAAGGAAATACCCTCTAATCACTGACCCTACAAACTGCCTAAATTTCTGCAAGAGAAGGGGCGGGATTTGGCCACGTTAGCAGAATGCCTGGGACAGCTCTTGCCGACACAGCTGTAGCTGCACTGCTCTACACCACAAGAGCAAAGGGCTGGGGAGGCAGAAGGAGGGAAGGGACACAGGCCCACAGGAGCACAAGATGCCTCTCCCAGAGACGAGTTATTCCTACCCAGCCCAGAAACAGTGGAACAAGGCAACAGCCCACCCCAAATCCACTCTGTTCCCCCAGCAGTGCCCAGAAGGGGGGACGCAGCACCTGGCCGCAGGGAGCCTTCCAGAAGGTTCCGCCGGTGGTGGCACCACCACCTCAGGTGCAGGACCCCAGCCGGCCACGGTGGTGGGGCACTGCCCTGGCACATGCCCAGGGGCTGCGCACCTGTGTGGCTCTAGCAGCAGGAGGAGGGAGGGGAGGACCAGCCAGCCCTGCCCTATTTTGCACCATTTAGAGAAAGCTGAGCAGGAGGAGGAGCTCAAGGAGCGACCGGCAAACTGCTATCCTCTATGGGGAAGATGGCAGCAGGGCCCCTGCTGCCATGTGGGTGCCCGCCTCAGCACCTCTCTAGCTGAAGGCAACTCCAGCGGGCAGCTGCACATCCTGACCCTCACCACCAGCACCTCAACTGCCCCCCACTGCCATCCCCTGTCCCGCTCCCGCAGCACATTACTTCTTCCTCATCACCTCCTCCTCTCCATGACAGCCCTGGCTGGCGCATGGCCCTCCCATGGCCCCGCCATGGCCATGCAGGCTGCAGGAACTCACCAGCCAACAGGTGAGACTACCCTGCCTTTTTCCTTCTTCCTCATCGGTTGCGGCTGCCATGCCGGTGCTGACTTACCTCCCTTGTCCTTCCCGTCGTGACCAGACACTATCGTGCCATGGGAAGCATCCAAAAGGCCGCAGCCCATATCCAGAGGCAAGGATATGGAAACCCAAGTTTGGGCTTTTTATTCTAGGCACTTCCTACAAACAGCACCACTCTGAGGCCCTCAGGCTCCTCCTCCTCAGAAAAACCTTCCAAGTTGCTCTCATGGGTTCACTGTGCCCCTGCATCTTCTACACCTCCCTCCCGCTATAAACCATGTTCCCATACAGCCGAGCTGGCAAGGTTTTCCTGACCAGAAGCAGAAGCACTGCTTTTAATTTTTCCCTCTTGAAAAAAGAATCACCATTGCACAGCCAGACCCTTCAATCTAACAGCCACCTCACATAGAGGTTATACTTGATTCTTTTACAGCCCAAGAAGAGTTTCCTTCCATTGTGTTTTTCTGTGGATGAAAAACCAATGTAAAGATAGTGGAGGGGTTTATCCTGTCGCCTACTGATGCCACCAATCAGTTGCACAGCTTGCTGTGACGGAGTACCACGGTCAGTGAGCTGCTGAACGCAGGAAAGAAAGAATCAGATGAAGCAGCACCTAGCGGGAAGGCTTTGTGTCTAGTACAGGGAAGGGGACCTGGGCGATGCAGCTGTGCTGTGAACTTAATTAAGAAACTCACCTGGCTGAAATGATTAGCCTAGCCAAAATGCGTTTTCTGTTCACTTGCTTCTGAAGGGAATCTTTTAATCAAGAATATTCCCACTGGTTATGCTCTCCAGAGTTCATCAATTGTACAATAAAACACAAAGATATTTCTGAGAGGGGCTTCTTTGGTAGAAAAAAACAAGTGGTTGTTTAAAAGAAAGAAATCCCTACATCTAGAAAGCCACCAGCTGGGTTTTGCTTACATTCACCCTGAGACGCATCCACGTGCTGAGTTAGTCCTACTAGGTTGGCAATATATTTGGGAGTGGAGTTAGCCACATGTATAGCTGGTAAGTGCAGTGGGATTTCTATGTAGTGAAGAAACAGCAAGTGCACAGTAATGGCAGAGAAAAAGGATTCAGACATACATCAAGTATCATGCCATTACTGACTGAACATTCTCCATATCAGAACTATGACAAATCACCGTAAAAAGATGTCAGTATTCACTATAGTACTGCTGGTATCCGTCCTGAAGTGAGAGTTATAAGAAATGCGTGACAGCTGCACATTTGAGCATCCTGCATCTTTGCGCAGCCTGGTCTCCCAGGCTAATCCTGGATGGAAATACTTCTATGCAAGAACCCTTCCATATCAGCAAATACAGAAGATTAAGAAAAGGTGTACAACCACAATCCAGACAAAGGTGAAAGGATCATTTCTCAGAATTCACATACAAGTACCTACCAGAGTGAATGATTAGTCATAAAACGTATGACTCTGGATGCGAGGAAAAAAGAGTTGGTGTAAGTTAAACTCGAGTTGCATTACTAGGGTTGCTTATTTCTTAACTGTCACATATAACAGAGGCAAATAAACCACAGGGAAATACCCTCTAATTGCTGGCAGCCTACCAACTGTTTACACAGCAGTGTTATCTTACAATATGTTACTCAGGTATGCTGCAGACAAAGACACTTCTACTCCCACGCAGTGACGCTGCAGGAGAGTATTGTTCTCAATACTTGTCGCATCTTGCCACCCTGGTAAGAACTGCTTTTGGCTATTTCTTTTCCCGAAGAGGAGCAGAAAAGATGACTTATTGTTGTGAAATGTAAAAGAGTAGAAAAGAATGTTTTTGAAATAAAGTACCTTTGGAAAACAATAAAAACACTGAGCCACACAGGGATTTAAAATGTTTCTTAAAGCAATTTCAGATACTCCAGTCCCTCCCAAACTTCAGCCAGCTGTAAGAATCTTACCACTCAGGGAATTTGGTCCTAAGTGCCAATAAACCATGTCCTATAGCAGTGGCTGGCACTTATTTACATGCTTAGAAACATTACAGAGAGCAGGGCAAGGGCTTCTACAGCTGCTGAAACCACACGAGAGGCCTTTCAGGGCCTGATACACAGGAGGAGCAATTGAGAGAACAGCAATAGAGGAGCAACTGATAGGCACCGATGAACACGTTCACCCTGCCCTGCAGCATCAAGGGCTACTGAAGGACAACAAGAGGCCAAAAGCAGGTTCTGGTGTATATTTGAAGCACGTGGGGATCCGAGGCAGATACCGGAAATAGTACAAAAATCACTGAGCCGTCAGCCAGCATACCTGCTTCCTAGGCCAGAAATCACTCTGTGGAAGTGAAAGGCACTCAGTTTCCTTCAGGTTGGGGAACTTCCCTGCAGCCAAGGGCCCACGGGTCACATTGCAGGCCTTGACTGCTCTTCAGAGTCCTTCTTCATCTTTGCATATGTGGCAGGGCAGAACTGAGAATACAGCTGAGCCAGGAAAGCCTGGGATGTGGATCTCTAGCCTTGTCCCGTGGCTCAGTTTGTTCCACACATGCACTGCGTAGGTGTTCTTAAGGAGTTTGTGAGCTCCGAGGAGCTGATTGCTTCAAATACTTCTTCCAGTCCTGCCACCGAATGGATAAACGGCTTCTGGGGAAAGAGCACGCACCCCTTTGCAGCTCATGTTGTCCTGGATATTCTGGATGGAGCACCATTTCTTGAAGACACGCGTTAAGAGTTCTGGCCCTGATGGCCCCAGATCCATCCCTTGTAGTTAGTCCACAAAGTCCTGCATGCAAAGCTCCATGAACTCATGCTTGGGTGTAAAGGATAGAAAGGCCCATTCAGTACATTCTGAGACTGGATACCAAGGGCAGTTGGTGAGTTCTTTAGATTCTTAAGCACATGAAGTCTGTGTCCAGGTAGATGCCACCAAATTTCCACATGATGGGTAATTCTGCAGGCGTCAGACAGGACAGGTAAGAAATAAGGCTCCCAGCGATGATAAGACTGCAGGTACCACTTTGCCAGAGGCGTCCCTGAGAAAGCTCTGCTAAGTCTAGAGGCTGGATTCCACATTGGGGAAGCAGCTCAGCAAACGAGAATGCCCAGTGGTTGGGTAAGGAGGCATTCCCATTTGCCAAACCTTTCATGAGCACCACGACCCTTGTCCCCGGGTGCGTCCTGGCCGCTGACTCCACAGAGCATGTGAACAGGTAACTTGGGTTAGTTTGCTCAGAGGTCTCCACAAAAAATACATTTCCTGGAAACGAGGGGGCTTACTGGCAATGGTGTAAGGAGAATGTGGCAAAAATTGTTCACACCTGATTTCTGTAGGTAAGCTGTAGAGCTGGCCCTCAGTGTCCTCCCCAGTTCTCCAGTGGAACATGACAGAGGCAAAGAACACAAAAGAAATGGTGAGGATAAACAGAGCCTGAGCCTGTGGCTCAGCACCGCCGTGGCCAGTTTTGGCAGGCAGCTGGACATCCTGGGCAGTCCTCGCTCCCAGTCAGAGCCTGCTCTCTCAAAGACAATCGTCGTGATTCTGAAGGGGAGAAAGAAGAAAAGGACACTGAGAGCAAGGCAGCAGACCACGAGCCTTGGGACAGTTCCACGGCAAAGGAGAACTCTCCTTCCTCCACCTTAGGGAGTGGTCTTAAATTATGCATTTTGGTCACTTCTGAAACAGTCTTGTGGCTTCTCTGTATAGTCACGGGCCTTCGGTCAATGCACAGACTGAGGGGGAAGCAGAAAGGAGAAATGTGGCACTTCGCACTGCCGATCCTCTGCTCAATCTCCAAATCCAAATCCCAGGCTTCCAGAACAGAGAGCTTCACGAAACACAGAAGCGTTTAACCTGGTACCAAACAGACAGAGAAGCAGCTGGCGCAATGCCATTGTCAGTCACCCATCGTAACCGCGGCTGGGTCACATACTAAACTCTCCCTGTAGCCGGAAAATTGATAGAGGGGACCAGAGTTCTTTCTTCATGTAACAGGCACAGGAAATCTGGCGCTCTACCTTCCTCTGAACTGCAAGTCCCACTCACAGAAACTGCAAATACTACTCCCTGTCCCTGTTTTCGAGACACCACAGAAGTCACTGCTCAGCTGGACAAGCTTTTGAAGAGGTTAGTGTCTCTGAGAGTGCCTGTAACTCTATGATCTGGCACTTCCTTTTTCGTGAAAAGGTAAAGGTTGAGTTTAAACACACGGCAATAACATGCAAATCAGGGAGGATGTGACACCATACATTCACTAATACATTGGCTGAAAGAAGGGTCATGCACTGACGGGTCACAGGGCTGTGCTGTGAAGACCCCATCTAATCAGAATGAACGGGGAAAAAGGAAAAAAAAAAACAAAGAAGGAAACTGACACCCCATTATCACTACACTTTAAGCTTTATACTGTCAGGAAGCTAGTTGCTGTTTTCTACTCCTTTGCTTGCTAAGGATGCCCAGTGCTCACACTGCTTGGTGGCTGCCACGAGAACTGAGCTGAGAGCTTCATACACCTGCCTCCCCCACCCAAGGCTTCAGTTCTGAATGCCTTCCTTTGAACGCTCTTTCAACCAATTTCCTCATCCATTTGGTAATACTCCCTCTTATGCCAGATACTTCATTGAATTACTTTGCCAAATTCAGGCAATCCCTCATTTTATGGCAGAGTTCCCCTCATCCCTGTGCTTGATGGCAGCTGACCTTCCCTTACAGAAGACATGTTGATGCGTTCATAAAATACCATACAGCACTAAGTTTAGGGTTAGTCCAGTTTCTACTCAGATTGCCTGCAACAAATGTCACGCCTATTGCTCTGTAAGCTTCCCAGACCCTTCTCCCCTCCACAAATCCTTCCAAGCACAGCAGCACCACGCATGAACTCATAAGATACCAACATTGAGGAAGCTCTTTGGAAAGCACCTTAAGCTAGTCCCAGCCCTTTCATCCTCCATGGAGCTACCCAGGCCTCAGTCAGGCCCCATCTACTCACAGAATCACGAAGGTTGGGGCTGGAAAGCACCTCTGCAGATCATTTCACCAATAACCCTGCTCAAAGCAGAGTCACCTAGAGCAGTTGCTAAGGCCTGTGTCCTCTTGGCTTTTGACCTTGTCTGAGGACAGAGACTTCACAACATCTCTGGTAAACCTGTTCGAGTGTTTTCACCACCCTAATTGTAAAAAACTTCTTTGTTATATCTACCCTGTTCTAGTTTAAAACCATTGGCCCTCATCCTGTTGCTACATGCCCTGCAAATACGCCCTCTCAGCTTCTTGTAGGCCCCCTTCGGTACGGAAGGCCACAATAAGGTCTCCCCAGAGCCTCCTCTTATCCAGGATGAACAACCCCGACTCTCTCAGCCTGTCCTCATAGGAAAGGGGTTCCAGCCCTCTGAATCATCCTCATTGCTCTCCTCTGGACTCGCTCAAAACAGGTCCATGTCCTTCTTGTGCTGAGAGCTCCAGAGCTGGACACTCTACTCCAGGTGGGGTTCTCACAAGAGCAGAGAGAGGGGGAGAATCACCTCCCTTGACCTCTGGCCAGCTTCTTTGACACGGCAACCGGATATATTGGCTTTCCAAGCTGCAAGCGCACACTGTCACCTGATGTCCAGCTTTTATCCACCAATATCCCCAAGTCCAACTCAGCAGGACTACTCTCAATCCATTCACCCACCAGCTTTATTGATACCGGTGGTTGCCCCGATCCAGGTGCAGGAACCTGCACTTGGCCTTGTTGAACCTCAGGCGGTTCACTTCTAGAGCCTGTCAAGGTCCCTCTGGATGGCATCCTGTCCCTCAGGTGTGCAACCACACCACTCAGCTTGGTGTCATCTGCAAACTTGCTGAGGGTGCACTCGATCCCCCTCTATGTCATTGATGAAGATGTTCAACAGGCACTGGTCCCAGTACGGACCCCTGAGGACAGCACTTGTCACTGAGTCTCCATCTGGACACTGAGCCATTGACCACTACCCTCTGATGCACCATCCACCAATTCCTCATCCACCAAACAGGCCACCCATCAAATCCACCTCTCTCCAACTTAGAGAGCAGGATGTTGTGGGGACTGTGTCAAAGGCCTTACAGACATCCAGATAGATGACATCCATAGCTCTTCCCTTGTCCACTGATGTAGTCACTTCATCACAGAAGGCCACTAGGTTTTTCAGGCAGGACTTGCCCTTGGTGAAGCTATGCTGGCTGTCTCGAATCACCTTCCTGTCCCCATGTACCTTAGCATAGCTTCTAGGAGGATCTGTTCCATGATCTTCCCAGGCACAGGGGTGAGGCTGGCAGGCCGGTTGTTCCTGGAGTCCTCCTTTTACCCTTTTAAAAAATGGGTGCGATGTGTCCCTTTTCCAGTCACCAGGGACTTCACCTGACTGCCATGATTTCTCAAATATCATGGAGAGTGGCTTGGCAACTACATCAGCCAATTCCCTCAGGGCTCTGGGGTGCATCTCATCAGGTCCCATGGACTTGTGTATGTTCGGGTTCCTCAGGTGGTCACGAACCTTGTCTGCACTTACAGTGGGAGGGTCTTGGTCTCCCAGGTCCCCGACTCGCAGTCCTTCAACTCAGGAGGTGTGAGGAGAGAGGTTGCCAGTGAAGACCGAGGCAAAATGTTATTGAGTACCTCACTTTCTCCTCATCGTTGTTACCATGTTGCCAGTCTTACTTATGGGGGAGGGGGTGTTGGGGTGGTACACTTTCTTTGAGTTTCCTTTTCTGGTTGTGAAGAAACAAGAAGAACAACTGGGGGGAAAAGAGCCCTACAGAGCATTACTACTTACTGCGCAACTCAGATTCCCCCAGCACAAGAACTCCTGGCACAGGAGAGCTCTCAGCCAGCACAGAGAAAATAATCATCATTCAGTCTCTTCCCAGGAGACCAGGTCCAGGATTACCGTACAGATCCTTCCTTACTCCTCTTCTGTTGCACTGCCCAATACTGCATCTCCAACCCCCACCTCTGGCTTCTCTCCTTGATCTACTGCGTGCCTGTGTACCAGCTAACCTTCACGAGCTCAAGGACAAAGGAGACAGGGCAAGAAAGAGCTAAGTGTCTTTTCACCACTTCCCATCATCCTTGACTGCATATCAGCAATGAAGAAAGCACAGACAACTATTTTACATCTCAAGGGAAAACTGTTTCCCTGGCTCTTGACTGAAGGAGTCACAATAAAACTGTGCACACTGGAACCCACCAGTGATTTACAGCCTCTCAAATGCTCCCCTGGACTCCAGAGTCTTTAGATAAGGCTCTGAAAGGCAGGTAGGAAAATGAATGACTTAAGCACAAGCTTTCCACTTCTACATGTACAAGAGCACAGGCACTGTCTACTAAAGGGAGGCTGCAGCCCTTCACCCAGGGAAAAAGCAACTCAATTTCTCATGGAGTTTCCTATTCGATAACATCCAGACCTTCAGAGTGAGGCCTGATAGATTGCAGGTCATGAATGATGGGGCGATACCTGGTTGGATAACAAATCAGTACCACACACTGTGCTTTCCTCTGTTCTCTCTGCTCAAGTTCCAAAGATAGCATGTAGTCATGGTCCACAGAACCTTCTTTCCACGTGTGCTTATGCTTATGCTTTCCACATGTGCCTTATCAAAAAAGGCACTTTCCTAGAGTAAGCAGTGGTACATCAAGCCAGATATTCATTGCAGTGGGTTCGAAACACTCCTATAATCAGTTCATGGTATTGCCATAGTACAGTCCCCAGTTATGCCTTTATGATCACCAACCACCATTTTACCATCTCTGGTAGGGGTTCCTAGCTCACCAAGATTTCTGTTGTTTAGCCCAAAGGGCCCAAAACAGAAGAAACCAGTAGAAGGAGAAACCATGCCTCATTGACTGCACACTAGGCCAGGGCTGACAATTTTGCGACTGCTTCTAAAGAAAACAGTGAAAAAACCCACACAATAATGACAAAGTAGGGAGTGAAAACCCCATTTATACCACTTAGCATGTTGAAGAGTGCTTATACAGCCAGGAAGATCTGCTTTTTCCCCATAAAGTCTTTGTTCTTAAAGATGTTCAGTGTTAGGAGAGCTGCAGACATTCAAAATTCTGAATGCATCCAGGATATACCAGAAGAAGAGAAAAGCTTTCCACTGCCCTCCTCAAGACCTCCCAAGAGAGATTTGTACTCCTGGACAGTGAATTGCAGGAGTACTTCAGGCTACTTGAAGAGGTCCACCATAAATGACTCATAAATGGACTTGAATTCAGACAGCACAGGTTCCCTAACAAGCTCTCTGTAACCTTGGAAATGTCATGCCTTTCCTTCCATAGCCGTCCAAGTCCTGAAAGGTCTGGTGCATCTTAGATGCAGTTATGGACATTTGGTCACAGAGACGAACTCAGTGTAAAAGATAGTTCAGCTCTCCTGCATCAGGTGCAATTTAAGGTGTGATTTGGATGAGCTCTCCTGCTCATTGCAGGGTCTTAATTTGCCACTACTATAAAATAAAACATTGCTGCACAAGAGATCCTTCTAAATGATAAGCTGGCCTCAGATTCTCATGTTCTGATTCACACCAAATTTCCACATCCTTACATCTATGACATTGAACAGAGACTGCAGCATCCTGCTTCCCTGCTCAAACCAAACATGAAAAAGTCTTCTCCACCAAAGGCTTCAGAAGAAAAGGGAACGAAAAGAAAAAGAAGTTGATTTAGCCCTTCCTTTCTTTTCTGTTTTCCTCTACATTTTTCTTAGGGCACCTCCTCTAGCATATCCTTACTTTCTCCTCAGTTCCTGTTCTTTGCTCTCCCATCTTATTGTTGCTTTAAGGACTGCACTTCAGAAGTCCTGAGAATCGGGCAGTGAGATATGCATTTCTGCAAAGACCTCTTCCAGGTTTACAGCCACAGAAAAAGACCTTATTCCTCTGAAGGCTGATGGAGGCTGCCACAAGTGGCCCAGCACTTGCTCCCTCCTGAGATTTCTCTGCCTGACCAAGCAGAGCAGAAGAAAGGTCCTCCAGAGAACAAAATGCTGCTGGTAGGCAGTTAAAGTCAAGACAAAGAGCCACACAGACATCAGCGAAGCTACAGATTATCACCTACACCCCACAAATGGCTTTTACCCTCAACCCCCACCACCTCACTTCAAAAGAAGGTTGATTTGTTATGGAACAGCTGGGAGAGTTGTGGGCTCCCGGGCAATCTCTCTTAGCTGACCCTTGAGTCACTGATATTCAGAGTCCTTCATATATCGTATGTGCAGGGCAGAACTGAGAATGCAGCTGAGCCAGGAAAGCCTGGGATGTGATCTCTAGCCTCGTCCCGTGGCTCTTCTTGTTCCATATGTGCACTGCACAGGTGTTATTAAAGAGGTGGTGAAGCTCTGAGGAGCTGACCACTTCAAAGTATTTCTTCCAGTCCTGCCACCGAATGGGATAAAAAGCCTCACGGGGCAGAGCACTCACTCCTTTGCAGCTCGTACTGTTCCTAAGTCTCCTGATGGAGCACCACTTCTTGAAGACACACGTTAAGAGTTCTGGGCCCTGATGGCCCCAGATCCATCCATTGTAGTTATCCACAAAGTCCTGCATGCAAAGCTCCATGAACTCATGCTTGGGTGTAAAGGATAGAAAGGCCCCATCCAGTACATTCTGAGACTCGATACCAAGGGCATTGGTGAGGTTCTTTAGATTCTTAAGCACAATGAAGTCTGTGTCCAGGTAAATGCCACTAAATTTCCACATGATGGTAATTCTGCAGGCGTCAGACAGGACAGGTAAGAAATAAGACTCCCAGCGCTGCTGAGCCTGCAAGTACCACTTTGCCAGAGGCGTCCCTGAGAAAAGCTCTGCTAAGTCTAGAGGCTGGATTTCCACATTGGGGAAGCAGCTCAGCAACGAGAATGCCCAGTGGTTGGGTAAGGAGGCATTCCCATTTGCCAAACCTTTCATGAGCACCACGACCCTTATCCCTGCGTGTGTCCTGGCCGCTGACTCCACAGAGCATGTGAACAGGTAACTTGGGTTAATTTGCTCAGAAGTCTCCACAAAAAATACATTCCCTGGGGAATGAGGGGGCCCACCAGCAATGGTGCAGGGAGGAGAAGGCACAGAGTGAGCACAGTGGATTTCAACAGGCAAGCTGTAGACCTGGCCCCTGCCCTTAGGGTCCTCCATGATTCTCCAGTACAACATGATGGAGGCAAGGGACACAAACTTAAAGGCGAGGATAAACAGAGCCCTGAGCTTGTGGCTCATCACCACCCTGGTCAGTTTTGGCAGGCAGTTTGGCATCCTGAGCACTCTCGCTCCCATCAGAGCCTGCTTTCCCAAGACAACCGTTGTCATCTGAAGAGAAAGAAAGAAGAAAAAAGACATTGATGGGGAAGGCAACAGACCATAAGCCTCAGGACAGTACTATGGGAGAGGCGCATGCTGAACTCTCCTTTATGCTGGCATGCTTGAATTACACCTTCAGGTCATCTTTAAAAGACGTTATATGACAGCTCATTTGCACACACAGAAAAAGTTCAGAGGCGCAATGGCAGGAGGGGAAGCCCAAATACACCCTGCAGGGCTACTCCCAGGCCCATCACAGGGTCCATTAGCCCATCAAAGGCCCATCTGCCCAAGCCCAGAGGAGCACAGTGTCAGGCAGGATTCCAGATCAAGGACTCTGGAAGAATCAGCACCTTGTATGGGCCCTCCCAGGGCTGTCCCAGTGTCCAGGCATGAAACCCACCACAAGAGTCACCAGAATCAGCTCTCCAGATCACCCTTCAGTCTAAGGGACTCACTGCCTAGGGGTGGGACATATTATGGGGCGCAGGGGAAGAACAGCATGAAATTGCACAGGACTTACTATGAGATATTTAGCAAAGGAACCAAAGGCATGGCAAGGGAGGGGTTTAGGTGATTTTGGGAGGAACAAGAGTGGAAAAATAGAGGTGTAAGGGGATTACAAGGGCCAGACGCAGGTAAATAGCTTGCTGGTCAATACACTTGTCTGGCCATGACCTGCACCTGATCAGCACTCTCCTGTCTTCTTATTAAATTCCTTTCTGACTCTTTTCTGCGTGAGGGCTTTCAATTCTGTGTGCGCATGTACATATCAGGGTGTGAATGCAGCAACTGGGGTCAGACCACAGGTCAGAGGTGTGTATCCATGGTGCCAGCAAGTGGAGTGACTGTGGGTGCACAACTGTGCACTGGCTAGCAAAGATCAAGTGGACCAGCCTGTGAGTATGCAAAGCAGCCTGGGAGCCAAGAGCATGAGTGGGTCCCTAAGGCCAGGTCTGGATGTGAGAGCACCTGTGTGTCCGTAACAGCGAGAGCACAGGGGCATCGGCTATGGGACATGGAAAGTCCTGACCAGCTCTGTGTGTGTGTGTGTGTTTGACAGTTTGTACCAGCACCTGGAGTAGGACTGCAGCCTTGGGGACTTGTATGTCCAGGTGCCAGCAACTGGGGAGACTGAGAACTAGGGGCAACTACTGGGATGAGTGTCTAAGCCCAGCTGCTCAAGCGATTCACCTTTTACATGTATATTCTCACTTGTGGACTTCCATCCTGTCCAGCCAGAGAGGGGAGCAGGATGAGGCTGTTGATATTGCCTACATTCATATGGGTGCTCTAAGTGTCTGCCTGTGATCTGTGTGGCCAGTCACATATATGTACATATATATGTAAAGTATATGTGTGCTTTGTCTGCGTGTGCCTGCTGAATACATCTTCAGTCTCACCACTGTCTGGACATGTCTCACCTCACCAGGAGAGCAGCAGCCTCACGTCTCTCAGGCTGTTGGATCTGGTATGATATATTGTCCTCTAGCAAAGATTACTCTCCTTCAAAAACAAAACCTCTCCCTTACTGACCCTTACTTCCCTGGATCCCTACTGTGCTTGCTACTTGTAAGGAAATACAGCATTTATTTCATTTTATCTTCATCAGTCCATTATTTTCAAATCAGCCATGTATAAGAATAATCCTTGGTACTAGGATTTTAGATTCTCTTTTGTCCTCCAGTTTGCTACCATACTAATGATCCTGACACCCAATAGTGAGTGGGACAGCTGCTTCTGAAGTGTTTCATTTCCCCAGAGGAGAACCACCTGCCTAAAACTGAGAACTCATCTAAAACCCCAGTGCTATCATCTATTCCTGTCAAGAGGTGTCAGCTCCCATATTCACAGAATGGTATTTGTTTCCCTTCCATTTATTCCTCAATAACCATCCTGTGTCCCATATTTGCTACAAAGCTCCACAACATAGCAGTGTTTACTATGTTCCTTCACAGAGCATCTCTGTTCTTGATCATGCTCTTACTTCTATATTTAAGCTTCTAGACTTAGAGTACTCAACACTTTCCTTCACTAAAAAAAATAAAATAAAATCATATTTTCCCTTCTTTCACCATTTAAGACTAGACTGTGTGAAAGAGAATTGAACATTACGACTGTTAAGCCTTCAGTATAGCAATCATCTTTAAACGACACATTCTCCTCTTTTCCCACCTATTCCACCCACAGAGCCAGACCCTCTCTAGCACTACGCTCAAGTGTAGGGGGACACCTACATACCAACCAGGCAGTTGAGCTGGGATGCACACTGCTATTTCTGCTTTTACAAGCTGTCCTTGCCAGCCTCCAAGTTTAGATCTCTGAAGTACAAAGTGTATGTTTAACCATAAAGAGATAATGTTGCAGCAGCTGGAAAAGTAGAGCTGAGTTTATCTCCCAGAAAGTCCAACAGTTTTTTACAGTCTAAAATAAGGTGTATCAATGCATAGTCTAATTGAAGGGCACTGTCATCAGTGGGCCAATGCCTTTCTCAAAGATTGCATAGTCAAAGTGGTGCCAGGCTCTTAATAAAGAAAAAACCAGTAAGGTTTCACAATGAATATAGTCTTTAAAGAAAAACAAAAACCTGTCTGAAAGATGCAAAACATTTCAGTGTCTTCTCTTCTTTAATCCCTGTTTCCCTTTTGGTAAAAGTTTGCATAATTTAAAAGAAATAAAATCAATACACTCCAGCAGTCAAAACAGAAGTTTTGTGAGACAAACCAAACGTGCAGAATGTAATAGAGAACTACGTTATGCCTGCTACAGATAGCTATGGGTTAGCTTAATAACAGAACAGGATTTTCCATTTCAGATTAATCATTCTTCAGCTGAAAAAAAAAGAAAAATCTCCGCTGAGATTTTTTTATCTCTCAATTTATTTCCCCCATGGGAACAAAAGTCTTACCATTCTATGATTTTTCAACACATCTTCTCTCAGAGAGACCGTTTTGGAGCATTTCTACTCTACCTGTAGAAAATGACACATCATCTGGCCAATAGCACCAGGCATTAGTATGCCTGGCAACGGCCCCATCACAGTGAGCTGCACTTCCCCTGCATGCCCTCTGCTTTCCTTGAGCCTCTAAGAGGGTAACACACACTTTCTTTCCCTATGCAAGAAATGGCAAGACCCAGCCACCTCCCCTCCTTCTGTTCTCTCCCTTTTCTCTCTATCACTCTGCTCATATTTGGAAGGAAGAAGAGCGAGGGAGTGAGATTTTTTTTTAACCACATTACATGTGGAGTATGTGGTAGAGTAACTGATAGGCTAGTAGTACTGCACCAGCAAAGAGTTTGTGTGTGGGGGAAAAGAGATAGCTATGCAACTCCACCCTGCAGAAAAAGCACATCAACAGCAAATGTTTACTCCAGCTTTGCCCCACAATAAATCTTTTACAGCCTGAATGTAAGGGTTTGCAAGTAAAACCACATCTATTCTATGGCTTTTGTCTGCACAACTTGTTCAAAGATCATCAGTCACGAATGCCTGCAACTGTCTGATCCTGGCCCTTCTCTAGAAAGCTGTACTTGGGAAAATGCACTAACGCAGTGATATAGGGGTATGCCAGTTTCACACATGGAGAGGGGAAACTCTACCCAGCTTAGCTCCACATGGGGTTTGTACTGTTTGGCCACGTCATTGCTAAACTACGTGACATCCCAGCATAATGAATATACTGCCATAGGCAAAACATTCTTGACTTGGGGAATTTCACTTAATTGAATTTATTACAAATTAACATACTGATTCACATACTGAGAAATAAATAAATACTTTGGGAAACACCTTTCCTCCTCTTTACCCAGGCCCATCTGCAGTCCAACACCTGTCCTCCCTGCTTCCTAGTCTCAACTTCCCTTGTTTTCACTGTGGGTTATACTCAGTTTGCCCCAATTCCTTTGACGAGGCAACAGGAGGCACAGGAGGCTATGGGTCAGTGCATAACAGTTTGTTTTGGCTGATCCTTGCATCTCACTTTTCCCCCACTGCTCTTTGCTTCTTACTGCTCCTCTGCTCCAGCATGGGTCCTCCAAAACCTGCAGTCCCTTGGTGTGTACCTGCCCTGGCACAAGTTCTCCATGGGCCACAGTGCCTCAGGGGTGTCCCTGTCCCAGTGTGGGTCCTTCACAAGCCACAGATTCTCAGGGGTATCCCTGCCCCAGCATGGGTTGCAGTCCCTCAAGGGTATCTCCTCCAGCACAGAGCACCTCCTTCTAAGAGAGCATCTCAAGCCATGAACCCAACAATGTACCCTTCCACGTCTCCAGACACATCTCTTCACGTATCCCCTCACATCTCCTTTTGCATGTCCTCATGTATCTCCTCTCACTTCTTCTTCTGTATCTCCTCACATCTTTACTTTTGTGTCTCCTTTTACTTGTCCTCACACATCTTTTTGTGCCTCCTGCCCCATGTTACCGTTTCATGTCCTTTTTTGTGACTCCTCACGTCTCCTTTTCTGCGTCCTCACGCGTGTCGACCCATATTTGTCCTTATGTATGCCCTTCTGTATCTCCTTTCTGTGACTCCTGTCCCTAGCAGCTACCACCTTTTCTTAAATACGTTTGAGCAGAGGCACCATGTGCTGCTCTGACGGGTTACAGTTTTGGTGTGCAATGGGCTGTTTTCATCTGGTTTGGAGTTGGCTGGAACCAGCCCAGGACAGCTCATGGACCCCTTCCACACAGGTCAGGTAAAGTGCTGGTTTTATATGCTTTGTTAACTATGCTCCCTAATATTGAGTCCAGGATGTTTTCCCAGATCAACATTACAAAAGATACAGAGTTTTTTTTGCTGCTGCTTCACAGAGAAGGTCAAATCTACAATTCCATTCCTCTCTGCCAATATGTTTTAGCCCTTGCTTTTGTTTTTCTTGGAAAGACATGAAAAGTTTTTCTGAGGAGTGCACCTATAGCTTTTCCTCTAAAAGCCACTGGAAACATAAGTCACAAGAAAATACACAAAATGTTAAAATCTCAAACTAGTATCAAAAGAGAATTGTCAAGGTAGACTTTTAAGCAAAATTTTGTGCACTAAAATTAAATATATTAAGCTTGAATCTAGGGCTAAGAGAATTTAGAATAACCAGTAGGCATAATTCCCATCAAATACATTTGGTGTTAAGGCACCTTAAGTATAACCAAAGGAAAAAAAAAAAAAAGCTGACGTAAGTTTACTTAAATCAGTTCCCAGTTACTGTGTTTCAGAGCACAGATATGCATTTCCTTCTTTTCAAGCACAATGGAAAATTAAAGCTTGCAAAGCTTTCATCAAGAACAAATTAGGAAAAAAACAGACCTACAGACTATGCGCATTGTCAAAGCAAAGTGTGCAGCGTCTTTCAGCCCAAAGACCATACATAACACTGCTCTGAGCTGTCCCGTCAGCTTTCATCCCTTTGCTCTTTTAAGTTTGGCACATTTGCCAAGAACAGTGCTGTGGAGAGTTATGGTCAAGAGTGGTCTCTAGAAATACTTGGCATAAGGCAGCCTGCAGCGGAAAGGTGGACAACGGGTTCATGTTTGGAACCGTGCTTTTAATTTCAGCCCCCATGCTACAGATTGTACGGAACCAGATGCAGGTCAGTTTGTACGAAGCCATTCAAAGAATCACAGAATGGTAGGGTTGGAAGGGTCCTTTGAAGATCATCTAGTCCAACCCCCCTGCCACAGCAGGGTCACCTACAGCAGGTTGCACAGGAACGCGTCCAGGCAGGTTTTGAATGTCTCCAGAGATGGAGACTCCACCACCCCTCTGGGCAGCCTGTGCCAGTGCTCTGCCATCCTCAGGGTAAAGAAGTTCCTTCTCATGTTTAGGTGGAACTTCCTATGCTCAGGTTTGTGCCCGTTACCTCTTGTCCTGTTGCCAGGCACCACTGAAAAGAGCCTGGTCTAATCCTCCTGACACCCAGCCTTTAAGTATTTATAAGCATTGATAAGATCCCCCCTCAGTCGTCTTTTTTCCAGACTGAAGAGACCCAAATCCTTCAGCCTTTCTTCGTAAGAGAGATGTTCCAGTCCCCTAATCATCTTGGTAGCCCTTTGCTGCACCCTCTCCAGTAGTCCCCTGTCCTTCTTCAACGGGCGAGCCATGAACTGGACTCAGTGCTCCAGATGCGGCCTCCCCAGGGCAGAGTGAGGGGGAGGATGACCCCTTGACCTGCTGGCCACACTCTTCTTGATGCACCCCAGGATGCCATTGGCCTTCTTGGCCACAAGGGCACATTGCCGGCTCATGGTCATCCTGTTGTCCACCAGGACTCCCAGGTCTCTTTCCACAGAGCTGCTCTCCAGCAGGTCAGCCCCCAACCTGTACTGGTGCATGGGGTTATTCCTCCCCAGGTGCAGCACCCTACACTTGCCCTTGTTGAATTTCATAAGGTGACAAGTGATATGGGGAAGGCCAATGTTCTCAACGACTTCTTTTCCTCAGTCTTCACTGGCAAGGACTCCAGCCACACTCCCGGAGCCACAGAAGATAATGGCAGAGGTTGGAAAGAACTGCCCATTGTAAGCAAAGATCAGGTTCATGACCATCTGATGAACCTGACAGTGCACAAGTCCATGGGACCTGATGGGATACACCCATGGGTACTGAGGGAACTGGCGGATGAGGTTGCTAAACCGCTCTCTATTATATTCCAAAAGTCATGGCAGTCTGGTGAGGTCCTCACTGACTGGAAAAGGGGAAACATAATCCCCATTTTCAAAAAGGGAAAGAAGGATGAACCACGGAACTATAGGCCAGTCAGTCTCACCTCCGTGCCTGGTAAGATCATGGAGCAGATCCTCCTGGAGGCACTGCTGAAGCAGAAGAATAACAAAGAGATGATTTGGTACAATCAACACAGCTTCACCAAGGGCAAATCGTGCCTGACAAACCTGGTGGCCTTCTATGAGAAGGTCACAACATCAATAAACAAGGGGAGAGCAACTGATGTCATTTACCTGGACCTGAGCAAAGCCTTTGACACTGTCCCATGTGATATCCTGGTCTCCAAGCTGATAAAATACGGGTTTGATGGACTGACAATTCAGTGGATAAAGAACTGGCTTGACAGCTGCACCCAAAGAGTGGCTGTCAATGGGTCCATGTCCAAGCGGAGGCCAGTGACAAGTGGAGTCCCTCAAGGATCAGTACTGGGACCGGTCTTGTTTAACATCTCCATCAGCGACATGGACGGTGGCATAGAGTGCACCCTCAGCAAGTTTGCTTACGAGACCAAGCTGTGTGGGGTGGCTGACACGCTGGAGGGAAGAGATGCCATGCAGAGGGACCTTAACAGGATGGAGAAGTGGGCCCATGCCAACCTCATGAAGTTCAACAAGACCAAGTGCAAGGTCCTCCATCTGGGTCGGGGCAATCCCAAGCACTGATATAGGCTGGGGAGCCCTGAAGAAAAGGACTTGGGGGTGCTGGTGGACGAGAGGCTCAACATGAGCATCAGTAGCAGCCCAGAAAGCCAATCGTATCCTGGGCTGCATCAGGAGAAGCGTGGCCAGCAGGTCGAGGGAGGTGATTCTCCCCCTCTACTCCACTCTCCTGAGACCCCACCTGGAGTACTGCGTCCAGCTCTGGAGACCCTACTACAAGAAAGATATGGATGTGCTGGAATGTGTCCAGAGAAGGGCCACGAGGATGATCAGAGGGCTGGAGAACCTCTCCTAGGAGAACAGACTGAGAGAGTTGGGGTTGTTCAGTCTGGAGAAAAGAAGGCTCCGAGGAGACCTTATAGTGGCCAGTATCTTAAGGGGGCCTACAAGAAAGCTGGTGAGGGACTTTTTAGGATGTCAGGTAATGGTAGGACTAGAGGAAATGAATTAAAACTAGAGATGGGATGATTCAGACTGGAAGTTAGAAAGAAGTTCTTCAACATGAGGGTGGTGAGGCACTGGAACAGGTTGCCCAGAGAGGGGGTGGAAGCCCCATCCCTGGAAGTTTTTAAGGCCAGGCTGGATGGGGCTCTGAGTAACCTGGTCTAGTGGGAGGTGTCCCTGCCCATGGCAGGGGGGTTGGGACTAGATGATCTTTAAGGTCCCTTCCAACCCTAACAATCCTATGATTCTAAGGTTTCTCTCCGCCCAACTCTCCATGATCACAGCCTAAGGTAGAAACATGGTGACCTTTCCAAAGGGTACACCAGGTAAAGTAGTTAACAAATTTAAAATGCCTCGACTTTTTTGACACAGCCTGAATCTAAGTTAAAGTTTCTTGCTTATTAAGGCTTCCATCAATACTAATACTGTACATATGAAACACCAAGAGATAATGCATTTGATTCTGTTCACTTCTGCACACCTCATGCTAATATGCTATTTGCACTTAGCTAAACCACTGCCTATCTGGATCATACATAACCTCCCTGAAGGAACTCCTTTTAAAATTCAATGCTATTCACACTCCACACGGCATTCACACAGAGAATTAAGCTACTGGATCAGAGATTTCTAATACTGAAATCATGACTGCCTGCTCAGACAAATCCAGGGCCAAAGTGGAAGCAGTCATTTCTGACTTGCAGCTTTCCCAAAGCCTTCCAGAGAGCTCTGCAGGTGTGAGCGGCACCTCTGTGGTGAGGCCACCAAGGTGTGGGGAGGGAGGGAGGGCCCTCTGGTGGACATCTGCTCCTCACCCTCCTCCACCTCACCTACTCAGGGACACTTCAGGTTACCCAAAAAGCCCCAGGGTTTTCTTAACATTATGAAAAGCTGACACTAGTCTTTAGACTATTTATTCCAATACAAGACTCCATGTGTCCTTGCAAGGATCTCATATGATCTTGAGGATTTCTTAGTGAAGCTTCATAAGCACAAGTAAAACACTACAGCCTGGTGTCCGCCTGAAATTTCTATGCCTACTTCATTAATAAAGTGATGACACTTACTCACCCCTGACAGACACAACGGCAGAACATACTGCAAAGCCCCAGCACTAGGTATTGTACAGCTGGCCAGCACTGTAAGCACTCCAGTGATGTTGGAGCTGTAACCTGTCTTCCCACTCAAAAAGACCTGTGGTAACACCCCTCATTTTCTTTTTTTTAATCTCTGTTCCTCTTTTGCAGTGGGCTATTGCCCCACCACTTCCTCATGGTAGGTGTATCTTCCCCACGTTGCTCTGCTCCACACCTTCCTCCCCATCCTGCTATAGCACTTGAGCCCAGCACAGGAGACATCAGGGAGCAGCAGCCACATGGGACAGCTTTGGGAATGAGAGATGGCAACAGCAAGCATCACCAACCAGAAACCCTGAGCTGTGAGACAGGACAGAAGACAGAATTGCTCAGCAGAGGCGAAAGCACTGTACAAGGCAGCCAGGTTGCAGGCAGGGAACTGTGAAGGAGCTGAGGAACATGGAGAGGGCTTTTAAGCTGAGGTTCTTGCCCCTGACATCGCAGCCATGCCTTATGCCTGGTCCTGTACTCCATTGATCCAGACCCTGCCCCACAGACTGACCACACGCTATGGCTGGTCCTTGTGTGGGGCTCCCAGCTGAGCCTGCTGCACCCCAGGGCTGCCCCACTGGGCTGGTGTGGTCAGAAGGGCCTGCCCAGCCCCCTCATTCCCCAGTGCTCCCCGTAGCTCCTCAGTGTATTGCTGGGGTAACACAGTACAGCGTCAGGGTGCTGGGCTCCACTGACCTAAAACAGGGTCCCTGGGGAATGGAGTGGTGAAGGATTTTGTCCTGGTGGGAGCACCAAGCAATGCAACAAGTGCGGTGGAGCGAGGAAAGATGCCAGGATCACTGTGGGGCACAAAGGGGAACAGGTAGGTTTACAGACAGACTGGGGTTGATTTTTCCTGACAAAATCAGGAACCCAGCTGCAGTACATAGTCAGAACAATGTCTCTCCTTCCCACCCAAAATAGTACAGGAGCATCTTATTCAGCACCCTGTCAGGAAAAGTTTCCCAGCATTTTTTTGTAGAGCTTAGCATTTGGGTCTTCTTTAACTGAAAAGAGCAAGTTTTGTATCTCACAGCTTTTAACTTTCAAGAAACAGACCACACAAGCCCCTCATCAATATTTAAAATAAAAGAGAGGGCAGAATTTGGTTGTGGAAAGCTGCTGGAAAGGACAAACAGACAGAAGGCGCACATGCTAGCTGTAGATCAGCTAGAAAACTGATAACAGCTCTTTGCCACCAGCAGCTTTCAAATAGTAGCTTCCTATTACTGCGTATTTATAGAAAGCCGTACAGACTCATTGTATAATAAGGCTGGAAATTGTATATAAAATTTAAGTCTAAACACTATTTTAACCCTCACAGTTCAAGTAAATACTGGCACGTGGCTAGAAAAGGAGCAGCTGTTTGGAAGGATGGGCACGTACGAGGAGACTGCAAAAATACGGAAGTTAGAACGATGGCTGGTCAGGAAGTGAGCAAATCCTGTTAATCACCAGTATTACTGCTGCCTACAAGCTTATGCAAGAGCTTCACAGCAGGTCTTGCAAAACAGAGAGAAGGCCCGGAAGATGCTATCCTCTTCTACAGGTCAGTCATATGTGAGCAAGTGTCCAGCAGCATTAACAAGTGAAGAGATACAGTGTATCAGAGCATACTAATAAGCAAACACTTCAAGCCTAATAGGCCAAGGTATAGTGATTTTTCCTTCCCCTAATCCGGATGACACTTCCTTTATGTCTCTCTGTTTTTAAATTCCAGAGACACACTGGAGAGGAAAGATGGTCCAACAGCAGACCACTACACATGGATTCAGGGGATTTCTATTTGTTTTGCTGCTCTGAAACAGGCTTCTTATGGGCCAAGAAATATGTTACTTGAAACTAAAGGATAAAATCTCACCTTGAAATCATAGTGAAGTTGACATCTAAATTTCTTCAGGGATCTCAGGGCAGGGGTGGGGGGCAGGGGGATAGGGGGAGCCGGGAGTTGTTTTTCTGTCTCCAACACAACCTTCCTCCCGTGAATATGGAAGAAGTACTTTCCTATCTGACAGAGCCACTGCAGATGGAGACAGCCAATGCCTTGAGAGCCAGTAGAAATCCTGTGAGAAGGAAAATGTGGGGCATAGTGACCAGCTGCTACCTGAACTACACACCTAAAACTAATTCATGGCAGGCAGATTGCTATTTACTCACCATCACCCTCTCTGGCCATCAAGGATGACTGCCATTTTTGTTTTGTCAAATGAGGGGTATGCGAACCACAGAAAAGCCTTCATGTATGATTCCCTAGTTGGGGCTTCCTCCTGCAGAGCCTGTGCCTTGAGACGCTGCTGGAATTGCCACAAGAACCAAAAAAGGGGAACAGATGTTCTCCTCTGACTTTCATGGCAACAAAACCCATGAATAATAGTGCAAAAGCATCGGAGCTCAGCAGAAGCTAGAGACGGTTTCTTCAGGGTTAAGAAACATCCAGTCTGTTCTGAGCAACCCCTCATGCATTAGGAAACAACACGTTAGGTTAACCGGGATAGTTCATTCTTAGCCAGAGCTTCTAAACACACCTTCTTTCAGCAGCATTACTAGTTTTAGGTAACGGTTTTAGATACAACAGTTAAATATTTTCTTACACCTCTTTCGCAGGGGCTTTCTTCTCCCTCTCACCACAGCAAATATTTTTACAGCTCTATTGCAAGTCTCCATCTTTCTTCCTCAGACCTTATTCCTGCTCATACTCTAACATTTTCCAGGGTACGTCTGCCTGGGAACATGACGGCCAACTGCACTCTCCCCTGTCACCAGTTCTGCTGTCTTTCCGTCCTCTCACCCAAGCCAGCTCACACCACTGGCAGAGCTGCACATCCAACCCTTTTCTTGTCATCTTCCCACCATGCTGCTGCCATTCACCTGGACCCACAGCTTCAGTCATTCGACTCGTCCTTCTCAAGTGGGATGGAGCCCTTTCAGTCTGCAGCACAACACAGGCACTATACGTGCATCTCCCTTCCCCGTGGCTGCTATATTCATCCACACCTTAACCAGTTCCCTCGACAGCAATGCCTGCACAGCAGAAACCCGCACACAGCTGTGTAGGGATCCGAGAGAAGCTCCCTTTCACAAACCTCACACAAAATGCCTTGCCACCACCGGGAGGGAGACCCCCCTGCCTGCCTAGACCGTCGGAACTGCTATCTGCAGAGCTCCAAACGGGCACGACAGCCGCACAGAGCCAGCTCAGAGCTGCCCGGGGGTCCTGGCTGAGGGCAGTCCGCCTACCAGGCCACCAACCTCCCCCGGCCTGGCAGCCCTCCCGGCCGCTGCACCCGCGAGGCGAGCGGAGCCGCCATTCCGCCGGCAGGACGGCTCCAACAGACCCGTAAGGGCTGCCCGCAGGGCGGCTGGTGGCCAGCACCGCGGTGGCCGGGGACGCGCTCTGCTCATGGAAAAATACACCTTTCCCCGAGCGGAGAGGGAGGACGAAGCCTCCCAGGCCCGGCTCACCTGCAACCCGGGACCCGCGTCCCTCTCTCTGCGCCACCCTCCCCTCCCCGCAGCCCCCCCGCGTCCCGCCTCACCTCCGGGGCCGCCGAGAAGCGCCGTTCCCTCCCACCACCCCGTGCACCACCGACGGCGCCCGCCCTCCCCCACCACTCCCGCCTCCGGACGGGCCCTGGACACCCGCTCCCAGGGCTGCCCCGCCGGGTCGGGTCGAGTCGGAGAGACCCAGCAGGGGAACGTACCCGTTATTCGCCTGAGACGCGGGGCCGGCGGCGGCACCGCCCCCGCGCCCCAGAGCGGGCGGCATCGAGAAACGGCGCCTCCCTAGCCAAGGCCACTGCTGTTTTTGGGGTGGTGCTTTGGGGTTCTTTAATTCATCATATACCATTTTCAATTGCTGTAAGGCGTTCCCCCCCCCTCCCCCCTTCATGAATTTCTCCTCTCTACCCCATAGCCGGTCGGGAGTTTGTAATCCGATCCTCGGAATTTTACGTGTTGTCACGCTCTGATAGATCAAGCGGAGCGCAAGTCACGGTGCCGTGTCAGTGGTCGGTAGTGCATGGTCCCTGGTCGGTGGGGCGGCCGTGGGGGCAGCTGGGAGGGGATTAACCCGATCCCGGTTAGTGATCCGACGGCCTGAAGGGAAGGAGGAACCGGGGAGGTGAGAGTTACCTACATCGTTTGATGCCAAGGGAGATGGTTGCAAAGCTAACACGAGTCAACAAAGATGTGAAACTGAAAATTTTCGTTAAAAATAAAATAAAATAAGCAGCCCACAGATGAGCTGCTTACGCGTTGCAAAGCAAGTTTCGTATCTACCCTCAGGCAGGAGGAAGTCTTGCCTAAATTATTCCCAGCAAGTGATTACTTAAGAAGTTCTTAATGAGCATGAATAAAGAAGATAAATTTGGGGTTTCATTTAGAAAACACCTTTGACTGTGAGGCTGTTATGGAGTGGAGCAAATTGCATGGGAAGATTACCAGAGATCTTGAGAAGCAAGTTAGATGATAATCAAGAAGGGTTTAGATGGAGGAAATCCTACCTGGAGCAGGGGTTGGACACAAGCTCTTTTGAGATGCCTTCCAGCCCTGTTTTTTTACAATTCTGGTAACACAGCATGTTACTTATGCATTACAAAACAGTGTACCGATGAAGAACATTTCCATGAAAGAAACGTTGACATTGCTTTAAACAAAAAAACCCACATTTTCCCCACAATTAAGTAATCTGAAACTGCCCCCCCCTTCCCCCCAAAATAATGCTAAACTATTTCTTTTATAAGAACAGAATCATAGAATGTGTTGGGTTGGAAGGGACCTTTAAAGGTCATCTAGTCCAAACAGGCCTTAATCAAATTGGAAATTAAGATAGATTTCAAGATATTTTTGTCTGCCCCTCTGAGCAGAACTTTGATTAATGAGACAGAGTCATCTCCAAAGGTGATCAATGCTCACCCTCCTCAGAATGAGGGTTTGAACCAGATGGCTTCCTGAGGTGCCTTCCCACCTCAGTTTTTCTGCATTTCTGAGCTCCACAGGCAGCATCCTCAGCAGCCCGTGGCAATGAGCCCAGAAATGTTATTACTCACCTGGTGCCTGAGTGAAAGCAGGCATCAGGCACAGGGGAAGGCAAGACAGGGTTTGTGAACCTGGGCTGGGTGCATTCAGGGGCAAATGGCTACATCACAGGAGCTGGCTGGAGTACCTGCAGCACTGCCATATGCAGGCACCCTGCGGAACGTTAACGAAGTGGGGAAGGAGGATCTGAAGCCCGGAGATCTCTCCAGAAGATTGACACAGCCAGGATTTAGCTACCATGGGGCTGCTACAGCAGGGATGGTAAAGTCTTAGTCTCTGGATGTGGAGATGTATCTAAACAGCAGAATTCCAGTCATGCATGTGCCTCTGGGACAGTTTTTCAGTAGTTCCTGAGCTGCCAGCTTACAGTACCATGTGAACTACCACTGGTTTGGATTTGTCTTAGAGTGCTGATGCACAAGTGGCACAGTTGCCCCCATGCTTGAAGGAGGCAATGACCTGGTGAATACCCTAAGGATGCTAGCCAGCCCTGCTTGCGAATCAGAGCACTAGGTTTCAGGGAGCTGAGACAGGCTGTGAGAGGCAAATGACCTATCCTCAGCCACTGTAAAGGGCATAGCACCATGCAATTAATCCTCCAAAGCATCACTGTGAGCTAATTTCACAGCTGCAAGTCACCTGAGTAAACAGTTTTTAGGTGCTTTCAGTCTGGTTTTGATTTGATGAGCAGTTTCCTACTTAGTCTGTCAGACAGCGAGGTAGCTTTGGTTTGAACTGAGAGAGCAGAGCCACCGGGGTGGGTTGCTATGGCACTACAGGTGGCTTCATCCTCATCCCTGTTTCGAAATAAGACAGCAAGCTCCCAGTCAGGGCTGAGCCCTGCTGCTGGAAAGGTCTGTGTATCAGCTGCTGGTGCTGGAAAGAGGTTACATAAACATTTTTCCTATGAAAGAGGTGTAATAACTGCACTGGTCTCTTAGACTGGGAAATAAGTAAATGGCTTACTGAAGGTGGGGAGGGAGTAGGGTGTGGTGTGGCTGGCACTAAGTGATTTGACTGTGATGTTCTACTCAGGAGATGGAGGAGGGAGGTCATACGTCCCTTCACAGGGGCAGAGGAAGCACATGCCAGAGGCTTTGGGCTACCTGCATTCAGCGCAAGGGGAAGGTGGGCAGCCAGCGGGATCATTAAGCCCATGCAATATCAGTCTCCTGGGTATTATACATGCCTTACTGCTGTTATATGTACCTTTGCCTTGATGGACAGACCACAGTCTAATTGTTCATGGAGCTCAAAGGCCTGAAGCTGTAAATGGTAATAACAGAGGGCACGGTCTTGTCCTTGAGGCTGTTTCTCCCTGCCTGAGGGCTGCCTCCTGCAGGCACCAGGGACATCTGGTGAAGCGCTGCTCCCACCTTTCTGTCCAGTAGCTCCTTGTGGGGTCACCTTGGTGTGTGGCTCATTGCGGGGGGCTGCAGGTGGTGACTTGGTGGTGAGAAGGCTGAAAGACGTCTGCTCTCTATCCTCCTGCTTTTCAACATCAGCTGTTGGCTTCACTCCTTCTGCCTCTTCTGGCTTTGGCTTTAAGCAAAGCAGAAGTATTCCCTTCTCTTCAGAAGAGCAGATCAAACCCTCTCATGATGCAGCCACCAGCCCTTGTCTGGTCTTCTCCTGATAGGAGCCAGATTGCAGACTGAGACCCTTAAACCACCTGCCTTTTTTTCTGCTAGGGTGCCAAAGGGATGGTATTCCCAGTCAGCCACAATGAGATCGAAATTGGAGAGTGTTCTCGTTGCCAGGTTTTCTTGATCAAATTTCTGTGACAGGAAAGAAGAAGAAAACCAACAGTGAATGGTTTTGCTAGCAGACACTCATCCCTTGAAATGAAATTGCTGAGCCTCTAGCAAGAGACTTCTATTTTCAAATTAAGTTGACAGATATGGATAAATCATTTTAGAAGCATTACCTCAGTGTTATTAGGATGTTATCATATTTATTGACCAGTATGCACCACCAAGGGATGCACTCTGATAAATTTTGTCAATTGAGTCAAGCGTGATGATAAACACTGTGTCCAGCGAGCAGATTAGAAATGAAGAAGTGATAGGAGGGAAACTGGAACAGCACAGTACCTTCATACAGAAAGCAGGATGGCTGCTATGTAATTTAAACCCAAAGGGAGGTGTGCTACCACAGGCATAAGAGCCTTCAGCTGGACGAAAGGCCAGGAGCTATGTGCTTTGCAAAAAAATGGGACAAGCTGTGGAATAACACATCAGGGTTAGAGGGATGGGGCACTAGTAAGGGCCTTCGACCTGTTGCCCCAAGACATGCTGGGGACACTGCATCACAGTCAAAGTCTTACAGAGATGAGCCAGGGGCTCCTGAGGTAGTCAGAGTCAATAGGGAAACACCTGTGAAACACCTCAAGGGGTGTTCCTCTAAGAAGGTGACACAGCCAACAGCCCAGCTGAAGTGCTTCTACACAAACACATGCAGCATGGGCAACAAACAGGAGGGGTTGGAAGCCACTGTGCTGCTGGAAAGCTACAACATAGTGGCCATTACTGAAACCTGGTGGGACAAATCCTATTACTGGAGTGTGGCTATCGATGGCTGATGGCTACAAGCTGTTCAGAAGGGACGGGCAAAGAAGGAGGGGGCGGAGGTGTTGCCCTCTGTCGTAGTTTATCCTCAGACAGCAACAAAGAACCACGCAGCCACTCTCTCAAACTGCCTCCCCCCGACCTCCACGGGGAAGAATCATAAGAAAAAGGCAAAACTGGTGGGTTGAGACAAAGGCAGTTTAACAGAACAGCAAAGGGAACAAGAAAACAACAACAATAACACGGATAGTGGAATACCCAAACATGATTACGGTACTACTGCTCACCCACCGGACCGGGACACCTCAGCCCACGCCCAAACTGGGACTTTCTGCTGCCTCCCCAGGAGCTCCCGGCTACAGACAGGTCATGGCTCACATGGGATGGAATACCTGTGTCCCTCCCGGAGCCTGGGGAGAATTAACCCTATCCCCGCCGGAACCAGGACACCCTCTATGTTAAGTAATGGATAGAGTGTGAAGAGATGTCCCTAAAGAATGGCCAAGATGAAGTCGAAAGCTTATGGGCAGGAATTAGAGACCGAGGCAACAAGGGGAACCTTGTGGCTGGTGTCTACTACAGGCCGCCTGATCAAGGGCAGCCTACTGATGAAGCCTTCTTACTCCAGCTACAAGAGGCTTCCCACTCGAAGACTCTTGTCCTGAGGGGGAATTTCAACCACCCCGACATCTGCTGGAAAAGTAACACAGTGAGCTGTAGACAATCCAGGAGGTTCCTGGAGTGCCTCGATGATAACTTCCTAAGACAGGAAATAGACAGCCCTACCTGAGGGGATGTGATACTGGACCTGATAATCGCCAATGCAAGAGAACTCATCAGGGATGTCAAGATTGGAGGCAGCCTGGGCTGCAGTGATCATGCACTGATGGAGTTCACAGTCTAAGAGATACACGCCAGACAAGGAGCGCAGTCAGGACCCTGAATTTTAGGAAAGCAAACCTTCAGCTCTTCAAGGAGTTAGTCAATAGGACCCCCTGGGAAACAGTGCTCAGGGACAAGGGGGCAGAACAGAACTGGCAGATCTTTAAGGATGCTTTCCATAAGAGCACAAGAGTTCTTGATCCCCAGGTGTAAGAAATCAAGCAAGAAAGGGAAGAGACCAGCATGGCTGAGTTGGGACCTCCTGGTCAAACTAAAAGGCAAGAAGGAACTGCACAGGCAGTTCAACTCCTGGGAAGAGTATAGGGATGCTGGCCGGTTATGTAGGAATGAGGTCAGGAAGGCCAAGGCGCGGCTGGAGCTGAACTTGGCAAGGGATGCTAACAGGAAGGGCTTCTACAGTATGTCAACCAGAAAAGTGTATGTCAGGTATGTCAAAGAAAGTGTACCACCCCAACACCCCCTCCCCCATAAGTAAGACTGGCAAACTGGTAACAACCGATGAGGAGAAAGCTGAGGTACTCAATAACATTTTGCCTCGGTCTTCACTGGCAACCTCTCTCCTCACACCTCCTGAGTTGAAGGACTGCGAGTCGGGGACCTGGGAGACCAAGACCCTCCCACTGTAAGTGCAGACAAGGTTCGTGACCACCTGAGGAACCCGAACATACACAAGTCCATGGGACCTGATGAGATGCACCCCAGAGTCCTGAGGGAATTGGCTGATGTAGTTGCCAAGCCACTCTCCATGATATTTGAGAAGTCATGTCAGTCAGGTGAAGTCCCTGGTGACTGGAAAAAGGGACACATCGCACCCATTTTTAAAAAGGGTAAAAAGGAGGACTCCAGGAACAACCGGCCTGCCAGCCTCACCCCTGTGCCTGGGAAGATCATGGAACAGATCCTCCTAGAAGCTATGCTAAGGTACATGGAGGACAGGAAGGTGATTCGAGACAGCCAGCATAGCTTCACCAAGGGCAAGTCCTGCCTGAAAAACCTAGTGGCCTTCTGTGATGAAGTGACTACATCAGTGGACAAGGGAAGAGCTATGGATGTCATCTATCTGGATGTCTGTAAGGCCTTTGACACAGTCCCCCACAACATCCTGCTCTCTAAGTTGGAGAGAGGTGGATTTGATGGGTGGACTGTTTGGTGGATGAGGAATTGGTTGGATGGTTGCATCCAGAGGGTAGTGGTCAATGGCTCAGTGTCCAGATGGAGATCAGTGACAAGTGCTGTCCCTCAGGGGTCCGTACTGGGACCAGTGCTGTTGAACATCTTCATCAATGACATAGAGGGGGATCGAGTGCACCCTCAGCAAGTTTGCAGATGACACCAAGCTGAGTGGTGTGGTTGACACACCTGAGGGACAGGATGCCATCCAGAGGGACCTTGACAGGCTCTAGAAGTGAACCTCCTGAGGTTCCACAAGGCCAAGTGCAGGTTCCTGCACCTGGATCGGGGCAACCACCGGTATCAATACAAGCTGGTGGGTGAATGGATTGAGAGTAGTCCTGCTGAGTTGGACTTGGGGATATTGGTGGATAAAAGCTGGACATCAGGTGACAGTGTGCGCTTGCAGCTTGGAAAGCCAATCATATCCGGTGCCGTGTCAAAAGAAGCGTGGCCAGCAGGTCAAGGGAGGTGATTCTCCCCCTCTACTCTGCTCTTGTGAGACCCCACCTGGAGTAGAGTGTCCAGCTCTGGAGCTCTCAGCACAAGAAGGACATGGACCTGTTTGAGCGAGTCCAGAGGAGAGCCATGAGGATGATCAGAGGGCTGGAACACCTTTCCTATGAGGACAGGCTGAGAGAGTCGGGGTTGTTCATCCTGGATAAGAGGAGGCTCTGGGGAGACCTTATTGTGGCCTTTCAGTACTTTAAGTACTGATTAAAGAGGGCCTACAAGAAAGCTGAGGAGGGAGTATTTGCAAGGGCTTGTAGCAATAGGATGAGGGTCAATGGTTTTAAACTAGAGCAGGGTAGATTTAGAGTAGATATAACAAAGAAGTTGTTTACAATGAGGGTGGTGAGACACTGGAACAGGTTGCCCAGAGAGGTAGTGGAGGCTGCATCCCTGGAGGCATTCAAGGCCAGGCTTGATGAGGCTCTGAGAAATCTGATATATTTAAAGATGTCCCTGCTTACTGCGAGGTGTTGGACTAGATGACCTTTAAAGGTCCCTTCCAACCCAACACATTCTGTCATTCTAAGCATGTCTCCGCTTCAGCTTTCTACCTGAGTGAGCTCACTCCAGATAGGAATCATTAATTCTGCAGGGGAGCTGCAGAAAGATCTGGAAACATTTGAGTACATGGAAATCAATGATGCTTTTCCCTCTCTATAAGAGCCTGAGATTGCAACAGCTTTTCCTGGCCCAAGTGCAAAGTAGAGTGTTGAATTAATAATTGCCACCAAATTGGGTTGGATCGTATTTAAAAGTTTTGCACTGATTGTGTCAAATCATTTTCATTTCTATCATATTTAAATAACTCAAAACCCAAATAATGTTTCAAAGGGAATAATTGTTTTGAGTTGGAGGGAAAATGTTTGCTTAGAAAGCGTAAAATCTGGAAAATTTTTCACCCAGCTTTATCTCCCTGCACCACATTTTCTTTTAATTTTTATATTCACTAAAATTCACTCTTTCCTGCCAGAAGGCCAGTTTGAAAGAAAAAATGCCAGAAAAGCCAAAATAATAAAAAAAATCCCAAACTGACTCCACCGATTATGGCAGTGATTTTCTAGGACAAATTTTGTAGCTAATAATAAGGGCCTAAATCTGTAAAGCTGTGGTCAGTAAGAGTTGCCAGTTCCCATAGAGCAGGTGGTTCTGATGTGGGCATTAAGATTGTTACGAACACCCAGTGTTTGACTCTCCCCTCTCCCTGTGTTCCCACGTTTGTTAATGTTTATCGCTTATCAAAACTAATATTACCATCCAAGAGCACAACACAGTTTTCCTAACATAAGGAAAGCAGCTGCAGCATTTCCCAGCTCCAGTGTGGCATGCGACAAAATACCCCTGCTTTTCACACTTTAACCTATCATGGGTTGTACATATAATCAAGGAGGTAAGGACGGTCCTAAAAGCAACTGACTCTTGTGTTCCTATGCAAATAAAGGTCATTAGTAAAGTCCTCTGTTACTCCTTTGTTCAATGTGGTCTTCAAGGATATTTGTTGAGTTAAATATTATGCTTTAAATGTGAATTACTCTTTACTCTAAGACTATTGAATGGAAGTAAAATACATTTAGGACTATAAATATAGGTGGATGCAGATGGTCTGTTTTAAAAAAAAAATCTGCCTGGCTTGTTATTGATCTGGGGCTGCTCTCTCAATGTCCTTATACAACTTCCAGAAAGAGGATGGTCTAGTCTGAGTGTTGGGGCTTTGAGAAGTTGGATATTTTCATTTAAAAGTTTCCTGCTGAAGTAGATGTATCATTTTCATATGAAACATGTAGCAGTTTGAAAGCAGTGTGTAACTGTCTGAGATTTCTGAGCCACCGAAACTAAGTTGTGAAACAGGCAAAAAAAATCTCAAGTACAGGAATAGACATGGACACATTCACACCTGTCAGCCATCTCACAGAAATATTGTGTAATAGAGGGGTTTTTCCACATCTTAGTGTATTGCAAAGGGTTTGACCTTTGTTTGGGCTAATTCCAGAGGTGTTGTCTGGTTTTCCTGTTGGCAGTATTCCTCCTCCGTCCCTGCTGGTCCAGCTGGGCAGGGCTCCAAGCTCCTGAACATGAGGCCAGAGCCTGAGTTTAAAGGGTTAGCAGGTGCTTACAGCACTGACCCAGCCATGTGCTAGAGGTACTGTATAAGCCAAAAAGCCCACACCACCTACGCAAACCAGAAATTACCCTCTCCCACTGAAATCTATCCAGGTCCAGGACGGGGCATGCCAGCAGGCTGTTAGACCCACAAAACTGGCAGGGAAAAACAAGGTCATGGAATATTTTCACTCCCTCCGAGACAACCAATGCCAACACGCAGCACTTATCAAGTTTAAAGTAAGTATTTAACTAGTGAAATAGAGTCCTTTTGTTCACTCACAGAACTGCTGACATTTATTGAGGTTTTCCTGGTCTTCAGCAGGCCATGGGTAGCTGATGTGGATTAGGTAACATTCCTCTCCTTAAAGTTTAATAAAATAGTCTTGCAACAACCCCAGTGTCTTTCCCGGGCATTGTGTCAGGCTTAATTTTGTTTGGTATTAATTAGAAAAGTAGAAGCAGTAGCACATGTATAATATTTGCCATTTCCTCTAATCATTTGTCCTAGCCACCTCTGGATTGATAAGGAAGAAGGCGCGGGCGTGAAACCCAGAGTGGTTTTTCACAGTAGTCATGGAGTCGGTAAACACAGTGGATTGGCGCTGCTCTTACTCCTGACTCGTGGATAACTCGTATATTCACTAGTAACAGCAGGCAGGTCTGCCTTAAGCCCTTGGTACAACAACAGAAAGAGAAGGAAAAATATCATTGCTTACAACGGCAGAGGAGGGTTAAGAATTATTCACACCACTGTGACTGCAGGTCTTCTGGGACTGCAGGCTCTAAGCCCCAGGAAGACAGGAACTCCCTGCCTGGGGAAACGTTTTCCTGGATTAAGAGCCCAGAGCTCTTGGGGTTGGTTTAGGAGACTCTTGCATGTCGGATGTCCCCCTGCTCCGTGAAGCTGCAGCTGGTGTGAAGAGGACATGCCCATACTGTCCCCAAAGCTGCTGCCACTCAGGGCTTGCCCACCGCAGGCAGCTTGCTTTGAGAGCTGCGGCAGTCAGGGGACCCTCAATAAGCATTGCACATTTTTGGTTTTCCTGGCTTCAGAGAGAAAATAACAGCCAATCTGTGACTGGTTAACTAAAATAAAACGAACCCAAAATAAAACAAAGCTAAAACCCGCAGAGCTGTGCACAGTGGTGTTATCGGTTTGGGGACGGTCAGCTGGAGAAGCCACGCTTGCATGTGTCATTAGCAGGTTAAGTTGAAGGACCTTTTCCAAGCTGTGATTTCCATCTCCAAGAGGTGTGTAGAAACTCATACCCTCCCTAGGTTTTCCTCAAGAGTGTCTAAGGCAGCAAATGCCAGTATCACCAGGAGGTACAATTCTAATTTTGGCTCTCATGCAACAAGTGGCCCTGGGAGCAGCGGCAGTGGGGAGGCCCCTGCAATAAATCAGCACTGACACAACCCCACGGGTGAGATCTCCTGCCTGGTGCCACCTTTTGCTGACAGCACGGCCCCCGTACTAGCCTCTTACCAGTCCTTCTACTTAGTGAGTAAAGGCAGAGGTCCTAAAAAAGGCAGCTTTGCCTCTTTCCAAAGCAGATGAGTTGCCAATACGCCCAGTGTGGCTAGCGGGCAGCTGCAGCCTGGGCAGGTCGGGGTCTCTTAGTGCATCCTCCCTGGACCCTCCCTGCACCCTTCCCACACCCTGAATGATTTCAGGGCTCCTCTTCTCAAACCAGAAACAGTGCAGGCACCAGACGAAGCCTGTTCTGTGTTTTATACCTCTCCTACTATGTTCAGCTCCAGGCAGTGCTTGCCACCCATGGCCGGTGGTCCTGCCTGGGGAGTGGCTGCCTTGCAAGGCTCCAGCTCCTACAGCTGAGGACAGCCCTGTTGGCCTCCCTGGGAGGGGGCACCATCCAAAAACTCCAGTGCTGCTGTCACACCGGTACACCAGTAACGATGACAGCACTGGGATAAGTAAGGGCACAAATACCAGTGGAGGAGTGAGGGTTTGCTGGTAGCCAGTGCACACAGTCTGGGTGCTGCTCCCTGGCTGCACCTGCCCTTGCACATACGCCACCCACTCCAGGCCTCTGCATTTGCCATACAGGGGTGCGTTTACCATATAGGGGGGTGCAGACCCCCTGGGAAGCAGCTCCTCAAAGATAGGTGTATTAAAGCAAACAGGAGATGACCTGGGGGAGCCTCTTAACATGCCAGGCTGTGAACTGCAATGGCTCAAAAGGGTTTCCCAATGTGGATGTTGACTCTCCCTGAGGCGGCTGCCAGCATGTCAGGTACAGGAGCCAGTGCAATTAACTGTCACGGTGACTGAGGCCAGAGCTGCCTTCTTGTACGCTTACGCATGCCAATAATATATAAAATAACACTCAAGAACCCTCGGCCCTCCTGGGGCTTTGAGGATACCTAAATTGTTTCAGGCACACAGGCATCTTTGGTTCCTAGCTAATAGCTTCCTAATTTTGGACACCAAGGATTTCTCCCAGATGCCCATGGCTCTGCGTGCTGGATGTCAGAACAAGGTTTGGACCCTGGCTGAAAGCCTGGACATGTGAGCTCAGCCACCTGGAGGGACTTACTAAGGGGCTGCTTCTTTTGAGCTATTGTGTCACCTGTTTTTTTCCCAATAACTCAATAATCAATAGATTATTACAGTAAAAAATACGTGTTTGGATTTGCACAAAATATTTGGATATTCTGCCAGGCCACAGTTTGGCTTGTGTGTTGCCATTAGTGCCCTGAGTCCCTGCAGTCAGCACAAACCTGCTGCACACCTGTATGATGTGCCTGGCTAATTCTGCTTGCTCCCCTCCGCTCCAGATCCCAGATCTCCTCACCACTCCAGCAGGCTGTCCCTCTTCCGCAGCGTAGCATCCACCTGCAGAAGCCTACCCACAGAGCTGATCCAGTTGCTCCAAGCTCTTTCTGAGCAACTGGCCAGCGGCTGCAGACATACCCCCCCAACCCCTGCAGCGCACCTCAGCAGCACCCCTGCCTGCCCAGCCGGTACCCTGCGCACACCGTGCAGGGACAGGACATCTCATTGCACACAACTTGGTCCATCACCCCAGTTCCTGCACAGGATGAACCAAATCAGCCCTTCCGTCAGCATCCCACTCTCCAGCTCTGGCTCTTGCCTTGCTCTGCAGCCAGCCTGGCCTGCAGGGACATCTCTGGGCTCCTAGGGAAGTTGGCCAGGAGCTTCGTGGCACCCTGAGGTGATCCTGCCTGTCCAGCTGCAGGAAGCAGATCGTTTCATCTTAACAACTTAATGGTGGCTGATGATGGCATGGTCTGCTGGTGCTGCTTGGTCAGGATGATCCTTCCAAAGGCCTTGAAAAAAATACAGGGCATTTTGAACTGTAATGGTAACTTTTAAATGCCTGCCTTGAATAGCTCTTAGCCTTGAAGCAAGTTTAAGAAATTTTAAAAACAACAAAACCCATAATAAGGAACAGCAGCAAAGTTTTCAGTTCCTTATCCCTCAAATCCTCCATACTTGTGGGAAAAAACGCAGGAGAAAGGCCACTGACTCCAGTCAGCCTGACAGTTTTTTTTCAGTATTTGGATGTTGAGGGATGTTGGGTCTCAGCCAGGGGATTGCACCACGTGTCAAAATGGGCTCTTTCTGCTCTGTCCTGAGGGCAGGGATAGACATGAAATTATTTTAAAGTCACTTGCAAAACGGTGTGCAGGTTTGCAGATCACATTTTCTTCCCTTTTCAAATGATGCCAGGGGACATCCTTCCCCATGAACATGTCATCCAATATGTTATTCCCTGTGCCAGAGGGATATTTATAGATAAAGTAAATCATGTTGTCATGATCGAAACAAATAAGGAAAGGCTCTAAGAGAATGGAATGGCTCCACTCCCGTCTCTGTGCATAGCTTTGCCCATGAGGGGATGCCAGTGTCTGGTGGCCCCCCCACATGCTCCCGTCATCCCCCAGAAGCTGGGACCAGTCAGACAGATGTACCCAGCTGCAGCACGGGGTTGGCACATGCAAGATGGTGATGCCCCCCTGTTTTGTGAGCAAGCCATGGTATGAAGCCTGCCCGGGTCCAAAAGGCAAGCGAGACATCAGCTGCCCTGCCTCTCACCCCCACCCACATCCAAAACAGGCTGAACTACTTCACCTGCTCAGGAACAGCCCCACCGCCACATGTGGTGGGCATGGCCTCACATTAGGATGGCAGCTGACAGTAGTTCCTGCACACCACTGCCACCATGCTTCCTCTCTTTCAGCAATGTGTGCGTCAATCACAGAAACCCAGAGGTTTCGCTTGGTCTTCACCCATCCTCCATAACCCTGCTTTGACACAGCAAACAAGGAACTGCACATTTTCATCTCAAAAGCCAGCCAGTTCTGAAGAGCAGACGGGGCACTTGAAGCAGTCCCTCCAGGACACATGTCCTCCCATGGCCAGGCTCCCCCTCAGCCCCTTGCCCAAATTCACTGTATGTCACCTATGGGCTGGGATGATCAACGGTGCAGCCACAAAACCACGTACGTCTCAAAGGTTTGAATATTTTTGACACAGAATAAGATAATTTCAAAGGAGTTTCTCACAAAAAGTGAAAACCTTCCCCTCAGCTGAGCAATTTGGACTATTAAACATTTTAACATAACCCACTTAACAGCATAATGCCTTTGCCTTCTGGAAAGTACAATCTGTTGAGTTCAGGCCAGCTATCGTTACAGGCTTCCTAAATTTATTCATGGAAAACCAAATACTCACTTTAGATAAGAAGATATTTGTACATCTAGGTTTCAAAAATGGTTTCAGGCCCTCCACTTGTAAAACTAATCACAGAATGGCAGGGGTTGGAAGGGACCTTTGGATATCATCTGGTCCAACCCCCTTGCCAAAGCAGGTTCACCTACAGCAGGTTGGACAGGAATGCATCCAGATGGCTTTTGAGTATCTCCAGAGAAGGAGATTACGCAACCTCTCTAGGCACTGTTCCAGTGCTCGGTCACCCTCAAAGTAAAGTTTTACCTGATGTTGAGAAGGAATTTTCCATATTCCAGTTTGTGCCTCTTGCCCCTTGTCCTGTTGCTGGGCACCACTGAAAAGATTCTGGCCCCATCCTCTTGACACCTGCCCTTTAGATATTTGTAAGCATTGATAAGATCCCCTCTCAGTCTTCTCTTCTCCAGGCTAAACAGACCCAGGTCTCTCAGCCTTTCCTCATAAGAGAGATGGTCCAGTCCCTTGATCATCTTCATAGCCCTCTGCTGGACTCTATCCAGTAGTTCCTTGTCCTTCTTGAATCGATATTGTCCACTTTGCAGTGCAGTGCTACTTGGAGACACTGCAGTGTCAAAGATGGGCTGGGGGTTCTTCACTTGCTCCAGAAAGGCTGCTTGGGAAGGAATAACCTGGTCCTTGGCCAAGATGAACTGCAGCTTCATGGCATCTGGAACATCTATCCTATCAATGTACTGAAGGTCAAGGTATTTTAGTACATCTGCAGTTTTCTTAAACAGGATTTTGATCCTCTTGCCAGCGATATTGCTCAGTGCCACCTGCACCTTCACCAGCTCAGTTCTGTCCTCCCAAATGTCTCTGGCTGGGGATCACCAAGTAGTATCCTCTATTTCCTTCCCATTGAAGGTTTATCTCATCATTTCCAGGAGCATAGGAAATCATTTGTAAGACAGCCTGGTTTGGCCCACTGAGCCCATGTTGGAGGAAGGGCAACATTGGGTTTTGGGGGGGGAATTCCCTGAGGGAAAGCCAGGTGTTGGTGCTGAGCAGGCACCATAGCACACCCTCAGGCGGTGGCAGGGCCGTCAGTGTCAGGATGTGGCCTTAACCGGACGCCCACCTGGGAAAAACCAGCAGAAAACATGTTGCTCTTAAAAAGTGTTATGGAGACTCATCCCTGTAGAGGTTGCACCCGAAACCTGGCCAAATCAGCTCTGAAAAAAAACCCAACCTAAACCAAAACACCTGCTCTGTACCCAAGAGAGACTCTTGTGCCCAGCATGGCGCTGCTTCCTTTGCTGTCCTGGCATAGGTGTCCTGCTGGCGGGACTCCAGGGGTGCCACATGGCCAGTGATGAGTTACAAGCAATTAAGCAATCCCATCTGTGTCACAGTAGGGATTCCCATGTGCGAGGAGGCCAAAACAAGCAGCAGGACTGAGTGCTGCTAACAAGAAGCATCCACCGCAGCCCTTGCGGAAAGGCCAAGGAAATGGGCAGGAAGGGGGCTCCAAGGGCACATTATGGGGGAGAGGCATGCTGAAAGGTTACACCCACATGCAGAGAGCTGGAGGCCACCGCAGGAAGCCAGGACTTGCTGACCCAAGGGGCTGAGATGGTGCAGGAAACCGCTGAGGTGTCGCATCACTGCCTGTCACTGCCCTGGTGGGACCGCGGCCTCCAAGCAAACTGCTGGCAAGGGCAGCCCCGGGGAGGTTAACGATTAAACGTCAGTGGGAGTGTGAATTGTGACACTTGAGAGGGATGGCTGCCCACCCGCCGGCCTGGCCAAAGGCACAGCTGCGTCCACCAGCAGCAATGCAGGGGTGGCCCCAAGTCGGGTCACCCTCAGTTCGCAGCCCAAAGGGGTGACAAGGAGGTTTTAGGTCAAACCCCTGTGTCCTGGGGAAAACGGAAGAGAGGAGAAAAAGATGAGTAATTTGGCAAAGGAACAAAGGGGTACTCTTGGTACCCCTTGGTACCAATGCGGCTAAACAGGGCTCGCATCGAACAGTTAGCCAGATCAAGATGAAGTCTGTCCATGTCTCCACAAAAACATAGACCTCTTATTTCCAAGATGTGCAAACCAGGAATGCCTGGTTTTACATGAAAATATATTAACATAACATTTTGAACATTTGATGAAGAAAAGCTAGTCCCTGGGAGGTGGCACTTTGCAAATTACAAAGAAACACGGACAAGTCCTGCGCTGGGTAGGGATACATCATCCATCTATTCAGTGCACAGCAATTTTCTGATAAAGCTGCTGCTTTAGCAGACAAGTCCTGCTGAGCTCTGCTCCTCTCTGCAGCCATGTACCACATGCTCTGCCTGTGCATCAGTTTCAGTTATCAAGAGAAAGAAACAGAAAGTTGTAGCTGCAACAAAAGCCTTCGTAGAAATATCTTAAAATATCAAAAAAAACACCTGGAATTAATAGAGCAAGCCATTTTACACAAGGCACTACAGTGCTGTTGTACTCATCCCGGCAGACCTGCAATTATCTCAACAAGCCCATGAACTTCCCAAGCATGCTCCCAAAAAACAAGCACAAGTGAAATCCATGTTGGCAGACCCTGCCTGTCACTGACCATGAATTTTTGGAGCATGGCAGGCCCCTGGGAGCCTCCTGCCCATCCCAGCAGCCCAAGCCACAGCACTTGCTCTCCACAGGCCACCTAGCCCCAGGAGTAGGTGCCGCCGTGGCTGTGGGCACACAAGCTGCTCCAACCTCACCTGGCTGCAAGGACCCTTCTCGTGCCCGGCTTTATCATTCTGTGTGCTTTGGCCACACCACTGCCTTTTCCCTGGATGTGCTTAAAAACGCCCATCCCACCCTTGGTGGAGGTGTCACCCACCTCATTGTGTACAGACACAGCTCTGTATGCCATGGGCAGATTCTGCCGAAAATCACACCAGGTGCCACCAATGGACCTCCATTGCTGGACACCCTTTTGCTGTTGGGTGAGCCACAGTGGCCACGCCCTTGCGGTCAGGGCCAGAGTGCCAGAGCTGATCATCCTCTTCCCTGGAGACCCTCAGGCTAGGAAGATGAGGAAGAAGCTTAAAGTCACCCTGCTGCTGATGGAAAAAAAAGGAAGAAACACAACCAAGCACCTGCTGTGTCAGTGACCGGTTGCCCCCTCTCACCTCTTTTCTGCCTAGGACCCCTCAGGGTGGCTGAGCTCCTCAGTGCAGTGCTCCTGTTGTGGCTATTGCAGAAGGGGAAGCAACATGTTACCTGAACAGCGGAAAAGCTGTGGGGAACTGGGCATTAACCTTGCTGCTGCAGGTTCTGGAGAGGCTCAGGCAGAAGTAACTCCTAGTTACATTAATTTGAAGTTATTATTTCCTCAACTATGAGTGTGAGAGATTTTTTTAAATTCATTTTTAGTGAAAACTTAGATTTTGCATAATGTGAGTACTCTCACGCAACAGGAATTTCCCGAAAAATAATTTACTGAGTGTTTCTGTTGTGTAGCTTCACTATATTCCTCTAGTTTGAATTTCTTAAGCATTATTTTTTTGTTGTCAAAAATGATGCCTTGAAAAAAACATTTAGGAGGTGACACTATCTCTTTTGCCAGCTAGAATACTGGTTTAAGTTAGCTTTTTATTACTCCCTACTCTCCAAATACCCTTCTGAATTTTCTGGAAATTAAAATGTAACACAGACAAAAAAGTCTTAGGGGCCAGCCGTGGGCAATGCATGGAAAGGTTGCTTGTGCTGCAGCTGCTGGAGCTGGAGCAGCCCTTCCAGGTCAGGGTCTAGTGAGCTCTTTACATCCACAGCACTACCAGCTCACCTGGGCTGACTGCGGACACGATTTGTCCCAAGCTGAAAACAAACAGAAACTGCAAAGGCTATTGACCAGTGCAAATAAAGGCTGGCTTTAATGCGGCGGGGCATCCAGGTGTGCACTTGCAGACCAGCTGCACCTGGCCCAGGGACACGATGCCATTAGCTTTTCTCAAGGCCACCTCTGAGGCTGTGGACCTGCTTGGGCACCTGACCTAGCACCAGCCCTGGGTCTAGATGGAGAGTTGGGATTTTATTTATCTACTCCCAAGAGAATTGCTAAATTGGTGGCTCACGGCCAGGGGAAGCATCTGTGGGCAGGGGATCTCCAGTTAGCTCAGCTGCTCTGGCCGGGAAAAACCAGACCCACTCTCACCAGTGTGCCTGTAGGGCTGCCTACCCGGGCATCCCCTGCTACTCACGCCCTAGCATCGTGCCCTTCCACCTCCTCTTGGCTCTGCTGCTTCACGCACAGCAGCCCCCTTGCTGCAGATGTGGGGACCAAAGCTGACCCCCCTTTCGGGTGCTGAGTGCATGGCTGAGGCATCCCAGTTATTTCTTTTCTCCCCCACCCATCTCTGAGGCTCCTTTTTAATTAAGTTAAAGATTTTTTGGAGCAGAGTGTGTATTTCCATCCTGACCCAAGCAGGCAGGAATCGAGTGTGGGAGCCTAGTCTTAGCTATGACTCCATGTTTCTATGTGGGGATATTGGGCTTTCCCCGTGCTGTGCACTGGTGTTACAGCCCCCCTCTTCACCCATCCCCAGTGAGGGCATCTCTCCCATCCTCTACCAGTGGAGGAGGAAGACTGGAAGCAATTTGGGAAATGGGCTGTAACTTACCCTGTGCACACAGTGAGGGAGAGGCCAGGGAAAAAGAGAAAAAACAAACACTCCAACAAAAATAAAACCACCAAACTCAGAAGAAGCTTTTTCCAACACAAAGTACAGATTTAATGCCAACAAAACATTTTGTTGATTCCAGGCTGTTCATGCCAAAAAAACAAATGGGGAAATAAAAGGAAAGAGTCAGAGAAAAGAGAATTCCTTCCTGGCATTTTTGATCAGTATTTTTGGTTTTCATTTAAGTACATTTAAGATGTCCTTCAACTGAAAGGTCTTGGACTTGAAAGAAAGCATCACCTCTCAGGTTGAACAAGGTATTAAGTTTGACCCAAGCCATTTTATTTACTTGTTGTTTTTCACCTGGTATTTTTAATTGCATTGAGTCAGAACAAAACTTTTCTTCTCCAGTTTTTTCAAAACTAATTATTCACGTAGCTCTGTAGCATGATGGACCCACTAGTCTCCACAAGAGCCTGTACTCACTCATGTTTATTAGCATTTACATAATGATTTTGATGCTTCCCAAAACCAATGCACCGTTTTGCTCGAAATTCTGTAAGGTTTCAGAAAACTTCTCCTCCCCTCCCTTGGTATTTCTGGTATTAAGTCTGCCATAGGAAAGGCTGCAGCTGGAGTGAAACCACTTGTGTGTGCCCTCTCACTGGAGAGACTTCCCATATAGCCTGGGACCTCCCTCCATGCTGCTTACCTGCTGCTGGCAGGGCAATGGGGGCTGTATCTCTTCTTCCACACACTCACGGCATCTCCTTGACTCTCTGAAACCAGTGAGGTAGCTTGTACTCTCTCATCGATGAAGATACTCCCGTGCATCCAGGGGATGAGTCAGAGCAGATGCCGTTTTTTTCACTCCCTGAGGTGCCTGGACTTCATACCAACCTTTTCCTTTGAGGGGAACAAAAAGTGCATTAATTTAGAGTGGTAGAGGAACCAAGATGGAAGAAAACCAGGCTGCAACCCAGGCCTGCTTGCCTTGCCTGGCAAAAATGAGCAGCTCCACACTCCTGCCTGCTTGCTGCCTTCACTGCTGCTCAAATCCACCTCCCAGGCTGCAGAAACCTGCTGCAGTCTGGGGAGATGTTAACAGATCCATCCCTCTGTGGGATCCTGCAGCTTTCACCGAGAGAAAGGGCAAGAAGAAAGTATTAAACTATGTTTCCATAGATGCTTAGAAAACTTAGAAAAAAGTGAAAAAAGCCAGAGCAGATGATGTTTGAAATGAGGCAAAAAAGTGACTGTAAATAATTGCTACTGATTTGCTGGCTGAGCTCTCCTCTATTAGCCACATTTGATCAGAACAGCAGTTTTATCTCAGTTATGCAGTTACATATCAGTTGTAAGCTTAAGTAATGCCTTACTTAACGTTTCTGCCCACTCCCTATTTTCTCAAGCCTCGGGTGTGTGCTCTTCCACCTTCCTGGCCCATCACTTCGTTCAGTGTCTCGTCTTGTCTCAAGCGGGCACATTTTATTTGCTTTTGGCCTGCAGACTGAGTTTATAATAGCTTCCAGAAACCACCACTGTTTTCCATCAAAGCCAAAGGAACAAGATACCAAGGCTGAGTGGCTTCTTCCCTGCCCCACTCGGCCAAGAAAGCTTTCATGGTTAATGCATGGCTTCGTTCCTGCATATTGCAGCAGCTATAAAACAAAGCTCAGACGGCTTCAGACAGAAGTGAGCACCAGTGTACATATCATAAAAGCAATTACCAGTGAGGCAGAAGAAACACAGGCAGGAGGAAGCCAGGAGCAGCAGGGAGAAGCTGATTTTGGGACATGGGGTGCAGCGAGCAGCAGTTTGGCCACCTGCAGGATGCCTCGGCTGTGCCCAGACCCACACTCAATCCCACCATGGCTTAAAACACATCAGCAACAGGCACCCCATATGATTGTATCATTAGTTCCTTGTGGAAACATTTACTGTTCAAAGCAGCACAAGTTATGGGCTATGCAGGAAGAAACTAAGGATTTTGGGAAGTGAGGCTTGGGGCAGCAGCATCCCAGCTCCCTCTCCAGCTGGAAGAGACCGAGGCAACACCAGCCAAGTGCAAACGCCCCAAGGCTCTGCCAGATGGCAGATCCCATGGGCCCAGCACCTGGGTGTCTGCCAGCTGCAAAGGGAGCTCAGACACCAACCTGAAGTGTCAATCTCAAACCAAATCCCAACAGCAGCAATGCCCGGTTCATGCTGCACATCAGTATGAATGATGGCTACAGCCACAGTGTCCAAGAGCCTCAGCTCTCCATCCACCCCCAGTGGGTGGAGGAGCTGGAACTGGTCATCTGGGAGAATAAATTTGAATTAATTAGTGCTGCCAGCAGGACTGTAACATCAAAACAACCAGTAACAGGTGAGAAGCTGGTGAGGGGGGAGCTGGTGTTCTGCATCAGGTTTCATCTGCATCCACACCACCAGATGAGGCACCAGCCTCAGCTGGGATCTCACCCCGTACCAGCCACATGGGTGACGGGAGCACATCTCCGTAATTCTGGGAACAGGGAGGGAAGTCACTATGACTAATATGTGCTGCAGGCTGCCTGCTGCCACCTTGGAAACAGCCCTGGTATTTTGAAAACTTATAGACAACAATTTTCATTAAGAAATTTTGCACTTATCTATTAGGTCTCAGAAAATGAAGAGAAGTTGAGCAGAAAACTGAAATTGGTATTAGTAAGTGTTAAGGTCATTAAAGAATGGGAGAAATCAAACCACTATAAATACACACAGTGCCTTAAAGCGTTGGCTTCATAATGTTCAAAATAACTGCAAGGCATTTCACTTGAAGGGAAAGACACAAAGCAGAAAAAGATGAGCGATACAAGTGCTGAGAACAGGAGGTCAGAGGCTACAAAAGCTAGCAACGCCTAACTGGAAAAAATTATTGCTAAGAGATGAGCACAGAGAGCTCCAGATGGAAAAAAAAGACATGGGGGAGAGAAGGGAATGTGAGCAAACACAACAGAGAAGGTAAAATTTCTGAGGGACACAATATATAGTTAATACTGTCCTGTTAGGAAGGATAAAGAGGTTGTAAAGTGAAGAGGATGAGCAGGCAATTTTGCGGAAGCCGGTTTTTGCCTGTGATGCTATTTCCAGACCTTCTGCTTCTGGAGATGAGGGTCCAGTTTGCTGGGCTGATGCCCGCCACTTGTTTCTGCCCATCCTTGCACCTTCTGGATTTCTGCTTGGTCACCCCTCCAGCAACTTCTGGCAGAAACCGGTTTAAGCCTGGAGGCTCTCAAATCCCCAGCTTCTGTGTTTCCCAGGCCAGGACAGTGAGCTGTCGGTCCTTCCCTGCCTTGATGCCTTGTCCTGGGTCTCCAGCCATGGTCTGTTTTCTTGCTGTGACAGAAAAAAGGGAGGCAAGAGGACACAAGCCCAGGGTGGCCAGGCGAGAGCTGGCAGAAAGGCTGCAAATGCCTGACAGAACACAAAGTCTTTAGTCCTTCCCTTCAAGGTCCTCTCATTGCATGACATCAAGCTAAAAGCTCCTCTGGGGAGCTCCCATGACAGACGCCCCCAGCATCACCCCAGCCAGTCACAGGGAGGACAAGGTGCCTCCTTAAAGGAATGGTTTTCTTCCCTCCAGCCCTGGCAGCCCAGAAAAGCCTCACACACCCTCAGCAGTACAGCCCCTTCTTGCCATGGCCATTGCTTCCTGGCACTTGAATTTAGAAAACAAGCAGCTGTCAAAAAACCAACCAAAACAAGAGAGGCTTCATAAAGCTCACTCCCCTCCCAGGAAAGGAACGCAAGGCAGATGCTGGCAATGCCATGTGGTGACAGAGAAATCCCTCAGGCAGGACAAACATTGCACAATAGTATGAGACATTCACTAAGCAAAAGTGGAGACAAGCTATTACACACGCCTTTTAATCAAGTATTGCCCAATCTTGGCCTGCTGAACTGCTTGGCATTCATTTGGTAGAAGTGCCAGTTAGATGAAAGATACAAATAAGGTGCACCTTGCGGGGGGGAGGGGGAAATCAAGCAAGATTTGCCTTAATGTATTTTAAATCAATTTTCCCCAATTTCATTGATAAAGTCTCACAAACCATAAAGCAAAAGAAATATCCTAGTATTTTCTCTCCTCTGTTTTTCAATTGGTTTGTTCATCAGAGCAGACTGGTTTCATTTTGTAGTTTTCATGAATTAGCATAGTTAATGTTTTTAACAAATTTTTAGCCTCAAATCTTACTTCAGTAAGAAAGAGAGAAAGAAAGAGAGAAAGAAAGAGAGAAAGAAAGAGAGAAAGAAAGAGAGAAAGAAAGAGAGAAAGAAAGAGAGAAAGAAAGAGAGAAAGAAAGAGAGAAAGAAAGAGAGAAAGAAAGAGAGAAAGAAAGAAGTAAGAATAAGACTCGACCCATTTCCCAGACTCAGGGCAAACAGCTTTGTAAGGCTTTACCAACTTTATACCACACAGTGAATTTCAGAAAATAACCACAGAGTAACTTTGCAATAGAAAACTTCCTTTAATTTTTTTAAGTGTTTGGATGCCTGTAGGTAATAATGCTATGATTTAAATAATTATTTTGGCAATTGATTTAGCACTTAAAATCACCGCAGCAGTTTGTATCTCTAACCTACAACACAGGCAAGATTATCTAAGCTCAAAATTTCCTGAAAACCTTTTAATAAACTTCTTAGCTGTAAGAATAAAACCAAATACCACCACCAAACTCCAGAGGCCATGCAAAGCAGAACCATCTTGTGCATGGTGGCCCTTTGCTCCCCTAAACGAGCACTCCTCCCACCCCAGAGAGATAATACATGTCTCTGCTTCCAGAGAGGAACTGGCAAGATGGGTCTGAAGGATTCATACCTTGGACTCAATAAAAAGAAAAATAATTTCAACATTATTCTACGCAGAAGTACCCAAATCCTCTTTTGTTGCCCTACATTTTCCCTTTGGATACAACTTATTTTGCAGAAAAGCAGCATTTTCAGTATAAACTAATAGGTACACTTTTCCCCAAGAGCAGGATGTTTGGGTTCACTTTATCATTCCTATGTGCCTTAATTCTGCCCCTTCACATCCACCATCAGATTTCCATTGCATTTCAAGGACAGTTGAAAGCATTTAAGGATTTGGGAACACTACAATGGTGTGTGTAAGTCCTTCATCTGTCCTTCAGAAACCAGATAATGGTGGTGGTGCTTACCTGCAGCATTAGTCTTCAGAGATGAACTGGAGCTCTCGTCTTGTCTCAGGAGAGACTTCTCTTAGTGCAGAGAAATCCTATTTTCAGTTGGATTTATAGACGCAGGACAGCAATGTGCACGTTTCCTTAGATCCACTGGAAACTGGATGTTGCTGCTTTAGTACCCACATTTTAGTCACCCCTAAGAAAGAGCAGACCCAGCAGACTGGGGCACCAGAAAACTTCCCTCAGACATGATGGCAGCATTTGTCTCCATGTTCATGACAACTGCCAGGTAGGTCTGTGGGGCACCCTTAAAATACATCTCAGAGCAAAGCTGTCCTGAGCTTGTAAAGAATAGCTGAGAGGGTGTCAGTGGTCTCACTTCCCCCTCACTGAATTTAGCAAAGGGTTTCAGACAGCAAAAATTACGAAGACAAACATCGGCTTATTTTTAAAACTAATACAACTTTTTGTTAATCAGAATCAGACAAAAGGAAAATGTTTATTTCTCAATTCAGCCAAACTGGGGAAGAGAAGAAGAGATCTTTTCCCTAAGAAAAACCCAGCCTCAATGAGCATTCTGCTGGGGCTGAAGCAAGATTGCTGCTATCACCTTCATTCCCTTTGTGACTCCCAAAATCTGGCGAAAACCTCTCACTGAACATCACCATAACACTTTACCTGGCTACGAAAGCCCACTCCAGCAGTTGCCCCCTCAGTTCACCACCCTCCACTGTAGCTACATGGTTCTGAAAATCGGGTGACCAAAGCACTGGAACCAAACCCATCCCTGAAGCTCTGCTGCCTCTCAGTTTAGTTTTTTTTACCCAGCTTGTTCTAACCTTGAACAGGAGGGCAGGGAAAGGGGGTGACAAAGGATATAGCTCAGGAGCAGGAAAGGACCACGTACCAAAAAAAAATAATCACTTATATCCATCATTAGATTACTATTACACAAGCAGCAGCATCTCCTTTATCTTAGTATGGCACTCAGTTCCACGCAAGTTATTCCCTGTTGCAACCAGGTATTAAAAAAGCATTCCTCTTTGGTGGATGATCGGTGCTAAGATGCTAGCTAGAAAATTCACATATAGCTTTGCATTTCCTTTCTTTTCTGATGTTCTCAAGGCCGAGACAGAAAAGGGTGGTATTTAGTATTATAGGATATAACAGTCACCTTCAGATATTGAAAACAAGGAGCTGAAAATGTGGATTGGAAAATACATGCAATCCAGCCCTTTACAAAAACAATACAGCCCATTCACTTGCAATTGGTCAAGCTTCTTGTGAGCTGTGTGTCTCCAAAGCATCCTATTAATGCTTCCAGCATTGCTCACATTTGTAATTGCATTAATCATGAATTATTACTGGGCCAAGTAATTTTGATACAAACAGGAAAGAACTGTAGGACAAATAGGAGACATTATGAGCAAATTATGCATTACCAGGAAGGAATGCAGAAATTCATATCAATATAATAAGAAAACTGAAAAAGAAAGCGGTGACTCTTCAATGACTGGCTGCTATACTTCAGAAATCCAGCTCTACATCAGCTTTTAAAAGGGATTCCTATGCAGAGTTACCTCATGCCCAAGCACTCTGAGCTTCACAGGCTGCCTTTCGATGGAGCTCAGAGATGGTAGAGAGTGGTGGGAGTTGAGTATGTTTGGATAACAAATTAAATCTTTCTCTGAGGAAACACTGGCAATGTCCATTTCCTTCCCCTTTTATCATTTTCAGTAATAGGTCCTAGATTTTTTCCCTGCTGTGGGCACATGTTTTGTCATGCAACTGGTCTTTACAAAGGAGCTTCTCTCAGCAAGGTTACTGCATCAGCACCTTTCCTCTCTATGTGCCAAACCTCTGAAGCACTGGGCAGAGGTAAGTAAGAGAATGGCAGTGCATTCATCAGTATAATTTAATTCTGGAATATATATCATTTCTGATCGAGCTGTTCTGCTACCAGTCTTCACATCCACAAAGCACTGCACCGTGTTCATATCCCTAAGGATTTTGCCCCCTTAATCATTGCAGAAATAGAAACTAAGAGAAAACCACATCAATTTATAAATACAGATATAAACGCTGTTTTAAACTGATTGCTTCATGAGTTGATGAACTAATAAAGCATTTGACTTACAAACTTCAGACTGCATGATCCTCTGTTCTCACGCTATTGAATCCTGCAGTGTTGGGATGGGAACATGGGAACATTATCAAACCTGCCTCCTGCGTACCCAAATCTGCACCTTGTCTCATGGACACTTCTGCTGTATGCTTTCTCAAACCAGCCTGTCAACAACATAATTATTTTCTTCACCCTTCACCAAGGAAAGCCACAGCTCTTCCACAACAATCTCCCAGTTAAGAGAAAATGTAGGAGTCCTTGCTGTAAACATACAGAGCATCAGTACAAATGGCGGGGTGTAGATATCCATATTGCTCAGTGTGCAGCAGCTACACAGATGCCCTTGTGTTTGTGACTGATGATGCAGCACTACAGGAGACCCACACCTTCCGGTGTCACAGCCAGCAACCAGGCAAGGTATGCTAAGAATTCTCTTGTGGCAGCAGATGCCCATAAGTAGGCAACTGATTTGAACTCTGGTTAGCTAGGATACCAAAATAGCTACCTTTAAGATCAAAACCTGCACTTCAGAGACAACTGAAGAGAACAGAAAGGTCAGACTACCCACAAAATCCAAAGCTACAAATGAAGAAATAAGTATTGCAGAGCTTCATTGTGTAGCCGTGAGCCAAGCTGAAGGTGGAAGTTGCAAGTCCTCTATACTCCTTTCCTTCTTCTCTCTCTGAAGACAGGGAGGTTGTTGAAGAAGGTACACCTGTAGAGGCTTGCAAACCAGAGGCCAAACTGTTCTTCCATAGTTTGCAAACAGGATGGACACAACCCCCGACTTAGCCTCCAAGCACCACAAGGCTCTTTGGATTACTTCAACAGGGCTATACTTCTCTATTTTCACATCCTCTTGGGAAGAAAGCAATGTTGCTCACCATGTACAGGGAAGGAAACGCCTCACAGAAATCAAAGTTGAAAACGAACCATGAGATCATACTGCTTTGTGTGGGAGACCACATGGCTAGACTCCCTTTGGAGATTTTAAATAGTAGACACCAAGAGCAAATTTAAACTGAAAGCTCTAAAATTAGAAGTAACATATTCTGACAGTTGCACCTGATCTTGCAAGAAGACAAAGGCAGTGAGCAGCAAAACAAAGGATGACTGTAATTTTTCTGCTTTGTACCACTTCAGCGACCTCCAGGTCTGTAGGACACCAGTTTGACCACTATTGATCGAAGAGAATCCAGTCTTATATGCATGGGTATGTAAAAAAGCAATTAGTGTAGAAGACCCTCAAAAGCAAATCAAGCACACACCATTCTATGTGGTCTTCAGCTTCACCCTTTATTTACAACAACAGATAGACTTTTTTGATGCAAGAGCAGGACAAGAGCAGTGTTAAAATACACATAGGTAAAGTAACATTTACAGACGCCTATGCTATGGAGTTACTCGGCCCACTCTTGCACTACAAAATCCTTCTAAAACAGAAAGCTTAAATCAGCATCAAAATGGCTCTGGAATTGCTTCTCCCAGCAGTGGAACAAATGACGTGAAGCAGACCAGAACGACAGCATTGAGCATTTCCCATTTTGCAAAAAGCAAGAGAAACAGACAGTAACAAGATTCCCCCCTCCACCCTTCACTGTTTACTTAGAGAGCACAGTCTCTGCATCAAAAAGTACAGGTGTCTGCATCAAATTAATGCTGGTTCTGGTGTTGTAACAACTAATTTTAAACATTTTTCTAACTCATTTTAACCCACAAAAATTAACTCTCTGAAATGTAAATAATCCCCTTTCTCCATCCCTTAGATACAGTATCCTTACTTGACTTTAAGAGGAAAATTTAACTTGAATTGTTCACAGTTGTTGCTGCCGTCCTTCAGTTCCACCTTTGAAAAAGCAAAATGTGTATCTGTAGTAAGAGAGGATTAAAGGAAGAACTGCAACAAAATGCAACTAGTGACCAATGCCAAGTTTCACTTGGAAACTTGCCGCAAAACCAGATCTAACATGTGGTTTTATCATGCATTCTAAAACCTGTGGTGCTTGCAGAAGCATCAGTCATTTGCCCCTCTTACCAGAGGCTGACAAACGCATTTGAAGGCAGAAGATGAGAGAAAGGAAAAGGACACACAAGAAAGCAGGAACGCAAACCTCATTTTAGGTTTAGACTTTTTCTCCCTGTGATCCAGTCCAATCATATCCTGCAGGATCAGAGGTGCCATAGCATCCTAAATTTCCAGAAGACTAGAGGAGTTAAAGCTGCCTCTTCCAGTGTACATGGCAACCTCTCCCCACCTCTACTTGATGAAACATAGTGACACCTCATGTATCTTTACTGAAGACACAAATAGGCATATTGAAGGTCAAGAGTTATTCATCCAGCCATTACAGCAAGAGATCTTCAAGACAACATATTAGTGGTACACAGGTTGCCACAGAGAATCTGCAACAACAAATCCAATTTATGTTGAACTGCACAATATTCCTGAAAATATTGAATTGTTGTTCACCCATAAGAGAACTTTGTGGTGTAATCTTCAGACTGCAGCAAAGAGGAAAAAGCTTATACATCTGCTAGAGAGTTGCACATATTTTATGGTATTTAAGATAACCCCATAGTTGTTTCCTCAAAGAATTTCTTCTTATTTTGTACTAAAAATACCATTTTTTCATATTTTTCCATCTGTGAGTGGTTCACTGTATTACAATGATGCATAAAAATTGCGCATAAAAATTACACACAGTGTAGGCAATCTCATATTGTTATTTATGAGAAATCGTGAGAAGGGACAGAACTACCTTTTGTTATACTCCACTGCCTTAATTTAAGCAACTGCATCCATACACAAATGTCTAAATATGCAGCCTAGTTATCGGAGGAGCAGGTCTTCTGCAAGGTCTATTGCAACTCTGAAAATCAGATCACTTATTACTTGTAATAAATTTACTACTGTGTGTAGACTGAACTGAAAGACTAGTTTGAAAACTGAGAATCATTACCTGAAATTACAGAAAACCAAAGCAAGCCCCAATCAGTAACATTTTCTTGTTATAAGAGCAATATCCTCTCTGTAGGGCGGGAAAGGAAAAAAGGAAAAAAACAAGCAAGTCTTCTATTGTAAAGCTCTACAGTTAAGCAGGAAAAATGCTCATCTACTCTCAAAAACAAAAGATCATTTTTGGATTAATAAATTTAAACACAACAGTCACAAGAGAAAATTACCAGAAATAAGAGTTAGATATAAGAGGCAGCTAGAAATTTAAAAACAAATACAGCTATACTATATTAACTATATTTCAACACAGTATTTTAATACAGTAGCCTATTTTTCTATCCCAGCCTGTTTTGATTTTTAAATCACTGTAGCAATTTAATGAGAAAGCTAGTTTCACTAATTGAAATTAAAGGCTAATTTTACCAGGTCATTTTATAGACAGAATACAGATGGCAGTATTTAGAAAGCTGGAGACTAATGTCTGCACATAGAAATTTAATTAAAATATGAGTTTATATCAATTGTTTTTATTAGATATCAGCAGTTTACACATTTGAATTAAGAAATAAAGTTACAGAACAGAATTAACTTGAGCCCATTCTTGGTTGTGAGGGTTTTTTCTTCAAGGTCATGATTTTTTTTATACAGGATATCATGAACAATAAGTTCTAGACTGTCTAAAACACAGCCCCACTATATTTCTTCATTCAATATTTCATAAGTTATAAAAAACTACGATTGTTCTAAACATTTTAACAAGTATTTAATTAAGTGCACTATTAGGCCCTTTATATATTTCAGGTTTTTTTCGATTTGTCCACAATACAGATTTTTAAAAAGCACTTAAGGATTCTATATTGCATTTTTTTTTTAACTTTCAGAACTAGGAATAAATAGATTGTTCCCATGACAAGATGAAATCCACTATTCAATACACCACGCGTCTTGTCTTCTCCATACCTCACATCTAAGCATACAATTTTCTAGCAGGAATACTGTTTTAAAATACCAATTCCACATCATTTTAATGCACATCAATTTATGACTGCAAGAGCTTCTGCTTTCTGATAAGAGCAGGTTTAACTCAGTTCTATAAGTTGCTACAGTCCACTAAATACCACCTCAGTAAATGCTTAATTTAAATCTTCTTCTCCATAGTTTGTAAAACTGTCATAAGACAAGCTATGTCTGGTGAGTAAGGATGCAACTGCACAGAGGTTTCTATTAGGAAGCCTCATTTCCAATATATGGTTCATCCTTCTTTCTCCTTCATGCCTCACAGCCAAAACCAGTAATAAAATAAAATTCCAACATCTGAAATTAAGGTCGCTAAGAAATACAAGACTGTAAAGGGGAGTAAAAAAAAAGGAAAGCATATGCAATGTAACAAGTTGCTAGAAAATTTCTGCTCTGTAAAGATGAAAGAGCAGTAAGAAGAGGCTGAGCCAGAAAGCTGCACAAGTAAACAAATATGCTGGGACATTTAAAAACATCAACAGTCTTAAGGCAACCTTCATTCGAATCAGCAGTATAATTACTTGTATATCTGAAGAGAAATCCTTCTTTAAGGTACTTAATTATGTTGATACAGAAGACATTATGAACCATATCGATCCTAGAAAAGTAAAAAAAAAAAAAAAGACAGAGTAGGTTTTCCATTGAAAGAAATTAATTTTACTTATATTTCTAAAATAAATAGTAGTTTAATTCTTAAAGACTTAAAGAAAATTGACCGGTGTTTCCAAGAACTGAAGTTTATGGTTAAACTCCAGGATAATTAGGCTGATTTTCAAACATCTGGGACCTCTCACTACCTCATACAGGAAATGCAAACTAACTGGAGTATGAAGCATGTTTCACTCTACTGAGACCAAGATGTCTTAATTTTGTGCACAAACATGGATCAAAGGTATTACTGCCAAGTCAATTAAAGAGCCAATACAAGAGCTGGGCTAGATGATTTCTATAGGTCCCTTCCAACTGAACTATTCTATTCCGAGTTATGAACTATTACTACTTTAAAAATAAAGTGACAGCAAATAACTTCCATGATGGAATTGTTGTTTCAGTTGTAAGACAGGATATAAACTATATAAGGAAAAAGACAAAAAAGATATTCTAAGGAAGGGGAGCTATCAACTACAGATTCATTTTTAAAAAGATAAAAGATCTACTTTCTACCACGAGAGGCCTACAAAGCTCAAAACCAAATTAATTCTTTTCTCCCTAAAGATGATTCAATGGCAAGATCCATATACTAAAACTCTACAAAAAGACTTAAACTGATGCTTAATAGTCTGTAATATTTTCACTAATACCTGTATAGTTGTCATGACTCCATTAGCAAGTACGGAAAGTTTTCCAGCCACAGATTTCACTCCTTGTTTAAACTGAGCTACATCAGGAGCTGAAGGCAAGATATTTGTAATATTGTAGCTGCCTAAAAGGACACATACAAAAGAAGACAACAGAATTTTATATTAAAAGTAGACTTTATTTCCCCCTGAAATACAATACACTCCCAGAAGCGTAAAAGACTAATGTCTGACCAACACTGTAAAAAACACTAGACATATATCTCAAATTTCTTGAATGCATCTTCCTTTTAAATTGTTTTCAGATGTTCATAATTCCATACAGAGTGTCACCTTCTACACTTTGTATCCCCAGCTGAGCAACCAATGTTTGAATAAGAGATGATTTATTCTGCACTTTCAATCTGTTGCGATGTTATTTGTCTTGTATCATAAACAGCTGTTATTACCTTGCAGTTTAAAGATGAATTCACCTCGGTGGCTGAAGTGATGAACCCTATTTGCATGCATGCATAGGTATGCTTTGCATGCTGTATATACACACATATTTTGCATTACTACATCTGAGGCTTGGAAAATTCTATAGAAATTTTCCTAAAGGTAAGTAAGTAAGTTTTAAAACTCCAAAACAAAGCTGGCAATCCACCCTTCCTTAAAGACAATATAGATCAGCCAGTAAGTGTTAGCTCTACTGCTATTATGAAAAGTATAGGCCTAAAGGAAACAGGAATCAAAAGATGTTTCAAAACCCACTGCATGATAAGTGAGTTTTTAGCATTAACATGCTAACAATTACAGTCACCCACTCATTTGCAAAAACAATTACTGGCATGCCTTTATATTAAATACCTGATACTGTAAAAGGCACAAATGGCAGTTAAACAGCATCACAGAACTATGATCTTGGGAATAAACGGGGTTCCTGAGAAGAAGCATCCCAAAACAGACCATTTTCAAAACAGAGACTACAATCTGTAGCTTTAATTTAGGCACGTAACCAACTGATAGTCATGACCAGTTGGGACACAACTTGTGAGCAGTTACTGAACCTCGGACAAACTCGTCCAGCCGCAGACTTCACAACCTGCACAACTGTAATGCCCTTTTGACAGCAGTTACCCACAGGACATTTCTACAAACTGGCAGCCCTTTCTTCTCTTTTTTTTTTTTTTTCTTTTTTCTTTTTGAACAGGAGTGGAGGAGGAAGAGAAAGAGAACCTGCAGCTCCTCTTTTCATGGGAAATTAAAGGCATCTTGCTCATTAGCATGCTGAGACAGCCATGACCTTAGACAATTTGATTTACCTAAGTTAAGTGGCTGACTCATTGTGACAGGTACATAGTCGTATCAAGAGAGCTTCCCACTCCATTCTTTAAAGCCACCTAGCAGCTGTTTCTACAATGCATGAGCACACTTGTTTATAGATTATTTTCAAAAATTCACTGTCATTGAGGCAGTCTGATTTCTGAACTGTAATTCTAACTTCCTTACAATTTGTTCAACTTATCAAATGCTTCAGCATTTTTGTTATTAAAGTCAGGGTTCATGGAAATAAAACTTGCAGATATAAATAACCTGAGAAAAGCTCTAACCACTTCTCAGCCACATGAATTTTTTCATGTTTTTCTGGTTATGTATGGTTATCTGAAAAACTTCTTGTCAATGAGACAGGAAAGCAGCTCCTTTTCTTGTGATTTCCTTCAAAAATCAGCATCTACAAGTCAGCCATCTGACATGGCATCTTTTGTAAGCAACAGGTCTGAAATAATGCAAAGTAAAAGCGTTTTCTTGCAGCCCCCTCTTTTTGGTAAATAGCTCCTACAGCATTCTGTACAAAAGCAAGGATCCCAAAACTGTTCTACCCTAAAATCTCAGCAGTGCTCATAAAAACAGCTTCAGATTCAAAGGACATTTTATTCTCGCAAGGACCCCAGAATTACAGCAGTGTTTTTGTTGCCAGCCTCTGGTCTCCTGATTACCTTTATTTTATGGGCCTAATAATGGCCTTGGCAACAATTCAACACCAGACAAGCTATCAGTGCAGTCTATGAAGGGCCATTGTCAAAAGATAATGGGGTGGGGAGTGTAACAGAACAACATGCAGGCAAGATTCTGTAGATTGAATATAATGTGAATTTATAGTACACAAACCAATAATTCCTAGTTTATTTTTTCCTCACTATTATTTTAGAGGAGTTAACAACCCACAAAATTTAGCAGAAGTTTAGTCTTTAAATTTACGTGTTTGGTTACATGCCAGTCACAGAGAGTAACTAACCTCGAGTCACAGGCAGGTATTTTTCATCCCATTATGAGGCATCTCTGCATTCCCCCACAAGCCCCAAGAACCCTTCCAAGTGGTCAGTGATGAATAATCATGTGTGCACAACTCACGTACACATAGTAAACATTATATAATTGCCTGTAAGTACCCTTATTCAGAATACAGTGAGAATTTGATCACATGCGTGTACGTAGAAAGGCACTTACATATATATACACACACACAGAAATATCACATCATACAATTTGCCCCATCTTTAACTTATATTTACCTTTTCCTTGTTCATTCTCTTATTCATTACTGTGTAAAAGCCCCACACATATTACATAAATTAAAGGAAAAAATGATTAATTCCATATAAAATAATTTCTATGCAAGAAAATTAAAAGGAAACACACAAAGTACTACAGATAGATAATAAAATAATATTTATCACAATCCCGTGTATAATTGAAAACATAGTTTACAAATTCAGAAAGAAATACCATTTCCCTGTGTGTGTGTTCCCCACATCTTTTTTAAGCACAAGTATGCCACCATGCAAATATTTTATACATTTTTTAACTTTTTTTTTTACATTTCAATTGACTAAAATCCAGCTAAAGTAACTGGTAACAGGAGTTATTCCTATACTAGCCAGCGTATTCAAAACTTGCATTCAGGTAATCAAAACTGAACAGTCACTTTCTTTTCCCCCCTCCAACTTTTCCAAAGTAAAAGCAGATGCTACATACTGTTTGCTTTTCCAGTCTATTTATATAATTACTCACAGATTTCAAGTTCTTCAATAATACTTTTTTTCCATTTCTTGAATGAAGTGGAAAAAAACTCCATTGAATGAAATCCAGCTAACCAAGTCAATAAAATTTTCTAGTGTTTCTTACCTTTTCTATTCTTATATTCTTATTGCACTATCCAAAAAGGGTGTTGGAAAGAAAACCTGTGAGATTTTCAGTGGCCTGAGGGGCTACTTTTGACTAGCGAATGCTTCCTCCTTCCTAATTTGATGAACTATACTCCCCAATGTAAGGTGTTCCAACAAATCTTTTAAACAGACAAACCAATTGTAAATTTCCTTAATAATTTAGCAAGACCAGTGTTAGAAGCAGATATCGTGATGAATGGATATGCCATGCAAGAGATTACATGGGAATATCAAGGCCACTAACATTTTTTTTAAATATTCCTCTTAGATTCGTTATTATTATTATGACAGCTATTTTCACGTCTATGAATATATAGGTTATTTATGGTAACTTATTACAAAACCTGCCAGATAGTCAATTTAGGTGTTACCTCATTTGTTTTTATAAAAAAATATTACAGTTCTCCTTTGATAAAAATTATTCACAATATAGTTAGTCTATTATTTGCAACAAGTCACATAAAAACCAATATAAAATATTGAACTTACTGAACTGAAAACACAGAACTTGAAATTTAAGATTTTTTTTTTTTAAATACTGACTACACCTGTTACACTTGTTTGACCTATTAGCAATACTACAGCATACTGTACTTTGCACACCTCTTGCAGAATACAGCAACAGCTAGCCAATAGTGTAACTAGAAGCAGAGTATGGGAGCGTATTCACTGCATAATACAGTTTCTCACTCTGTTCAATATGTACCTGTTGGTTGTTTTTTCTGATCTTCAAACAAGTCAGCTGAACTTATAGATGAGCTTCCGGAAAGTCTTTCTAGTCGAGCCCTTGCTTCATACTAGAAAAGAATTGAGAAGTATTGTAACAGTATGCTGTCATTTTTCAAGGTCATGTCAAATAATTCAGGAGATTACAGGTATAGTTTCAGAACATAAAAATCCAGCTGAAGTTGACCGTTCTGAAAGCTGTTCCCATTTTGTATTTTTCACATGACTTAGATGGTGTGAGTTTGTCCTCACCTCAACTCATTTCTGAGTTGATCAAAGAGGGAAATTTACCACTACAACACCAAGAGGCCTACTCACTGCTAGTTACCCTAAAAAAAGGGGATTGCTGAATAGGCACAAGACAACGAACTACACAACCATTAAAAACAACTACTAAAAAATGTGAAATGCAGTGGTTGGGTAGGGTAAGGAAAAAGCACGGCAGTTAACATCACGTTAACCCTTCTAATCACATGATGCTTTTAATTCAACTTTTTCTGAGTTCTTCAGGAATGGTAATGCATTAATTATATTTTTTTTACATTACTGTTTACATTGTTAATTTTTCATTAAAAATAGATTTTTTAAAATGATCCCTCACCTCCAAAATGCAACATAGTATTAATCTGTTTTTTATTCCTATGCTGATTCAGTTACATGTCATTTGTTGAACCATTTATCTGCTTGCTTAGTCTTACAATAATAATAATAATGTTTCCATGTAACAGAAGGGACAGCTTTTGTAACAACGGTTTGGTAGCATCACTTTGGGTACTAAGCATCACTTTGACTTACTACAAAAGAAATAAGCCTTCACACAGCACCAGGCTGATTCTTTCAAAAATACAGACTGCTGAATAATAGCCTGCCAATTCTATCAGAGAGGAATGATGTTGGAGGTAAGTTCCTATGCGCACCTGCAACTTGTACATTTCTATCAAACATTCAAGAGGATGTAATTCTATAAAATTATTAATTCTACCAATTTTAACCATTTATTGCCTTCCCTTTATACAAGAACATCATGTTTACAGTCAAAGAATATTTTAAACCTCAAAAATATTTATCACTGCTTTCTACTTACATCAGCGTGATCTTGCCTTCCAAAATACATGTCTGATGAAATTGCTTTTACGTTGCCAAATTTTTTTTGTGCCTCATCTGTGTTTAAAGTTGGTTCATATTCAGGCTTACGACGAGATGTAGGCCTAAAAGAAAAACAAACTGCATTAGTGAGCGTAATTTTTATTTCTATCATAGCAGAATGCAATAAATCAAACAACAAGCACTATCATCTTTGTTTTGTGATGCCTACAATTATAATTGTGATTTATTGTTTTTAATAAAAATTAAATCACTATGAACCCAGGATAAATAAATTCAGATAACTAAGTGGATAATAGCAGCAAATAAAATTCCAGTGACAGTTTTACAAGATGGTGAATATATAGTATTTCAAATCCATTAATCCTGTATCTTTATTTTCAGAGTTCATTTAAAAAGCAAGCTAAAATTATGTCAACAAGGATAGAACATTTCTACAAAACCTCAAAAAAACCAAAACACAATGTCAGTTAAATTCAGATTTAAACTAATAGTACAAAAAGGTTCACCATCTTTCTACCTCAAATGTACATATTCAACACTTGCCTTTTTTCCCCCCTTTTTTTAAAAAAAAATAAATGTACTCAAATAAAGAAGTAATAGCATTATGGACGTGAACTCCTATTTTTTGTAATATGAATCACTGGTCCAGTCTTCAGGAAACAAGAGAACATTCTTGTGTTTGAAAAAAAAAAAAAGTTGTACTTAAGTGCACAAATTGTATTGTGCAGGTAAATTAAATTAACTGATAATAATAACTGAAGCAGAAAACAACAACCAAGCACACAAAACACCATGTTCTTACATTTTCCGCTTTATTACAAAGATAAAACCACAGTTGTTAGAGAAGAAATATATTAATTTTTTTTCAACATCACAACAATTAGACCTGTTGTTTGGAAGTATCTTCAATACCTTCACCCTGAAAGCTGAGTACCCTACAGTTTCATTCAGTTGGTAACTGGGTTCGTTACTCAATAAACAAAGCAAGTAAAGCAAATATGCTCTCAGAACAGTGCAAATATTTGTTTTTCTCTCCATTCTCTCCATGTCTTTTATCTATTTTTTTGCTGAAATGCTTTGGAAATTACCTCCAACACATATACTCAATAGCACTGAGCAAAACAGTGCTTAAAATGTAAATAACTAAACAGGAAATTCAGCTTGCAAAAGAAATTCAGCCAGGAAGTCTCTTGACTGCTGGTGAAAGTTATGGCCAAATTTTCTCTCTAGGCTGAAAAAAATCCCACTACTATGACCAAGACTCAAATCATATTAACAAGCCTGCTATACAAAAAATCAGTCAGGTTTTCTTTGTATACCTGTCTAAAAATCCTGTACTTTTTGAAGTTAACATTACATCAATATCTCTACTGTTAGTTTCTTTCTTCCCAAAAGAATCTGTAGTGTCATCCTGTTTAGAGAAAGTACTGCTCCTCAAATCTGAAGAATCATAGTACCTAAAATAAAAGAAGGAAAAAAAGTATTGAAAAAGCAGGAACTTTATTTTGTTAAATAAATATTATTTTAATAATTGTTCACTAGCAAGTTAAGTTTTCAGCACAACAGTAGCTGTCAGTGAATAATTTGGATTTCATAATATTGTTTAGAAGCTTTCTGCAGTTGAATCCAATGGATTTTTGTTTTTTTGTACATGTATTTAAGCAAATGAAAAGTTTGGCCTTTCTTTAGGCTGGATACGATCATGAATGCAGTGGACTGCCTGAAAGATCATGTCACATCAAAAACAGCAGAGCAAAGTTCTCATTACTTCAAAGTATTATTTCTTCAGTGTCAGACGAAGTGTTGGAAAGAACACTGTCAAGATACCTGGCTGGTTTAAGAGCTTCAGGAGCTAAGAAAACTTCAGGATGGACCCTGTGAGCAAGGCATCATGATGATTATGCCCCATCCCTTGAAGTGTTTGAGGCCAGGCTGGACGGGGCTTTGAGGAACCTGGTGTAGTGGAAGGTGTCCCTGTCCATGGCAGTGGGGTTGGAACTACAAGGTTCCTTGTAGTGATCTTCAAGGTCCCTTCCAACTCTAACCATTCTATGATCCTACAAGGTAAGGTGGCCTGCTTGTAAAGGCTTGGTGCTAAGAAACCAGCTATGAAAAAAGCCACCACGACTTTCAAGCCACTTTGAACACTCCAGAGTGCCACCAGCACCTAACCCATGGTATCCAATTGTGCTGTGGTTTCACACAGGGCAAAATTTTTGAACTAATGGGCTGACAGAGGCTAATCTCACAGTTCCCTATGAGTCAATCTATAAGCTACACAAGCAGAGAATCTGCTCCTATTTTCCAAGGCATCAACAAACAGTTCAGAGCAATAAGGAAAGCCTTTGTCTCTGGTTCTGTAAGTATTTTTTAATACAAATATTAGTATTAAATACCTCTGACCTTTGTAACGTGTTTTATTAAAACAATGCTAAATAACATGTTTCTTAAAAGGGAGCCTTAATTTAATAAGACAATCTTCTCTGGCATACTAAAACTGCAGAGAAAACACAAACAGGAAAAAAAAAAGGCAAAAAAAAAAAGCAGCATGTTATCTTGACCTTTTCCCCTTTGATTATCTACACATATCTAAACTTCTATGGAAAATACTTGAAAAAAACCCCAACTATTAAAATGCCAAAGATTAAAAATTTCCCTTTGTGGTTAAGTAAATTTTCTTAAAGTTCGGATATGACCAGGGTAGGGTGTAAGATGATCAAAATGACAGGAAGGTAGCAGAATGGAATCATTCAAAAGGACAAGCACAGGATATTAAAGTCCGCGCCTGTATTTTGTGAAAGGTACCTTTAAAAAAAAAAAAAAACGCTCCCCATGTTTGTGTTATGAATAGTCAGGACACTGTTTTTGCAGTTCATGAGAAATGTGACACCTTCGGCAGCAAAGTCTCCCACCTCTGCGTATGTAAGATAGCATGGACAGATCCGGAATGAACTTCTGTAAAAAGCAGGAATCTCTCCCCCTTTCTCCTGACAGACAAAGGGAAGTGCATTTAGTGCTCTGAGCAAAGGAAACTCACTGCAATGCAATCTTCATCTTCACAGTATCAACCCACAGAGTAGATGTTACACCCAGTAGATTTCCCAATGAATGAGGCTTTTTACCCCCTCCACCTTTTAGATACAGGTGAAAAATCCAAAGTAAGAGTCATAGATGAAAGCTGAAAAGAAAGGAAAAACACAGTATCTACTTTTTGGGGCAGATCACTACACTAATTCAATCTTTCACTGTTCCTGTGAGTTTAGGTTGTTTTCAGTGCAACATCAAGTGTAAAATAAATAAAAGGAAAACAGAAACTCCCAATAAGAATGGAACAACAGAAAGTAGCTGGTATTCCAAATATCTTCATTCAGCTGCCTCTCTCCCTTACACCAGCTTAGAAATACGGCAAGGCACTACAAGCTTTCCTACAACCAGGGTCATTTTCTTTTGGCCTAACTTTCCAATTTCTATATCATATGTTCCTATAGTAGCAGAGTGTATAAGCACAGTTGTTCTGTTTTGGGTTGGAGCAGAGCCATCTTGCTTTTCGGTGACAGAGGCTCTTGCTTATACTTTTTCCTGTGGCAATCAGGGTCAGCTGACTTGTTTGCCCTGTGGAAGGGTTATACCTGTGGACAGGTCAGGTGACCCCAACCAACTAATAGGGTGTTCCATCCCATCTGCCATGCTCAGTATAAAAGCTGAGGGATCGAAGGGGTCAGGTTGGTTCCTCTCTAAGGGTTTTTCTTCTTTGGATCATCTCTGGTGGGTTATTCTTCAATGGACTGTTTCTTCAATGACTGATGTCTGAGGAGGACCCTGTCAGCTCATCTGCCTTTTGATCCCGGTCACCGTGTTCCAGTTCCTGTTTGTCACTGGGTCCGGTCTGGAACTTCCCCAGTGCCTGCCAGTGACATCTTCCTAGGAACCTGATCTGGTTTTGTGTATGTTTATTTATATTATATCTATTTCATTATTTACTTTTTTATTTTATTATTAATTTTTCATTAAAGTAGTTTAGTTTTTTCTAAACTCACAAATCTCTTTATCTCTCTTCTTCCTCTCCTTAGAGTGAGAGGTGGAGGAGAGTATCTGTTGTCTTGTCATTGGCCAACCTGGCCCAAACCATGACAGATTTATTGATGCCCAATGTGGGGCGTGAGCTTCCAGTTTTCTCAGGGAATGTTATTCCTAAGCAAAATGTTATATTGTGCCTTTAGAGAACATTGTTTGAAGTTAATAGAGACAATGCTGCTGAACTTGCTAAATATGTTGCATGGCTTACTTGCTCTTTGTATTTGTATGCGGTGGTTTAAATGTGCTATTTTTGTATGGCTTGTCATTCAGATGTATAATATGGTTACTTGGATAATGGCTATACTTGCATATTTCCGGCATCACATGAGGGACTTTATTATTAATTACACTTTTGGTTTCACCTGGGAAAAGTTTAATCTTGCCATTTAATGCTTATGTCAAAGAGCTTGGGGATGGAAACCTTTTGGGCTGCTTAGAAAACAAATGTTACTTTCAAAAGATCGTGATTTTGTTGCTTGTTCTCCTGAATATGTTGCAGGGGTGGTTTTGTGTTAAACATTGATGCACGAGTGGGCATTGTGTTACATGTGTTGCTGCTACTTATATCCCACAGGCCAATCCACAGCTGGCACAGATGCAAACCACTGCCCAAGCTACCCCCCCATCAGCACCAGCTGCTACTGTCACAACTTCGGCTGCTTCAACAACAAGTACTGCTGGTACTCAAACTCCAACAGAAGCGGTACAAGTTGCCCTGTTTACGAGGAAGCAGAAACCAAGATCAACTTGTTCCCCTGCCCCTTAACCATAAAGACCAGTAGAAGCATGGGAGAGAGTTCTTCTGGTGAAGATGAAGGAAAGGGTCCTGCTAAGGCAGCATCAGTGCAGGAGGACTCAGATGTAGAGATGATTGTTAAATCCTTCTCTATAAAGGATTTGAGAAACATGAGGAAGGACTTTAGTCCTCAAGAAGGGGAGACTCTTATCTCCTGGTTGCTCCAGCGCTGGGATAATGGAGCTGATTCCATAGACTTAGAAGGTAGAGAAGCCAAGCAATTGGGAAACCTGACCGGAGATGGAGGTATTGATAAAGTGACTGGGAGAAAATCAAACACTCTCAGTCTCTGGAGGTGACTGCTATCAGCTGTAAAGGGCAGGTATCCCTTCAAGGATGATATCAAATGCCATCTAAGTAAGTGGACGAGCATGGAAAAAGGTACTTGAGGGAACTGTCTGTGTGAGAGGTCATTTATGGTGACTGGCAAATGAATGTAGGCCCTGATGAAATGCCATGCAAACAATCTTTGCTAAGAAAATTTGTCAACAATGGTTTGGGGAGGATCCGATGTTGATGCACCAACTGTAAATGAAATGGCTAACAGGGTATGCCAGTATGAAGACAGCCTCTCTCGTCCCCTCACTGTAGCAGCTGTGGAAAAAATGGCTGAGACAATGGAGAAAATGAGTAAGCAAATAGCTGAGCAAAATGATGAACTTTTTCATGAACTGCTTGAAAAACTGTCTGAGAAGGGGAAAGAATCCCACTCTTCTCCTCAACAGACCCATGTCTCAGTCATTAAGAAAAAACACCCTCCTACAAAACAGATTCAAGAGAAACAGGACCTGCTCAGAGATTTCCTCTGGCTTTGTGTCTGCAATTATGGAGAGGATATGAGTAAATGAGATAACAAACAAACTACACTGGTCCTACAACCGTGAATGCTTGCGTTGCAAAATAAAGCAGATGGAAGAAAGAATTCTTCCAGCAGGAGGCTGGCTGTTCCAACCCATGGTAAGCAGTTCTCCGGTCCAGATAGGAGCTCATCTGCTAATTGTAGATGGTGTCCTCAGCGTTAGAGGTGCCCTGCCTCCAGCCAGGAGGAGGAAAGGGGTAACAGTTTATTGGACTGTGTGGATTCTAATATCCAACATGATTATTTTGGTTTTGGGCATATATTAAGATGATATTTAAATTACCTCTATTTCAAAGTCACAGTTTGGAATAAAGGATAATAACCATCTTAAAACCCTTACTAAGTCCAAAATAAAGACTTTATACTTTCTATAAAAACAATGAATTTGTGCACCGTCTCCAATAAGATCCTACTATTGCTATAACTAGAAGAGCAAGAGCTGTGAACAGCTACGTTAAAATTTATCTTCTAATTATTGAACCAAAACAGATTAAAATGCCTCTTACATTAATCCTTTGCCTGCTAGTAGGATTATGAATAATTTGAGAGCAGTAACAGTTCTTTTCAAGGAACAAATACAGAAGCACTGAAATAATAGTTTTATTTTAGAAGACTGCTGCCAGTTTACTTGGTACCATATTTGCATTTCTGCCACCAGTGATTACGCTACCAAGTAATGACACAAAAGCCTTGTTGTTTTTTTATTTGCCTGTCTACAAGTAATTATGTACAATTTTTTTTATGTTTCTGTGGTACCAATCCAATAAAGGCAATTTATAAAAGCAACACCTGTTTCTATCTATCAGTCCAGAAACACCTGTTTCATTGCAATTAGTGCCTGTAGGACTAATTCTTCTCCCTCCCAAAAGCAGCATTTTATAGTTTGTATTGCATTCATGCTCTGATCAAAAATTCATTAATTTTATAGACTTTTATGTATTTGAACATAAAATATAAGCAAAAAATCAGACTGTAGATGTCTATACAACACATGTAACACACAGTACCTCAAAAAGATGTTTTTTGCATTTAGCATGTGCCCAGTTAAAAGACTGATGCAACTATAGTACACCTAATATCAGACTCCGATACTTGTTTAATTTTAAATTGAAAGTTGAAGACAGAATCACAAGAATGAACACAAGTCATTCCAACAAAAAATCCACCGGATTCAATATAGAACAAATAAAAGCTTACATGGCAAGTTTCTGTTCAAGTAGAGACTAGACCCTGAACAAGACAAAGCCTGTAAACACATAATTCAGACTACCTTCTCCTCAGAAAAAGTAACTTCTCTTGTTTGTAAATACATCTGTCATTGATGTAAGGTCAACTGTTTCACAACTTTTCTGATTCAGATGTCCCCTGAAAATATGCTAGGTGTGTAAACATGTTCAATTGTCTTCTGTTTTGATCTTTAAGTCCAAATATATTGTATATATATAAGTAACATGCATTATATACTTCTATGCCCACTCAAAATAAAAAGCTTATACATTACCGTGAACTAGAAGAGAAATATGAGTCTTCTGCATCATCGGTGTACTTTTTCTTCGGCTTTGCAATTGAAGGTGTTTCCTGCTCTATTGTCTGCAGATCTGAGGTGATTGAGTGAGAAATGCCACTGTCAACAGGAAGAAAACAAGTATGTAAAGAGACGACAAAGCTAACACCTTAAAAAGGAAAGAAATGAAAGTCCAAATCCAGTTTCTGAAGCTTGCTGATAAAACCCAAGCTATACAAACATACAGTAGTTTTCTGAAGTAGCGACAGGACTTCTGAACACACAGACCCTTCAAAAAAATTGGAAAACACACCAGTGTGACTTTTTCAGAGTTTTGGCTTGTAAAAGACAGACTATACTTAGAGTTGGTGCTATTTAGCTAAAACATCATGGCTACTTCCCTCACAGTCAGCTAATGGAGGCAAATACCCTACAGATACCCTACAATTTAGGTTAACACCTGTCTGGCAGGTCAGAACTTTATCAGAAGCAATCCTGCCCCTTCCCTCTGACAGATACTAGATTCTTTGATGATATTGTTTAAGTTTCCATGACACACTTCAGTATATTTTTTCATTTCCTAAGTAAAAAGAAGAATAACTACATAAAGCCAGAGTATTTTAAATACAGTTTATAGAACTTCACATACCTTCTGGTGCTGCTAAACCCCATGCCAAGTCTCTCCAATTCACTTTTCTTCTTACCACATAGATTAAATTTCTCTTCTTTTGTTTTAATATCAAGATCTCTGTAGGCCAACCGTAAAGATGATACACTAGAAAAAAACAGTTAATGTATAGCTGTAAAAGTGCTACACTGAGTGCCTAACCCAGTATTACTGGTAGAAAATTAACAATATATATTGTAGCGCTGTATGTTCCATGTTCACTGAAAATATTCATTATTAATTGGATTAAATTCCAACTATAAGGATGGAATACCTAAACTACCCCCTGCCTCTTACCCAATAAGTACAAATAAAGCTGAATATCTATATATTGCCTATGCTCTTAGATTGTTTTAAATAGTATTCAGTTCACCAAAACAAAATAAACTAGGTAACTGCCACAGGGTAAAGAAAGATCAAGAGGCAAGAGTCTTCTGTGGTAATACTTAAATTTAACATATTTTAGATTTATTTCATGTTTTATTCATATGTATCAATAGAATGTCTCCTTATTTTCTGTGCTAAATGAGAATAACACTAAGGTTAGTTTTACAGATAGCATTGGGCTATTTCTATAGTAAATCATCAACTGTAGAAACATATATTTAATGGCCAAAAAAAAAAGGGCAATGGGGGAATTACTGTTTGGCACATCTCACGTACATTTGGTTTTTTTTTTTTTTTTTTAAAGCAATAATCAAAGTTTTATTTGCATAAGCTAGTCTCTGGTAGTATTTAAAATGTTGACAATTACTTCATTAACATGAAATTAGGCTTCATGTTTTATTGTTGTATATATAATTCGTACTTACAGCGGCTCTTCCTTCTCAGTCGTCTTAGCGCTATGAAGTTCCTCTCGTTCCTTCATTTTATCTACAGCTTGTGCTTGTTTTTCAATCTCATTAAAGCTTTGGCTGCTCACTTTTTGTGCCCCCAAACCACCTTTTTTGGCACCAAGCTTGATTTATTAAACAACAAAAAACAAAAGACCCAACATTGTAATTTACAGTCAACTCTGAAAGCAACAGCAAACACTGTACTCTGTTCGGGAGCATATGCAAACAGCAATGAAAATTTGGAGCAGAGAAAATATTTTTTCATGCTTTGACCTTCTATGTGCTTCTTCTACTAACTCTTACAAATTTAGTTAGCTCTGCAGTCAAACATCCCAGGGTAATGAAACTATTAATAATTTTAATTGTTCAGAGCTTGGCATGCTCAAATTAGTGTTGTAATATGTAGCACAACTTTAGTTTCCCAATAATCATTTTGTTGCATAGGAATAACATAATAAGATTTGTTGCAATGAAACCATTTGGTGTTCATTTACTTCATTCAAAATTTGTATTTAGAAGTGGCAAAGATTCTTCAACTCGTTTTCACAGGTAAGTGCTAGTGTGTTATCTTAAGATTATGTATTGATTTATTCATATTTTCAATAAACGTGTACATAGGTATTTACTGATTCATGGTAGAAGAGCAATATACAAGTTTTCTACATACACGTATGCACGATTAGCCTTCACATGTGACAAAGCATTGTAAACTTTTTTCAGATAAACACATCAGCTGAGAGGTTCCAGTTTTGCACTCATTCTTTTAAAATAATTCTATTTCTAATTCATATTACGTCAGTAAAGGGATACATATTCTTTCATTCACCAAAGATTTTAAAAACACTTAATACTACAAAAATGAATAGATACAATGATGCCAATTCAGATGGGGGCAAGAGAACTCAAACTACTGTTCTCAGTGTCCTGTGTGTTTAATTCCTTATCTGCAACACTGCAGCAATATTAATTTTCACAGTACTCATATCTTACCCTTTTAATGCTTTAAAGTCTTCATGTAAAAGTTCTGGCCTACATACATATGGTTTTAGGCTCTGAAGCTACAGTTCACAAACTGTACACGCCCCTGTGAACCTAGTTATATTCTTCTTACTGTAAGAACTCTTCTTACTTACTATCTGCATAAAGCATTTAGAATAAGAAATTCCTCTTGCATATTAGGGCCCTCTAGTGGGAGCAAGAAATAATAGGCTTCAATCTAAATTAACCCACTCCAATAAATCTTCAAAATCTTTTGCCATAGAATAGCCCAGACTGAAAAGAAGTTACTCCCTGTAACATATTGTCACCCTCATAGCCTAATATTAGGGCTATTTTCTTTGGCCTCAGGAGCAATGCATTCAAAACCTAGTTTTTTCTAGCTAACTTGAGCTGTCTTACTCAGATTTCAGGTTCCTTGAACCAGCATACTCAACCTTCTTTACACAGACCAGATGCCTAAGAAAGTGCTAAGACCCCATCCAGAAACAGGTCTGTAAGCTATCTTGAATTGAATGCAGCTGCAAGTTATCTATAAATACAGCCAAATACCATACTGCTATGTGGTATGAGATGAGGACTGTTCCAGAAACACATATCTGAATGTCTCAAACTCACCTTATATTGACAGACTATGCCACACATGCATATTTAGCATGTGTGGCATAACGGCACTCAAAAGTGCTATTGGAACTCCCTCTGCTTTTGGGATTTGCTACAAAAAGATCTCAATACCAACTAACTTAGGTGAAAGACTGAAGAAACCCTGCAACCCAGTATCAGCAAGTGAGAAGAAAGATGTATAATACAGATAAAAATATGCATTATTTATATAACACTTACCCCCTTCTTAGCTTGATTTGGCTTCTTTTTTATGAAGGTGGTGTTCTCTGCAAGGATTAAAGGTGCATTACTTGACATATAATTTTATTAATTCCAGAACTGCAGATGATCATTTCCACAATATCAGTCTCAATACAGTTTTTGGAATTTATTTTAATGCCTTGAAGTATTACAGTTTCTACACTAAGAGACTGAGATACTAAACTGAGTTACAGGGAACAAAGCTGTGAATATCTCCAAGAAAATGTGGGAAACTGCCTCTGATTGAGGATATGGTATCTCTCACAAATACACAACAGTAATAAAATTACAGCTCAGTTTTCAATTGTAGATACCTGCTTTTAAACAGAACAAGAATATGATACTTGCTATTCTGAACCAGACTAGAGGTCCACCTGATCCCGCAACATTTCCAAGATAAATTGTTTCCTGGATAGAAAGGTATTTGCTATGTTTAAAACCACCAATGATACAGATAAAACATACCTGTATCATCATAAACGAAATCACAAACATTAATAGAGGTGACAACATACTCTCTAGATTGAATAGATTTGCTCAATTGCCTAAGTACAGAACTGGGAGTCTAACTTTATACATACAGTTTGAAAGTTCCAGACCTGATGCTTTGTATTAAATATTGAAACACAGAAAAAACAAACCTACATTCTGCTCTGCATGAAGTCTGACACAACTCCTATTTTTAATGAGACCCTAATAGGACTCAATACATTCTGTAAGGCACTATATTGTGCCTTCATGACAGCTACCCTGAATTAGGGTAAATCTCCTACAAGCAAAAGTTTTCAATCAACATCTCCTACTGAATGCTTGTACATACAGAAAAACTAGTTTGAGCTGAAATATAGTTGGAAACAGGCTGTAAGAGACAACTTGTAATTTCCCCTAAACAACAACTGAGAGAGCAGCCTGAGGGAAGCATGAAACAATGGTGAGAGACGGAGGGGGAGGAGGCCTTCTGAGGAATGTCTCAAACACTTGCAAGTACCAGGCCTTCTGCTCAAAGAACTGATGAGGCTAACATCTGCTTATCTCTTGTGTGACTCATGTGGGAGGTCTGAGGAGCACAGGATGCGCCCGGAGGTATCTGGAGGAGGAAGTCCTGTGGAGACAGGACAGCGCTGATTTTCATCGGCAAGGACAAGAGAACAGGAATCTGCATAGTTCTTTGTTTCTTCGAAAGGCTACTGTGCCCGATGAATGATCTTTGCCTGATTATCAGCGAAATACATACTAAAGTTGACATCCCTGTATATGCTAATGAAGATTATTGAGATCATGCTAAACATATATGACAACAGCCCTCCTTGTCCACCCAAATCATCCTACATGTCACCAGGGAGGGGTGGGGAACCTGAGAAGAAACTGCCCCGTCGCAGTGGGACTGGTCGTAGTGCCCCTACGCACACACACCCTCCCCGACCCCGCTGGTGGGACCAATGCACACACCCCCACTCCCTGCCCCTGCCCCGTAGGCCAGACCAACACTGGAACCGGGACCGGTGATCTCTTTATCTCTCCCTCTCTCGTTCTGTCTCTCCTTTCCTATCCCTCTGTTTCTTTTTCTTTTCTCTTTTCTTTTAAAGTTGTTAAGTAACACAAGGCATACCTTATCACTCGCCATAATTCACTGTGTATCTGTTGTTAAGTACCACTAACCATAATTTGTTGTATATCTGTTACTAAGTAACACAAGGCGTACCTTACCGCTTGCCACATTTTTGTTATATAGCTAATCAATTATTGTGGACCTAGTTAAGAGTCATATTAATCACTGTGGAAATCTAATAAATGTTCACATGGACCTTGATAGTTGTGTCACCTTAGTCACGCTGGGGACTTGCAAATCTGTCACGCCTCTCTCTTCTGAGTGGAGAGTGACACAGGCATATACAGAACAGAGATTCTTCACGTAAAATAGAGTTTGTGATGCTCAAAACAAACAAGAAAAGCACTTGTTTTATGAGAACATGTGTTAAAGATACAAATGAGAAAACCTGTAAGTGTATGCAGGTAACTATTTTTCCTAGTATCCAGTTCGCAAAAAAAACCCCAACCTAACAAACAAAACAACAACAAAGCCCAAATGACCAAAACCAAACACAACCAAGTGAATATAAAAACAGTGACAAAGACCATACCTTCCTCAAGTACTGTGCTGCTGAGAATCAGTATTTATTCTCAGAAACTTGCTCCTGCAGGATGATCCTCCAAATGATAAATCACGGATGTATTTTATTCTATTCTATTTTCCTCAACTTTTTTTTTTAAACTTACTTCTAGTATGATGCACTCTTCAGTGTTAAATAAACTAAGACTCTGGACATTGAAGATATCGTATTACAAATACAAGATTATTCCAGTCTAAAGTTTTATGTTCAATTTTCTGAAAAAGGAGCAAAAACTACATCTAGACAGAAAGACTGACCTTTTAGTACAAGATGTGTTTGCCTAGCATAAATAACAGGCCATTAATCACAACACAATGCTCTATTCCACCTGTGTGCTTTAAAGGCAGAACTTAAGGCAGTCTAACAGGAGATGCAAAACATTAATGGTCAACTTTACTAGGTGTGATACCTGTTCCTTTTAAATTCATCAGGTCAGCTAAGATAAGAGAGATAAAACCAGAACAACACTTCATTTCTTAGGAGCAGTACCCTGTTTAACAGAAGAAGCTGTAATACAAATTCAGATGTTCCAACTAACTCATGCAGACTGATATTAAAGTATTCCACATTTCTTTCCAGTCACACGTTCTCTGTACAAATAAATATTTAAGTACACTATACCAGTTGCTATCTTCTGCTTACACTCATTACCTAATGCAGCTTTTGGTGATGTGCTAAGGCAATCAAGACTTGGTCCATGTACTGGTCCTAAAACATAATGAATAACAAGGGTAAGAATATTAGAAAAAAACCAAAACTCATCTCACTGTATTCAGGGTACTGTTTGATACATCTAGTGTAATACATTACTTCTATCACAGCTTTACCAGTTACTAAAAGAGCAACAGGCACCCAAAGATTGATCTGAAGTCTTTTGATTCAAATTTTAATTCGTATCTCTATTAAACATTACTAAAGGAACATACAGTCCCACACATTCTAGCATAACCTGTCTAAAAGGTCCTTCCTCTCCAAAATTCTTGCTTTACTAGCATGGTTAGATTATTTAACTATTAAAGCAGTGCAAAAAGAGCCTAAACAAAGAGACTACCAGAAAATTGCAGCTTATTGTTAACAAAGAATCAGTCATACCTTCATAGCATTCCAGTATATTTTCTGAAGTATTCTGCTGTACAGAAACTGGCTCTGATACCACCCACTCTGTATTCTTTGCCTTGAAAAAGATCACAAAATCAAAAGTGCACACAAAATAGAATACAGCAAATAAATACGAGCACTGAGCTCAAAGACTGCCTAAGCATCACTGATTAGTTAATATTGGATTCTTATGGTTACAGCTTCTAGGTTTAAAACCTGTTCTCAGATGGGCAGTTATTAAAGTTACAAGAAATGCCTATCTTTATTAAAAGCAAGCTGCTTTCAAACCACTCCTGAGCACCCGTTTCCCTCTCAGGAATTTCAGTATGTTTACCATCCAAAAAATAACAGCTATTTTAACTGTGCTTTAAATTTATTTATTGTATGCTGGCTATTGTCTTTACTCAGTAATACAGTACAGAAAATCTGGATCATTTATTTACATAAAATCACCAAACTTTCTCCCCACATTAAGCTCTTGCACTTCCAATTTTCTAACAGCTAATTTGTGACTGTGAGCAGTCTTCCCAAGTCTTCCTGATGAATCCTCCCACTTTCCTCAGACACATCCTCTTCAACTGGCAGGTTTGTGACCTGGTCACAACAATATCGGCTTATTATTATCTTTTCCACCAGTGCTGTGCCACTGCCAATTCATGCTTATTCTTCCCTAAAACCTCAATCTCTCTCCAAACATGCATACCCCAATAATCTCTTGCCCTGAGGCTGCTTGTCTCTACCCTCCTGCCTTTGCAGCTACCCAAAAAGTTTGCTGTGAAAATTTACTTTATCCTACCCATACATTCTCTTAAGAGGGTTTGTATGAAGTTCCTACTTCTCGTCCTTAACCACAGAAATATTTACAACACTTTTCTGCTTAAAGTTCTTTATCTTGCCTCAGTTTATGCTCTTCCCACTCAACTGCAAACATCATTCCAAGCTGCCTTTTGCAAACAGAAATACTCCATTTATTTTTCTATTATCAGGACAGATGATTTTCTGGTAAAGACACTTGACTAGAATTCACAATAACTGGATTTTTTTGGTCTTTGCAATGAACATTTCTGAGTAATACAGCAACCTCTCCAGTCTGTAAAATATAAATACTATTTCACTTTTTCAACGACATTCAAATATTGGCTGTAGTAGAAGTTCCTAAAATAAAACAAATCAATAGCAAAAAGGCTGAATTTCACTTTAAAATGCACCATTTTCGAAACTTCACAAATAGAACAAAAAAGTTACATTTTGAAAGGTCACAACTGAATAACCAAAAGGAAAAAACACACCACTTTTCAGTTAAATTACAGCTTTTTTCTTCCTTAAGTATCCCATATACATTAGAAAGTCACTAAAATGTTACGTCATTTTTACTGTGTTCTTTACCCAGGCGTAGATATGAGCAACTTGCATAGGTTTTTATTACTTGCTGCTTATGCACATGCACAACCAAAACGTCATGACAGGGGAATTAACACGCATATTAACTGGTGAAGATTTTTCACAAGGGCTAATCTCATATACCCAAGCTCTTTGAATTCTTCTCTACCCCAAAATACGCCTCATAATCATACTTGTGTTTTAGGTATTCACAGACTGCAACTATACTAGAAAGCAATTACAGTAGAACACTTAATATTATTGCAATATTTAGGAATACTGCTCTAAGCTGAAGATCACAATTGCTGAAGTTGTTTTCACTGGTATTTTTAAAATACCAGACTCAAGAGAGTCTCTGAAATATTAATCTGTGCAATAAACACACCATCTATCACCTTAAGGAGGTAAGATCAAATAAAAGAAAACCAACATTAGCAATAGCGGTTGATAAGCCAGGGGGACGGGATGTCATCCAGAGGGACCTGGACAAGCTAGAGAGGTGGGCCTGAGCAAACCTTATGAAGTTCAACAAGGCCAAGTGCAAGGTCCTACACTTGGGTCGGGACAATCCTCATTATCAGTACAGGCTGGGGGATGATGTGACAGAGAGCAGCCCTGCGGAAAAGGACTTGGAGATACTGGTGGATGAAAAGCTGGACAGGAGCCAACAATGTGCGCTTGCAGCCCTGAAGGCCAATCGCATCCTGGGCTGCATCAAAAGAAGCGTGGCGAGCAGATTGAGAGAGGTGACTCTCCCCCTGTACTCTGCTGGTGGGGCGAGACCCCACCTGGAGTACTGTATCCAGCTCTGGAACCCTTGGCACAAGAAGGACATGGACCTGCTGAAGCGGGTCCAGACGATAGCCACGAAGATGACGAAAGGGCTAGAGCACCTCTGCTATGAAGACAGGCTGAGAAAGTTGGGGTTGTTCAGCCTGGAGAAGAGAAGGCTCTGGGGACACCTTATAGTGGCCTTCCAGTACCTGAAGGGGGCCTACAGGAAAGTTGGGGAGGAGCTGTTTGCAAGGGCAGGCAGGGATAGGACGAGGGGCAATGGTTTTAAACTAGAGCAGGGTAGGTTTAGATTAGACATGAGGCAGAAGTTCTTTACAATGAGGGTGGTGAGACAGTGGAACAGGTTGCCCAGAGAGGTGGTGGAGGCCCCATCCCTGGAGACATTCAAGGCCAGGCTTGATGAGGCTGTGAGCAACCTGATATATTTAAAGATGTCCCTGCTTACTGCAGGGGGGTTGGAACTAGACGACCTTTAAAGGTCCCTTCCAACCCAACACATTCTATGATTCTATGAAAGTGCCTTTAACATTTTCAAAGAGGCTCTAAGTATTTTGGAGGAAGAAGAGGAGGAAGAAAAAAAGCTTCTGCTTAACAAAAGTTTTAAGAACTGTTAAGCTTTACTGATAAAAAAACAAAGTCATCACATAGTATATTTAAATCAGAGCACTCCCAAGCAAGGAATCAGGAGCCCAAGTGAAACTGTAAGCCTACAAAAAATATATGTTTTCATTCCACTTTTAGCTATTATTTGGGTCGTTCTAAATTATCACCTTAGAAAATGGTTCACATCCAGGAAGAATTTTGAGACCCACAGAAAGGAAGCAGATAAATTTTAACTCACTGACCTACCCTTTCTCGATAACGTTTTCTTTCAGGGTTTAATCTTCATCATAGATCACACAGTTAATCTAAGTGTTTAGAAAGCTAACAAGAAGTAAATACATGTAATCTATACCTTGGGAGAAACATGGGATGCAAAAAAGTCTTCCTCTTTGTTTTGAGGCGACACAGGTGGCATTCCACATCCATCCGTCCACAGCTAGAATTAAAAGAGAGAGAGAGAGGGAGAGAGAGAGAGAATTTTACAGGACAACTGCATAAATATATTTTTTTCAAATGCACTAATCTTAAAACTCCTGTCTTTTTTTCAGGTTAAAAATTTACTGATTTTTTTTTTCATGGTACATAATTTCTCCTTACAAATTTTTTTTTTTTTTTTATTTCATACATCTTTGATGTGTTCCTTCACATTAACCATTTCCTTCCTAACAAAATGCTCAGTATAAACTCTGCTGCAGCAATACTGTCAATATTTAATATCACTAGAGCTTTATAATTAGGTTTTTTTCATATTCTCATATAAGGTATTTTCTAATATTCTTATTTTGCCCAAAGCAAAAAAAATTGAAACATAACACTAGTAGTCACTGGAAACAGTTTTCAGAATTGCATCAGTGTGGTCTGGTACTCTGATGAATTTTCACATCTAGTTTCAGAGTCCCAAAACCTCTGCTACAGTTGAAGCAGAGTTTTGCAAGATGCTAACAGCTTTGAGCAATGCCTGATCTCAGGGTGGGCTGGAGGGCCCACAGTGCCACAGGTTATTCTTAGCATGTGCAGGACTGGACTGTAACCTGTGATCTGTACTCCAAGGTTTACTCACAGGCAAATAATTTCTGTGAGTTCTTTCTACTATCGTGCAAAAAATACATGACTAAAAATAATGACCTCTATCAAAAAGATTACTGAATGTGCAACAAGCTTACATCATCATTCAACAGTTGACTCCATCAGTAAGACAGAGAAGAATTTTTTTAAATGTGACGGGGGGATGTTTGGTTCTAATCTAATTATCTGAATAATTACTTCAGCAATTTAGATAGCACATAATCACTTAAGCTTGCAGTACATCATTAAAAAATATATTTACTAATTTTTTTAAATAATTAATATCAAACAATTCAATTGGATAGAATCTGTAATTGGAGCAAATAATTACAGTTCTTCAAAGCATCAAATTAAACGCACACGGTAGAGTATATTTACTTGAACATGTTTTATATCTAAAGCTGTTTAGTAAGTCAAAACAAATATTCCAGAAATATACAAGTCTTATGAGGAGTGGCTGAGGGAGCTGGGGTTGTTTAGGCTAGAGGAAAGGAGGCTGATGGGGAGACCTTATCACTCTTTACAGCTACCTGAAAGGAGGTGTAGAGAGGTGGGGTCGATCTCTTCTCCCAAGTAACAGGACAAGAGGAACCGCCTCAAGCTGTACAAGGGGAGGTTTAGACTGGCTATTAGGGAAGATTTTACACTGAAAGGGTTATTAAGCATTGGAACAGGGCTGCCAAGGGAAGTGGCTGAGACACCATCCCTGTAGGTATTTAAAAGACGTGTAGATCAGTGCTTAGAAATATGGTTTAGTGATGTTTTTGGCAGAGTTAGGTTGCTGGTTGGACTAGATGATCTGAAAGGTCCCTTCCAACCTAGGAAATTCTATGATTCTCTGAAGTTAGTGATGTGAACTATATAGTCTATAACATTTATAATATAGAACTATTATAATCCATTTAATTTCATGCTTTGATGCGTAGATTGGAAAAAAAACCAAAGCTTTCTCGCTTTTCCTTTAATCCCTACTCATCTGATCAACTTCAAATGAATCAGTCACAGACTTTAACAAGCTGAATTAAACAATCAAAACATGCTTTCTGTGTATGCAGAAAAGAACAGTTGCCAAGCTTATTTAATACCTCAGCAAAGTAATTCTGCATACTTTGCTAATAACTTCATCTTGTCAGCAACCTAACAATGTTTTGACAGCATGCATGAACCATTTCAGGATTTTTAATGGTGAACAGAAAGTTCATGACATACGTAACTTGCTAATTTTTCAAAAATTATTTTGTAGAGAAAAAAGCAAAAAACCACATTTACCTGTTCAAAACAAATCCCACTTAAATGACAAACATTTTGTAGCTAATTCTTTTAGCACTTTCCCATTTTTACATGCTATACTTCTCAATAAAAATTCTGTTCCAGATAAGCAAAAATAAAAACACTATATAGTGCATGGAGAAGTGCTGACATTTTTTGTTATCCAATACCACAAGTATAATTTTGGAGCAAACAAGAAGTTTCCATTTTGAAGAATACCTTAAGTTTCTGCCTACAACTCCTCCAAGTTACTGCAAATGTTAAAATTAATGTTTTGAATAACCCAGAAATGATCCTGAAGTATCCAGTTGAGCTCTCTCAATATTATTTTTCCCAACAAAAAAGGTAAGTTACAAATAGCCTATTCCCCAGCTTGCCTTTTCACTGCAGTGTGTAGCAGTACCTTTCAAAGACAGATAATCTTCTGCATTACTAATTAGAAACTTAAAATGACTCTAGGGGGAAGAAGATAAAGTTTTTCAGAAATCTTAATGACACAGGACACACACACTACTCACATCAGTACCATGCTTTCTCGTTGCCTGTGTTGCAAGAGATTTAATCTTCTCCTTGTAAAGCTGAGCACCACGACTGTTATACTTTGCATTGGTATCATTTGTTGTGCATCCATATTGATGGAAAAAAGCAGACTATGAAGAACACAGAAAATGCTATGACAAACAGGTTTAAAAACTAATCCCATTTAACATAAAATATATCACAATGCAAAAATACCCTGCTTCTCTACCTAAATCTAATCTTTTAAATTATGAAGTCTATGTAGATCTCCAAAATAAAAGAAAACTCCATTCTGGCAACCTCTTTATGTATAAATAAAACAACAGAAACTCCAAATAGAATATAAATTATAGAATACAAATGATTAATTTTAATCTGATAGTGCTTCTAAACAGTAGCTAGTAAAACAGAATTTGGCCTTTAGTTGGAGCAAAAAGGGAACTTTTTAATGCAATTAGAAGAAAAACGTTAATTTACTTTTTAAAAGGTCCAGACAGTTTACTAAACTGGTCTTAAATAACCTTCCTAAGCAATCCAAAACACGCCATTGTGAATTTGAGGTATTTGAGGGGTGGCTGTGGGTATATTACACCTCTTGGTACAATGTGTGATAGGAAACAGTGACATCCAAGTAGAAAGACAAAGCTTCATAATTTTTCAGCATGATATTTTCATAAGCCACGTAAGGAAATACAGTCACAGGAAGATGCCCATAAACTAGGTTTACAGGCTGTTGGAAAGCCAACTTTCAGCAGTTGTTAATGTTTCCCTGTTAAATTAGACATGTATTGACAAGGAATCTGATCTGGCCTTTTCAGTGATTTTTATTAATGACTTGTAAGAAAAAATAAAACATTTGCAGATTATACCAAGATTGAAAAGTTGCAAGAACTATGGAGGATGAAGTCAACATTCAAGGAATTCTTAAAACAAGGGGGAAAAAAAGAGAGACAATAAGGACAGACAATAGCTTCCAAGCCTAACAAGCTTCACGTGCAAAGCAAATTCTTAGGAGTACATACAAGCATTTGCAATTTCCTCCAACTTGCATGCATCTCAGCTGAAACCAAGACCAATTGGAATCCAGTTCTGTAGATCTAAACAGAAGGAACATTTTTTAATGTTATCTCCAAAGCCATTTAAAATCTCTCTACCTTTTTTTTTTTTTTGTAAAGTGTTTCTCCTCCCCTCTTCTAAAGTGAAAAGTACGCAGCTATGGAAAAAAAATCTGCAACAATACACAGATGTGCAAAACAAATCAATAAAGTCATGTAAAACTGACAGAGTTTTTCAAAATGTAAAAGCTTGAAAAAAGTGCATGTTTGCCTTTGAAAAAGCACTAATAAGATAACATTTTCAGAATCACATTTGAACTCTGTCAACAGCAGTGACAACCACATGTATGTCATGGACAAACTGACAATTGAATGTCATATCACCACAAAAATTTTGGGCTCAGTGAGTACGAAGAAAATTAATACTGTGATCATTAGGGATGGATTCTTGAGAGGCCTCTTCTAACACTCTTGTATACAATGAAAAGGCAGCAGAGAAAGAATTTTAGCTGACGGAAAATAGCTGTTTTTATCTGCAATTCATTTTTGAATGCACTCACTCCAAGCAGAACCTACATTTCAAAGATGTAATTAATTATTTGGCCAAAAAGGCCCTCATGCCATCGGTTAGGATACCAACCTGAAATTGTGACAAGTTCAGGGTGCAGATTTACTGCACCAACTGACTGAGCTAACAGCTACCAAAAGGATAGCTCTTACACTACCCCAGTACTAGCACTCAGGTGACACCATAATGAACTACTTCAGGGAGCAAAGCTGGCAAAATGCTATTTAGCTGTCTGAACTGGCTTGATGGGGGTCTGACTATATCACTGTATATGTTATCACTGTACCACTGTTGAAGATAATAATAACATGTTGAAGATAACTAGTATTTGTCTCAGTCTTGATTTGGAGGAATGATAAAACACTTCAATGTTTACTCTGTTCTTCATTTTCATCATCTTCAGTGTAGAAACAGACCTGCCAACAAATGTGCATTACTAACACAACAAGCAGGTAATGGGAATGGATGCATGGACAAATTCTGCTGAACTCTACCTATTTACCTAATTCCCCAGCAGCTATGAGATAGATCAAAGCCAATACAAACATTGAAAAGATCTGAATCAGCGGTTGAGAGAAGACTGGGTTTTCCTCTTTGAGCAGGTATCTGAACAAACAAAAACATTAAAAGATGCCATTTTTACTATAAAAATACACAAATTACTCACCGAATGAAACTCAGATGAACACCAAGTGATCGATGGGTCCCTGAACAATCAATACAGAGGAAAACTCCGTATGTTATGCTTGCCCAGCTGGGGTTCTTTGCTCCACAGTCAAAACATATCTTAAAGAAAATAAAGATCAGTAACAGGACTTGAGCATAACCACGTCTTATAGTTGTGTTATAGGTCAGGCTAACACCCTTGCAGTGATCAAACTTAATTAACTCATCCTTACAGCATCTGTTGACATGACAACTTCGTATTATCCTAGTATTATAACTATAAAGAGGAATTACACAATCTGTCCACACTTGTGTATCTTCACCCTAACTAGACAGGGCTACGTGCCTTCTCAGTTTCCAACTATAACCAGCGTACACAGGGGCCACAGTCTGAGAAACCCTGGGTCAGATAACCCACCTCAGCCTAGTTCAAATATGCATTTAACGCAGTACTTCCAGCACTACTGAAAATATGAAGTGTTTAGAAATATCTGCCCAAGGGCTGTCTCTCTTCATGACGTACCACTGAGTCTACTCTTTCCTCAGAATGTACATGTCACTGCAGTTATCAGCAGCACTAATGACACCATTACCTAGTTTCCTATATAGAATCCTTGACCCTTAGAGCAAGCCACTGAAATCCAGCTGTGTGCAGAAAGTGTCCATGCTGTGTACTGCCTAGCCAGGCACCCTCTGCCAGACATGACTGTATGATGTATCACACATGTATTGCTGCATCAGCCTTTTAACTGTTCATAACATAGACGGGTTAAAAAGCAAATATGCCAATAATTACGGCATAGACAAATGCAAGATTTTCTTATCCTCTGCCACCACATTAGACTCCTAACATTCAGCCAAAACTACAAGAGGTATCTGTGTCTCCATCTCATATACTTTACAGGTCTGCAGACCACAACTTTCACGTCCAATTTTGGTTATTCCGAATTTTGTACTTCTTTGGACAAGGAAAGCAAGAACAAAAATTTATCTGATGCAAACCAATTTTCGAATGCAAGGAAGAACACAAATTTAAACAGAAATAGCTACTCCTAGTTAATGCCATGTGTACGCTTCTATTCCTGTATGAAAGCACTTCATTATCTGATCGATGCTTTTTCAGTGGTATTTATAAAGGCTGCAAAGAAGTACTTCTACAGTAAAAGCATCTATGGGTACAGTCAATAGCATCTAGTAAGAAATAACTCCATGGAGAGGCAAGCTTTTACACAAAAATTGATGGAGTTCTAATCTACAACTTTATCATTTAACATCCTCCTATAAATTTAATGCATCCTCAGACAGCAAGGGAAGTTCTAGCTATATGCAGAAAGAAAAAAAGAAAAAAGTTTCTTCTGAGTCAGCTGGGGACATGTGGTACACCCTACAAGCAGGCCATAATGCTTCCAGCACCTCCTCATCAGGCTGGAAAAACAAAAAGTTAAGAAGTCTCCTTGCTAGAAACCCCATTCACATAGCTAAAATAGAGATTTTTGTCTCTATTTTTTTGTACGTATCCGGTCAAACAAGACCTGAGTTTGCACTCAAGTCAGCTCACCTACCATTCAATCAAATTAATTGCAATTACAAGCCCAGGAGCAGTTTGAGGCTAAACTCCTCATTTTAATGCAGGTCTATTTAAGCTTCTACAGTCCACATTTACCAAGCACAAGCAAAGTTCACCAGCAGATCCAGCATTAGCTCTTTTGACATAAGAACATTTTAAGTCTGAGTTTAACTTAGGCTAATGACTAGCAACACAAACAGAAAGTAGGGAGGCCACAGTTCCTGCATGTGGAAGTCGCCTCTTTTTCTCTCAACAGAGACTTAACATTTATTAATGCTAAGTCATTTATGTATCCCACTACTGTATGTAGAAATATACTGACATAGAGCAGACAAGAAGAAATAAGATAAAAGCTACACAGAATGAGTGACAAAAGGAGGGATTAGAGGGAGTCCCTGAAACAAGCACAGGTGGAAGAACAAAATACAGGGAGTGAGGAAAAAGAAGAACGAATAACTCTTCATGTATGCCATATGCTAAGAAGACACACAGCCTGAGTAGTCAGAACTCATTATCTTTTTTCTAATTATCTCCATTCTTTGAAGTAGTTGCTTAAAAAACAACATGAGCCTTGTCTTCATTTTAAATTGTCTTTTTTCAAGCTTTTTCTTAAAAGGGCAAGAGGAGGATGGGGAAAACAAAACAAGAGAAGATTCTGCTTGAAACCAAAGCTAACAGAACAGCCCTGGTCTCACTTCTAATGAAGGAGAGCAAAGCAGACTTACACTTGTTAAGTCCTGTGGAAATTCCCTGGAGTAAAAATGGAAAACAAGAATCTTGAGTATCAGCGGGTAGTTAAAAAAACCCCACGTTTACAAAATTTCAGTTATAAACATCCCTAAAGATCCTCCTCCCCAATACAATTATAAGCACTTCTTAATTTCAACATCCTGAAAGTCAATTACATCACCTAGAAAGCTAGCTGCCACATAGCAGTATAGCTCAGTATTTTCACTTATGCAGGCGTCTCTATCAGCTATTTACCAGACACCTGTGGAAATTATTCATATGCTTTAAAACTATAGCTTTTAGGATTGTGATGCAAGCAGGAACATCTAATTTTCTTGTGAAAGTAATGTAAGAACTGCCATTTCCATCATGTTACGCAACAAAAATACAAGCATGTTTCATTAACATTTAGATTAATTTTGCTTAGTTTCCTCAATTGTGGTGCTTCCCACCACATAAAATTTAACAAGAATTAGAAAAAAAAAATAAAACCAATTTCACAGCCAATTGTTTCCATCTTAAAACCAGATAAAGTATATTTTCTGTACTGATTTAGGTACAATTAAAATATCAAAATAATTATAGAAAATAAATTTAAAGGATATGCCTAAATAATCTATTGCTTTTAAAATACACTTGCATTCTTGTTGCTTATCTTGTGTTAAAGCATTTCAGGACAGCCTAGATTCAGTAACACTCACTTTAGAAAAAAAAAAAAAAAAGCAAAAGCCCTGCTTGAGATGTTTGTACCAGAGCAAACACAAAGATTTGGCTATAATCCACAGCAAGCAGTCATTAAATCATACAACATCCACCTTGCACAAGATACCTATGCTAATAAATACATACATAACATATATTGTTATTGGATATGGAAATGTAATAACATATAGCCTATAGAAGTGTTAGTTTTGTCACTTCAGAAGAGGCAAGCAGGTTCAGCAAGCTTATCCCTAAGGTCACAGTTACATAGGTGCTTTCAACCTCCCATCTAGTGGGGGTACTGCCACGGGGTAGCTCCGCATCTCCTTCTGCTTGCCATTCCTAGCATGCAAAGCTACCATACAGCTGGTTTAGTGTTCAGGCAGCTAGCTAAAACTCAGGAGGCAGTTTCACACTTGGTCAAAGCTGATCTAAATCCAAGCAGCTACTCTCTTAGTTCCCAGCCACCGTATCCAGATATACTTTCCTTCTTCTCTTGCATCAGCAATAATAATCACACTTCTTGATCCTACTGGAAACCAGCACTACACTGCTTTGACTCAGAGCAAAGGTAGGTCCAACTTACATCACAGCCACATGACCAGAAATGCCAATATAAGGGAGGGAACAGGAGTGTTTGCCACAGGAAGAAGATGGGACTGCCCATTTTAGAACTGTCACTGTCCTAAAATGACTTAGGTGAGACATTATACACTACACTCTGCTCTGGGACAAAAAACCACACCCACAACACACACTGAGTGACTGATAAACCACCACAACACACATATTCCTGATCTGGGTGTCCAAGCAGGGACATGAATGCTACCATCAACAAAAGAAAAGAAAGAACCAGAGAGAAGAGAATGAAAAACTAACAGGTTCAGAGGAAAAGATCAATGCCAGATTAAAAAAAGACTACATAGCACAGCCTAAGGGTGCAAGTCTTCAAAACAGGTGAGCTTTACAAATGCTTAAGTTAACAATATCAAGTAGCTTAAGGACTATGAACATTTTTATATGTACAAAATACATCCTATTTAATAATTGTAATATGTTTGTTAAGGGTTGTCAGGCAGCTCTATATTACAAAATACCCAAAGACACACCAAGAAATAAAAAAACCCTATTTCTCGTAAAGGAAACTAAGATCAAATTACAGATATGTACATTTCAAGACAATTACTCAAATATCAGCTTAAACACTATAATCCACAAATTACACACACATTTATTTAAATGAGAATTATTTTCCTAAGATCATGTGTACTAAGAACTACTGCGGAGCACCTAGCACAGTGTAAATGTACGTGCCTGCTTAGAGTAGGCTGTCATGAAGCCCAGATGCTGCACAGAAGAGATACGAGTTCTTCCCCAACTGTGTATGTAAACAAAACAGTTAAAGCATATTACTAAGCTTTTAATGCAGAACCTTTCCAATATTTGTGCTTTCCCATGTCTTTCTTTCCAAGCAGGAAAGCCCTACAAATAAAAGGGGCAGACTGAATAAGAGGAACACAAGAGAAAGGAAACAAAACAAGATGTAATCAAACACAAGAGGATAAACTGATGGCAGCAACAACTTCTACTTAAGAAGACTGGTCAGATACAAGAGCACAGGAGAATTGTGAGATCTAAGCTGTTGATGTTCCCCACTCTCCTTCCTCTCTGTCTTTACAGGTCAACAAGAATGTGCTTCACTGCAGTGCTAATGAGTTCTCTGCGCCTGAGCTATTTCTTTCAAACTGACCTAGTCTGAATGGCAGCACACATTGTGCCAATATTGCTTTGTCAACATTGGCACTAAATTTCTACGTAGCACCTGACATGACAGCAAGGACAGACAGATATGCCTGAGCAACTGCGGGTACCACATCCAACTTATTAAGCGTAGCATGGTAATAATGAGTTCAGTACAGGGGAACTGTTTGAGGCAGTCACTCCATCTTCAGGCTTCCAACCCTTGCCACCTATGGGCAATATTTTCTGATTCTCTTGTGATCCCAGTAGAGGAAAAAGCATTAGACACAGTGCCAGTGAATTTCAGGAGCTTGTAAAAGATCTCTCTTCACTCTCCCTGTTGGGACCAGGACCTTTCCTTGATTAACTTTTTACCTCATTGCAAAGGAAGTTTTTAGGAATACTTGTGTCAGAAACCAATGGGTGTGTGCTTATCTTTGAGCTCTGCTTTTTCAGAAGCCAGATGAGTGTCCATTACCCGTACAATCTAAATGATTTGTGTTCAAAGTGTGGAAGTCAGCTTTGGACTAAAGACAGACCTCCAGATTCATATTCCCATAAAACAAAACCAAGGTGTTTCTTCATAATGCTAATCCGAAGTTTCCTAGTGTTTTTCAGATACATTCCCAGTGTATGTCATAAAGCCAATACAATGGAGCAGACGGCACTAAAAAGCAGCACAGGAGCACATAGCTCCTGCTCTGTCACCTTGCAGTCTGAGGCACCTTTCCCAGTTCACAGCTAGCCACTGCACACCTCCACACATAAGGGATACTAAAAAACTAACAGGGTTCCACACCACTGAAAAACTAAAGTCGGCACTGAAACACATTGAAGCACATTCAATATTCTAGTTTGTCGCTGTTTTGGAACTTGCTCTTTATTTTTAGCCGAGCTGACCCTCCTTCCAGCAATTCTTACACACCAGGTACCCGGGAGGAGCTGCACCCCCCTAATAAGGCTAGTGGGAGGTGTCCCTGTCCACCGCAGGGTGACTGGAACTAGATGATCTTTAAAGTCCCTTCCAGCTCTAAACCATTCTATGATACTACGAATTAAGGGCTTAGCCCACAACGCCCAGCGCATCCCACCAGCGGACTGCCCGAGCCAAGGCCGAGAACTGCTTCCCCCGCTACCGGGACAAGCCGCCCCCGCCCGCCCGGCCCTTCCCGCCTCTCACAGGACCGACCCCCAGCAGTGGGCAGCCGGACCGGGGCGCCGGTGGCTCGGCGGTGCGTGACGGTCGGCGGGTACTCCCCCGCCCCGCCGGCAGTGCGACGTGTCACAACGGCGGAGCGCAGCCGTTGCCACCTCCCCCGGCCCTGGCGCCCTTACCTTGTTGGTGGGGACGGAGCGGAGCCGCTTGAAGATGGCGGCAATGTCCTGCTTGCTGGGCTCGCACATGGCGCCAGACGGCAGGCGGAGGGAGCGAGGCGGGAGGGCTAAGAAGGAGAGCGGTCGCTGCCGTTACCGCCCGCTCGCGACAGCGGGACGCCTCACACCGCTGCCGCAGGTTCCGCCCCGCCCCGGAGCCGGCCAGGCAGCGCACACACCCTCGGACCCGGCAGGGCGCGGCCTGCGATTGCCGGCGTGGCGCGAGGCGGGGCTATTCTCTCCTCCTGGCCTGTCCGCCGCCTCCCCGTTACCCTGGAGACTAGCGGCTCTGCTGCGTCAGCGCTTTCCGTTGGGCACGTAAACCGTCTCGCCGGGGGTAGCGGGACAAGGGTGTGAGGAGGCGGGTGGTTGGCCGTGAGAGGGCTGAGGCACGGGGAGGTGGAGGGGCGGGCACGCCACGCTGGCCTCGCTTCCTCCGGGCCCGAGGCAGCAGCGACGTGGAAGCGTGGGGCCCGGAAAAGAAACCAGGGGAAGAAGACCAGCACCTGCTCCGTTCGATGTAGTAAAGGTTCCAGCAGTGTTCCCTCAAGACAGGTGATAAAGCACATTATTATGCCGGTGAATAGACTCATTTCTGCTCTTGGACTCAACAAGTAGGTTGCAAGCACTCTGTAAAAGTTTTACTTAAAACCGTTTTCCCCCTCTCTTCACTAGCATTAAAGTACACAGCCAGGGACAAGTGAGTCAGTGCCAAACCAGCAGAACAAAAAGATGACAGAATAAAATTGCTTTCAAAAGCAGCATGTACAGATCATAAATCTGAAATCATACAGCCTCTCAGAACAGAAAGCAGAATAATCAAAATATAACCAGGAACTGAGTAACTTACTGGTACCCCGACTTCAAAAACCTTGAGTGCCTGGACCATATTGCACTAAATTTGGTTGCATGCAGAGACCTTAGTCACAGTTCTCTCCCTCACAGTTAACCTTACAGGAAGATATTGCCTGGAGCATGAAGCTCAGCAAAGGCAGAGATGCCAGGCTAATGAACCCTTTGCTGGAACACTAGCCAGGATGCTGCAGAGGTCCTGCAGGAGCCTCTCCAGGTCCCTTGTGGCCAGCACCGGACTAAAGGTACAAAGTCCTTAAGAGTGGCCCTCGAAAAACAGCACAATGACAACTTTGTGGCTCTACAGAACTCAGACCAGCAGGCTTAAGGTGATCCATGGTAGGATCTTCAGGGCATGGCATGGATCTTCAGAGCATGTTGTTCAACACTCTTCATCAGAGACCACTGAGGCTCACAAAGCCATATCCCCTTACTCTTCTGACATCGGCAGGTAAGACTGCATAGTTATCCATATATGGGAAAAAAAATCAGTTTAGACAAAATTTCTATAATTCTATCATTTTCTTCCAGAAAAGTCTAGGTTGGAAGGGGCCTCTGGAGATTCTCTGCTCTAATCTTGTGTTAAAAATAGGGCCATAGATCGAGTTATCCAGCTGTCTAAACAGCTAGCTTTGCATGAAAATCAAGCTTCAGCCCCTTGGCCTCAAACCTGCATCACCTTCAGTACCTTAAGAGATTCACCGTCTCCCATAGAAGCTAACAACCCCCAGTTCTTACTGTTCGGTTGGAAAGTCATGCACAGTGACGAGACCTGTTACTGCCTCAGTTCTGGCCATGCTGCATGAGGCAAGCACACAGTGAGCAGAATCTTGAGTGCTGGTTCAGTGATTTCTGCTGGAGCATGCGCTGCCTGCTGTCCCGCATTGGGCCCTCAGCACTGCAACTGATGCACACCCTGATCAGTAGGAGTCAGTCACTAGTTATCCAGACAAGCAGCTGAATGCATGAACATTTTACTGTGGATGTTTACTGGCAGCCAGCCAGCAACCTCTTTACTTCCAGATTAACTCTGTTCAGTCTGGCACTATTACAGGTAGAGGGCTTGATCAAAGTATAGAATAACTGTCCAAAAATCGATCGATATGCATAAAGCCAAGTAACATGGGGAGTAGACTTAAAATATCTGATCCTGTAGAGGCCTAAGTTGTTGCCTATTTCATACTAACAAATATAATCACCCCCTGTAACTATCACTTGGGGTCAAGAATGCCTAGCAAGTAGTGAATCATTACAAGTGAAGTTTACATTTCAGGAAGACATTGCCCATATAGTCCTAGGTGCTCCCTACAGTGCACTCCCCTCCAGAGATACTTGCCAAATCCCATCTGACTGCAGGAGGACTGCCATCCCAGCTTACAGTTGCTGGCCTCACAGGGAAAAAGTTGCCAAATTTCAAAAAAAAAAGCAGCAGGGGTACAATTTTGCCAGTTGATTGGAACAATTAACATTAGAAAAATAAGGTCATTCTGAAGATCGATCTGTCTGGCATGATCTTAGGAAAGGATGGTCTTATTTATCATCCCATACTTTCCCCAGCTGCACTGCTGCCTCCCCAGGCAATGGCACACAAAGGCAGCTAGCTCGTGCCAGTGCAGCAACCTGGGATACCAAAAGTGTATCTTAGGGAAGCATAGGGCAGTAACACCATAGGGGGTCTGGTCCTTCTGTCTTCTGCTGGCCTCCTATTTCAGGAAGTGATACCTCTCTGCCCCGAGCTGGAATGTGGAAAGACTGCTAGCTGTTCAGAGCCACCTTGAGCACACAGCTCTCAAGTTTTGATACAGGAAGTAAGAAGTTTATCAGCCCATGATAGTGTTCAGAAACACACAGTACCTCTATCCTAAGGCCATACTTTGCAATTCAACTATGTAGATGTGCACACTTAGACAGATTCCTGTTGCAGACTGCAAGCTCAGCTGATTGCTAAGAGATGAGTTCTAGACAAGATCAAAGAAAAGAATTTAGCATACACTTACGAGCCTGAGGGAGGTAAGCAGGTCCTGGAGCCAATGTTAGAGCAGCCCCTAGGTTGTGAGAGAAAGCTAATATAGCAAATAGAGGTAACAGTAGAAGGAAGGCATGAGCTGGTCCATTACCATCAGGGAAAAGGCAGTGCTTGTAATTCACTGGCTGCTCTGCACATTGAGTAAATAAAAATAACCAAAAAAACCCCCAGGAACAAACCAAAAGAAACTAACTTACCTTCAAGGGTGCCTGTAGATTGGGCACTGGAGTGTCCTCTGCTTCAGCGAGCAGCCATTATGTGCAATGCAGGTCCTTACCCAGACCCAGTAGCAGACCAGCATTGCGAGTAAGACTGACTCCCCTGGTCTCACATTATTTATGTCATGAATCCCCAGCAGATTTTCATCTTGACAAAAAACTGTCCAAGGAGGACAGATTTCTTCCCTGGTCCCCTTATCCACACCATGTTGTGCTGTCATTTAATTTGTGAGAAAGAATGCCGATTTCTTCAAGATATTTTGGAAATAGCCTCCATATCCCCTTCTCCCCCACTGGTTACCTTGCCTTGTCCCAGGGGAGAAGAAAGCTAGAGTCTAAATACTGGAAACCATCAGAATAAGCCCTGAAAGGTGATGAATGTTTCCAGGGAATAGAGGTCAGCCTCTTGTTCTTCAGCACATCTGTAATTTCAGTGGGTTGCAGAAAGAGAGAATGTGTGGAGAAAGAATAGCAGCAGTGGTGGGAAAGTGGACCATAACTGTTGCTTTGCAAGTTATGCCTCAGTGTAGTAATGTCATGTCTTGCTAGTGGTTTCCAAGAACGTCCAAAATAGACACACTTCTATTCCCAGTGCACACAGAACCATTTAAAAATTGCTTGCATGCCAGCTGGTCTCACAAAGACATACATGGAGGAAGAATTGCTCTACATGTACCCTCAGAAACAAATGTCTGGTAAGCACAGCATTCCCTAGAAGGGCTGTGTGTATTACAAGCTGTGTATTCAGGTGCAAATGCAGAGCTATTCACTGCCAGCATGCCAGAGTATGACACTGGGTGTTGCTGTTTCACAAATAAAAACTTAAGGACTCTTATTCTTACTAACAACCCAGAATACAGTTCCAATTTGATAGGAAGAAAAGAAGATTTCATGCAAGGAGAATTTCATGGACCAGTGAAAGCTGTTCTGCGAGAGAAAGAGAACAAGCCCCACTTTTCCCTGCTGGCCCTCTCTGTCGGGGAGATATAGCAAGATGATTGTTCCTCTGGAGGACAGCTCCATGGATAGTGTTAGCAGAGAAGTTCCTGGGAAGGCGAAAGCTGTTCTGCGAGAGAAAGAGAAAAAGCCCCACTTTTCCCTGCTGGAACCTTCCATTTGGGAGATATACCATTATTTCTTTTTACTTTGGCGCCTAGCTCTTTGGACAGTGTTATAAATGAACTTACTAGGGCAGTGAAAACACGTCTAAGACACACTGAAAACAAGCTTTACATTACCCTCCTGGCACTTTCCGTGCGGGAGATATAGCAAGATATTTGTTTTCGGACAGTTTTCCCTCCTGGCTCCTTGGGCGTGGCAGCAAATCCCGGACATACAGAATTTTTTGAGGCCGGACCTGGGTCGAGTGCGAAAACGTGGTCTTGAGGCTGAAGATGCCAGGAAAGCCCCGAGCACCAAGGGCTGTGCAGCGATGCAAGCGGTTCCCAAAGACCTTGAAAACAAGCCACAGTTTTCCCTCCTGGCTCCTTGGGCGTGGCAGCAAATCCCGGACATACAGAAGTTTTTGAGGCCGGCCCTGGGTCGAGTGCGAAAACGTGGTTTTGAGTCTGAAGGCGCCAGGAAAGCCCGGAGCACCAAGGGCTGTGCGGCGATGCAAGCGGTTCCCAAAGACCTTTCAAACAAGCCACAGTTTTCCCTCCTGCCTCCTTGGGCGCGGCACCAAATCCCGGACATACGGAAATTTTTGAGACCAGGACCTGGGCGAGCACCAAAACGTGGTTTTGAGGCTGGAGGCGCCAGGAAAGCGCGGAGCACCAAGGGCTGTGCGGCGATGCAAGCGGTTCCCAAAGACCTTTAAAACAAGCCACAGTTTTCCCTCCTGCCTCCTTCGGCGTGGCACCAAATCCCGGACATACGGAATTTTTGAGGCTAGGCGTGGGGCGAGTGCCCAAAACGTGGTTTTGAGCTGGAGGCGCCAGGAAAGCCCGGAGCACCAAGGGCTGTGCGGCGATGCAAGCGGTTCCCAAAGACCTTTAAAACAAGCCACAGTTTTCCCTCCTGGCTCCTTGGGCGTGGCACCAAATCCCGGACATACGGAATTTTTTGAGGCCGGCCCTGGGTCAAGTGCCAAAACGTGGTTTTGAGGCTGGAGGAGCCAGGAAAGCCCGGAGCACCAAGGGCTGTGCGGCGATGCAAGCGGTTCCCAAAGACCTTTAAAACAAGCCACAGTTTTCCCTCCTGGCTCCTTGGGTGTGGCAGCAAATCCCGGACATATGGAAATTTTTGAGGCTGGCCCTGGGTCGACTGCGAAAACGTGGTTTTGAGACTGAAGGCGCCAGGAAAGCCCGGAGCACCAAGGGCTGTGCGGCGATGCAAGCGGTTCCCAAAGACCTTTAAAACGAGCCAGAATTTCCCTTCTTGGCTCCTTGGGCATGGCAGGAAATCCCGGCCATACGGAATTTTTTGAGGCCGGCCATGCGGCGAGATTGAAAAGGTGGTTTTCAGACTGAAGGCGCCAGGAAAGCCCGGAGCACCAAGGGCTGTGCGGCGATGCAAGCGGTTCCCAAAGACCTTGAAAACAAGCCACAGTTTTCCCTCCTGGCTCCTTAGACGTGGCAGCAGATCCCGGACATACGGAAATTTCTGAGGCCTGGCCTCGGCCAATGGAGAAAAAATGGTTTTGAGGCTGAAGGCACCAGGAAAGCCCGGAGCACCAAGGGCTGTGCGGTGATGCAAGCGGTTCCCAAAGACCTTGAAAACAAGCCACAGTTTTCCCTCCTGGCTCCTTGGCGATGGCAGGCACATCCCGGCCATACGGCAATTTTGTGCAGTGCTGGCGGCCCTGGGTCAAGACTGCCGAAAAGGGTTTTGACGGCTGACGGCTACCAGGAAGCGCATGAGCACCAAGGGCTGTGCGGCGATGCAAGCGGTTCCCAAAGACCTTTAAAACAAGCCACAGCTTTTCCCTCCTGGCTCCTTGGGCTGGCAGGAAATCCCGGACATATGGAAAATTTTGAGTCCAGCGACTGGGCCGAGTGTGCAAAACGTGGGTTTGAGGCTGAAGGCCGCAGGAAAGCCCGGAGCACAAGGGCTGTGCGGCGATGCAAGCGGTTCCCAAAGACCTTTAAAACAAGCCACAGTTTTCCCTCCTGGCTCCTTGGGTGTGGCAGCAAATCCCGGGCATACCGAATTTTTTGAGACTGACGCCCGGCTCTGGGTCAACTGCGAAAACGTGGTTTTGAGGCTGAAGGCGCCAGGAAAGCCCGGAGCAGCAAGGGCTGTGCGGCGATGCAAGCGGTTCCCAAAGACCTTTAAGACAAGCCACAATTTTCCCTCGTGTCTCCTTCATCGTGGCAGGAAATCCCGGACATACGGAATTTTTTGAGGCCGGCCCTACGGCGAGACTGAAAAGGTGGTTTTGAGGCTGAAGGCGCCAGGAAAGCCCTGAGCACCAAGGGCTGTGCGGCGATGCAAGCGGTTCCCAAAGACTACCTTTAAAACAAGCCACAGTTTTCCCTCGTGGCTCCTTGGGCGTGGCAGCACATGCCGGCCATACGGAATTTTTTGAGTCTGATGGCCGGCCCTGGGTCGACTGCGAAAACGTGGTTTTGAGGCTGAAGGCGCCAGGAAAGCCCTGAGAACCAAGGGCTGTGTGGCGATGCAAGCGTTTCCCAAAGACCTTTAAAACAAGCCACAGCTTTCCCTCCTGGCTCCTTGGGCATGGCAGGAAATCCCGGACATATGGAAAATTTTGAGTCCAGCGATGGACCGAGTGTGAAAACGTGGCTTTGAGGCTGAAGGCGCCAGGAAAGCCCGGCGCAGCAAGGGCTGTGCTGCGATGGAAGCGGTTCCCAAAGACCTTTAAAACAAGCCACAGTTTTCCCTCCTGGCTGCGGGGGTGTGGCAGCAAATGCCGGATATATGGAAATTTTTGATCTTGACGGCCGGCCCTGGGTAGAGTGCGAAAACGTGGTTTTGAGGGTGAAGGCGCCAGGAAAGCCCGGAGCACCAAGGGCTGTGTGGCGATGCAAGCGGTTCCCAAAGACTTTTAAAACAAGCCACAGTTTTCCCTCCTGGCTCCTTGGGCATGGCAGCAAATCCCGGACATATGGAAATTTTTGAGTCCCGCCCTGGGTTGAGAGCGAAAACGTGGTTTTGAGTCTGAAGGCGCCAGGAAAGCCCGGAGCACCAAGGGCTGTGCGGCGATGCAAGCGGTTCCCAAGACCTTTAAAACAAGCCACAGTTTTCCCTCCTGGCTCCTTGGGCGTGGCACCAAATCCCGGACATACGGAAATTTTGAGGCCAGGACTGGGGCGAGTGCCAAAACGTGGTTTTGAGGCTGGAGGCGCCAGGAAAGCCCAGAGAACCAAGGACACTGTGGCGCTGCAAGCGGTTCCCAAAGACCTTTAAAACAACACACAGTTTTCCCTCCTGGCTCCTTGGGCGTGGCACCAAATCCCGGACATACGGAATTTTTTGAGGCCGTACCTGGGGCGAGTGCCAAAACGTGGTTTTGAGGCTGGAGGCGCCAGGAAAGCCCGGAGCACCAAGGGCTGTGCGGCGATGCAAGCGGTTCCCAAAGACCTTTAAAACAAGCCACAGTTTTCCCTCCTGGCTCCTTGGGCGTGGCACCAAATCCCGGACATATGGAAATCTTTGACGCCGGACCTGGGTCGAGTGCGAAAACGTGGTTTTGAGGCTGAAGGCACCAAGAAAGCTCGGAGCACCAAGCTCTGTGCGGCGATGCAAGCGGTTCCCAAAGACCTTTCAAACAAGCCACAGTTTTCCCTCCTGGCTCCTTGGGCGTGGCACCAAATCCCGGACATATGGAACTTTTTGAGGCTCATGGCCGGCCCTGGGCCGAGTTCGAAAACGTGGTTTTGAGGCTGAAGGCGCCAGGAAAGCCCGGAGCACCAAGGGCTGTGCGGTGATGCCAGCGGTTCCCAAAGACCTTTCAAACAAGCCACAGTTTTCCCTCCTGGCTCCTTGGGCGTGGCAGCAAATCCCGGACATATGGAAATCTTTGAGGCCGGACCTGGCTCAAGTGCGAAAATGTGGTTTTGAGGCTGAAGGCGCCAGGAAAGCCCGGAGCACCAAGGGCTCTGCGGCGATGCAAGCGGTTCCCAAAGACCTTTAAAACGAGCCACAGTTTTCCCTCCTGGCTGCGTGGGTGTGGCAGCAAATGCCGGATATATGGAAATTTTTGACGTTGACGGCCTGGCCTGGGTGGAGTGCGAAAACGTGGGTTTGAGGCTGAAGGCGCCAGGAAAGCCCGGAGCACCAAGGGCTGTGCGGCGATGCAAGCGGTTCCCAAAGACCTTTAAAACAAGCCACAGTTTTCCCTCCTGGCTCCTTGGGTGTGGCAGCAAATCCCGGACATATGGAAATGTTGAGGCCGGCCCTGGGTTGAGTGCGAAAACGTGGTTTTGAGGCTGAAGGCGCCAGGAAAGCCCGGAGAACCAAGGGCTGTGTGGCGATGCAAGCGGTTCCCAAAGACCTTTAAAACAAGCCACAGTTTTCCCTCCTGGCTCCTTGGGCGTGGCAGGAAATCCCGGACATATGGAAATTTTTGAGGCTGGCCCTGGGTTGAGTGCGAAAACGTGGTTTTGAGGCTGAAGGCACCAGGAATCTCTGGAGCACCAAGCTCTGTGCGGCGATGCAAGCGGTTCCCAAAGACCTTTAAAACAAGCCACAGTTTTCCCTCCTGGCTGCGGGGATGTGGCAGCAAATGCCGGATATATGGGAATTTTTGACATTGACGGCCGGCCCTGAGGCGAGACTGAAAAGGTGGTTTTGAGGCTGAAGGCACCAGGAAAGCCCTGAGCACCAAGGGCTGTGCGGCGATGCAAGCGGTTCCCAAAGACTACCTTTAAAACAAGCCACAGTTTTCCCTCCTGGCTCCTTGGGCGTGGCAGCACATGCCGGCCATACGGAATTTTTTGAGGCTGATGGCCGGCCCTGGGTCGACTGCGAAAACGTATTTTTGAGGCTGAAGGTGCCAGGAAAGCCCGGAGCACCAAGGGCTGTGCGGCGATGGAAGCGGTTCCCAAAGTCCTTTAAAACAAGCCACAGCTTTCCCTCCTGGGTCCTTGGGCATGGCAGGAAATCCCGGACATATGGAAAATTTTGAGTCCAGCGATGGACCGAGTGTGAAAACGTGGCTTTGAGGCTGAAGGCGCCAGGAAATTCCGGAGCAGCAAGGGCTGTGCGGCGATGCAAGCGGTTCCCAAAGACCTTTAAAACAAGCCACAGTTTTCCCTCCTGGCTGCGTGGGTGTGGCAGCAAATGCCGGATATATGGGAATTTTTGACATTGACGGCTGGCCCTGAGGCGAGACTGAAAAGGTGGTTTTGAGGCTGAAGGCGCCAGGAAATTCCGGAGCACCAAGGGCTGTACGGCGATGCAAGCGGTTCCCAAAGACTACCTTTAAAACAAGCCACAGTTTTCCCTCGTGGCTCCTTGGGCGTGGCAGCACATGCCGGCCATACGGAATTTTTTGAGGCTGATGGCCGGCCCTGGGCTGAGTGCGAAAACGTGGTTTTGAGGCTGAAGGCGCCAGGAAAGCCCGGAGCACCAAGGGCTGTGCGGCGATGGAAGCAGTTCCCAAAGACCTTTAAAACAAGCCACAGTTTTCCCTTTTGGCTGCGTGGGTGTGGCAGCAAATGCCGGATATATGGAAATTTTTGACGTTGACGGCTGGCCCTGGGTGGAGTGCGAAAACGTGGTTTTGAGGCTGAAGGCACCAGGAAAGCCCGGAGCAGCAAGGGCTGTGCGGCGATGCAAGCGGTTCCCAAAGACCTTTAAAACAAGCCACAGTTTTCCCTCCTGACTCCTTGGGTGTTGCAGCACATGCCGGCCATACGGAATTTTTTGAGGCTGATGGCCGGCCCTGGGTCGACTGCGAAAACGTATTTTTGAGGCTGAAGGTGCCAGGAAAGCCCGGAGCACCAAGGGCTGTGCGGCGATGGAAGCAGTTCCCAAAGACCTTTAAAACAAGCCACAACTTTCCCTCCTGGCTCCTTGGGCATGGCAGGAAATCCCGGACATATGGAAAATTTTGAGTCCAGCGATGGACCGAGTGTGAAAACGTGGGTTTGAGGCTGAAGGCGCCAGGAAAGCCCGGAGCAGCAAGGGCTGTGCGGCGATGCAAGCGGTTCCCAAAGACCTTTAAAACAAGGCACAGTTTTCCCTCCTGACTCCTTGGGTGTGGCAGCAAATCGCGGACATATGGAAAATTTTGAGGCCGGCCCTGGATGGAGTGCGAAAACGTGGTTTTGAGGCTGAAGGCGCCAGGAAAGCCCGGAGCACGAAGGGATGTGCGGTGATGGAAGCGGTTCCGAAAGACCTTTAAGACAATCCACAATTTTCCTTCGTGGCTCGTTGATCGTGGCAGGAAATCCCGGCCATACGGAATTTTTTGAGGCTGGCCCTGGGTCGGCTGCGAAAACGTGGTTTTGAGGCTGAAGGCGCCAGGAAAGCCCTGAGCACCAAGGGCTGTGCGGCGATGCAAGCGGTTCCCAAAGACCTTTAAAACAAGCCACAGCTTTCCCTCCTGGCTCCTTGGGCATGGCAGGAAATCCCGGACTTATGGAAAATTTTGAGTCCAGCGATGGACCGAGTGTGAAAGCGTGGCTTTGAGGCTGAAGGCGCCAGGAAAGCCCTGAGCACCAAGGGCTGTGCGGCAATGCAAGCGGTTCCCAAAGACCTTTAAAACAAGCCTCAGTTTTCCCTCCTGGCTGCGTGGGTGTGGCAGCAAATGCCGGATATATGGAAATTTTTGACGTTGACGGCCGGCCCTGGGTGGAGTGCGAAAACGTGTGTTTGAGGCTGAAGGCGCCAGGAAATTCCGGAACACCAAGGGCTGTGTGGCGATGCAAGCAGTTCCCAAAGACCTTTAAAACAAGCCACAGTTTTCCCTCCTGGCTGCGTGGGCGTGGCAACAAATGCTGGATATATGGAATTTTTTGATGTTGACGGGCGGCCCTGGGTCGACTGCAAAAACGTGGTTTTGAGGCTGAAGTTGCCGGGAAAGCCCGGAGCACCAAGGGCTGTGCGGCGATGCAAGCGGTTCCCAAAGACTTTTAAAACAAGCCACAGTTTTCCCTTTTGGCTGCGTGGGTGTGGCAGCAAATCCCGGACATATGGAAATTTTTGAGGCCGGCCCAGGGTGGAGTGCGAAAACGTGGTTTTGAGGCTGAAGGCGCCAGGAAAGCCCGGAGCACCACGGGCTGTGCGGTGATGGAAGCGGTTCCCAAAGACCTTTAAGACAAGCCACAGTTTTCCCTCCTGGCTCCTTGGGCGTGGCAGGAAATCCCGGCCATATTGAATTTTTTGAGGCCGGCCCTGGGGCGAGACTGAAAAGATGATTTTGAGGCTGAAGGCGCCAGGAAAGCCCGGAGCAGCAAGGGCTGTGCGGCGATGGAAGCGGTTCCCAAAGACCTTTAAAACAAGCCACAGCTTTCCCTCCTGGCTCCTTGGGCATGGCAGGAAATCCCGGACATATGGAAAATTTTGAGTCCAGCGATGGACCGAGTGTGAAAGTGTGGCTTTGAGGCTGAAGGCGCCAGGAAAGCCCGGAGCAGCAAGGGCTGTGCGGCGATGCAAGTGGTTCCCAAAGACCTTTAAAACAAGCCACAGTTTTCCCTCCTGGCTGCGGGGGCGTGGCAGCAAATGCCGGATATATGGGAATTTTTGACATTGACGGCCGGCCCTGGGGCGAGACTGAAAAGGTGGTTTTGAGGCTGAAGGCGCCAGGAAATTCCGGAGCACCAAGGGCTGTGCGGCGATGCAAGCGGTTCCCAAAGACCTTTAAAACAAGCCACAGTTTTCCCTCCTGACTCCTTGGGTGTGGCAGCACATGCCGGCCATACGGAATTTTTTGAGGCTGATGGCCGGCCCTGGGTCGACTGCGAAAACGTGGTTTTGAGGCTGAAGGCGCCAGGAAAGCCCTGAGAACCAAGGGCTGTGCGGCGATGCAAGCGGTTCCCAAAGACCTTTAAAACAAGCCACAGTTTTCCCTCCTGGCTCCTTGGGCGTGGCAGGAAATCCCCGACATATGGAAATTTTTGAGGCTGGCCCTGGGTGGAGTGCGAAAACGTGGTTTTGAGGCTGAAGGCACGAGGAACGCCAGGAGTACCAAGCTCTGTGCGGCGATGCAAGCGGTTCCCAAAGACCTTTAAGCAAGCCACAGTTTCCCTCTGGCTGCGGGGGTGTGGCAGCAAATGCCCGGATATATGGAATTTTTGACATTGACGGCCGGCCCTGAGGCGAGACTGAAAAGGTGGTTTTGAGGCTGAAGGCACCAGGAAAGCCCTGAGCACCAAGGGCTGTGCGGCGATGCAAGCGGTTCCCAAAGACTACCTTTAAAACAAGCCACAGTTTTCCCTCCTGGCTGCGTGGGGGTGGCAGCACATGCCGGCCATACGGAATTTTTTGAGGCTGATGGCCGGCCCTGGGTCGACTGCGAAAACGTATTTTTGAGGCTGAAGGTGCCAGGAAATTCCGGAGCACCAAGGGCTGTGCGGCGATGGAAGCGGTTCCCAAAGACCTTTAAAACAAGCCACAGCTTTCCCTCCTGGCTCCTTCGGCATGGCAGGAAATCCCGGACATATGGAAAATTTTGAGTCCAGCGATGGGCCGAGTGTGAAAACGTGGCTTTGAGGCTGAAGGCGCCAGGAAAGCCCGGGGCACCAAGGGCTGTGCGGCGATGCAAGCGGTTCCCAAAGACTACCGTTAAAACAAGCCACAGGTTTCCCTCCTGGCTGCGGGGGAGTGGCAGCAAAGACGGATTATATGGAATTTTTGACATTGACGGCCGGCCCTGGGCGAGACTGAAAAAGGTGGTTTTGAGGCGGAAGGGCGCAGGAATTCCGGAGCACAAAGGGCTGTTCTCGATGCAAGCGGTTCCCAAAGCCTTTAACAACAAGCCACACGTTTTCCCTCCTGCTCATTGGGTTGTGGCCAGCACAGGCCGGCCCAACGGGATTTTTTGAGGAGAGGACGCCCTGGGTCGACTGCGGAAAACGTGGTTTTGAGGCTGGAACGTCACCAGGCAACCTGAGACCAAGGGTTTTGTGGCGCTGCAAGCGGTTCACAAAGACCTTTACAACAACCCACAGTTTTCCCTCCTGGCTCCTTGGGCGTGGCAGCAAATCCCGGACATATGGAAATTTTTGAGGCTGGCCCTGGGTGGAGTGCGAAAACGTGGTTTTGAGGCTGAAGGCACGAGGAACGCCAGGAGTACCAAGCTCTGTGCGGCGATGCAAGCGGTTCCCAAAGACCTTTAAAACAAGCCACAGTTTTCCCTCCTGGCTGCGGGGGTGTGGCAGCAAATGCCGGATATATGGGAATTTTTGACATTGACGGCCGGCCCTGAGGCGAGACTGAAAAGGTGGTTTTGAGGCTGAAGGCACCAGGAAAGCCCTGAGCACCAAGGGCTGTGCGGCGATGCAAGCGGTTCCCAAAGACTACCTTTAAAACAAGCCACAGTTTTCCCTCCTGGCTCCTTGGGCGTGGCAGCACATGCCGGCCATACGGAATTTTTTGAGGCTGATGGCCGGCCCTGGGTCGACTGCGAAAACGTATTTTTGAGGCTGAAGGTGCCAGGAAAGCCCGGAGCACCAAGGGCTGTGCGGCGATGGAAGCGGTTCCCAAAGTCCTTTAAAACAAGCCACAGCTTCCCGTCCTGGCTCCTTGGACATGGCAGGAAATCCCGGACATATGGAAAATTTTGAGTCCAGCGATGGACCGAGTGTGAAAACGTGGGTTTGAGTCTGAAGGCGCCAGGAAAGCCCGGAGCAGCAAGGGCTGTGCGGCGATGCAAGCGGTTCCCAAAGACCTTTAAAACAAGCCACAGTTTTCCCTCCTGGCTGCGTGGGTGTGGCAGCAAATGCCGGATATATGGGAATTTTTGACATTGACGGCTGGCCCTGAGGCGAGACTGAAAAGGTGGTTTTGAGGCTGAAGGCGCCAGGAAATTCCGGAGCACCAAGGGCTGTACGGCGATGCAAGCGGTTCCCAAAGACTACCTTTAAAACAAGCCACAGTTTTCCCTCGTGGCTCCTTGGGCGTGACAGCACATGCCGGCCATACGGAATTTTTTGAGGCTGATGGCCGGCCCTGGGTGGAGTGCGAAAACGTGGTTTTGAGGCTGAAGGCGCCAGGAAAGCCCTGAGCACCAAGGGCTGTGCGGCGATGGAAGCAGTTCCCAAAGACCTTTAAAACAAGCCACAGTTTTCCCTTTTGGCTGCGTGGGTGTGGCAGCAAATGCCGGATATATGGAAATTTTTGACGTTGACGGCTGGCCCTGGGTGGAGTGCGAAAACGTGGTTTTGAGGCTGAAGGCACCAGGAAAGCCCGGAGCACCAAGGGCTGTGCGGCGATGCAAGCGGTTCCCAAAGACCTTTAAAACAAGCCACAGTTTCCCTCCTGACTCCTTGGGTGTTGCAGCACATGCCGGCCATACGGAATTTTTTGAGACTGACGGCCGGCCCTGGGTCGACTGCGAAAGCGTGTGTTTGAGGCTGAAGGCGCCAGGAAAGCCCTGAGCACCAAGGGCTGTGCGGCGATGCAAGCGGTTCCCAAAGACCTTTAAAACAAGCCACAACTTTCCCTCCTGGCTCCTTGGACATGGCAGGAAATCCCGGACATATGGAAAATTTTGAGTCCAGCGATGGACCGAGTGTGAAAACGTGGGTTTGAGGCTGAAGGCGCCAGGAAAGCCCGGAGCACCAAGGACTGTGCGGCGATGCAAGCGGTTCCCAAAGACCTTTAAAACAAGGCACAGTTTTCCCTCCTGGCTCCTTGGGTGTGGCAGCAAATCCTGGACATATGGAAAATTTTGAGGCCGGCCCTAGGTCGTGTTCAATAATGTGGTTTTGAGGCTGAAGGCGCCAGGAAAGCCCGGAGCACGAAGGGATGTGCGGTGATGGAAGCGGTTCCCAAAGACCTTTAAGACAAGCCACAATTTTCCTTCGTGGCTCCTTGATCGTGGCAGGAAATCCCGGCCATACGGAATTTTTTGAGGCTGGCCCTGGGTCGACTGCGAAAACGTGGTTTTGAGGCTGAAGGCGCCAGGAAAGCCCGGAGCACCAAGGGCTGTGCGGCGATGCAAGCGGTTCCCAAAGACCTTTAAAACAAGCCACAGT